>VZTH01013988.1:372230-568318 GCA_013397815.1 Aleadryas rufinucha
GGGAGGCGCGGCGGGAAGGGCTGCCAGCAAACGGCGGGGCGGGCCTGGCGTGCTTGCCTGCACACCCGTGTTTGTTTTCTTTCACATGGAGTGGCTTCGGGTGGAAGGGAGCTTAAAGTTCATCTAGTTCCAACGCCTCTGCGATGAGCAGGGACATCTTCCACTATCCCAGATTACTCAAGGCTCCATCCCGCCTGGTCTTGTACGCTTTCACGGATGGGGTGTCCACAACTTCTGTGGGAAACCTGTGCCGGTGCTTCGCCACCGTCACAGCAAATACCTTCCTCTCAATAAGTAATCTAAACCTACTCTCTGTCTGAAGCCATTCCCCTATGTTCTGTGACTGCATGGCCTTATAAATAGTGCCTCTCCATCTTTCTCGTAGGTTCCCTTCGGGTGCTGAAAGCCCACAATTAGGTCACGCCAAAGCTTTGCTTCTACAGGCCGGACAATCCCAGTCCTTTCACCATTTCCTCACAGATGGAGAGGTGCTCCATCCCTCAAATCATCTTGGTGGCCCTTCTCTGGACTAAGATTTTATTAAATTTTTTTTCAAAATCAAACGTAATTGTCAGATGTAGTTTGTGAGTGTGGCATGGGGTGGTTGTATTTTTGCCGTTCTTGTGAGTAGAGTGCAGATTCAGTGCGAAGAATCAGTTTACATTGACCCAAAAGATGGGATACGAACCTGTGGCAGACTTGAGCAAGCCTGACAGGCGCTTGGTGGACACCAGGTGTTGCTGTTTATCTTATGACACGACATGTAGGGATATAAGTCACGATAGCAAGCTGTGAAACAAACTTGTGGGCTTTGTCTTACACCCAAGTTACAGAAAAATATCTGTGGATAGTTTGAAAGGAAAAGGACATTCAGAAATTTTATCAGTTGGAAGTCAGAATCTCTTTCTACAGTGTGTTGCTTTGAGATCTTAGCTTTTAAGACACGGCAATTCAGAGTAACAAAAAGGTTACCTATCTCTTAAAGGGTAAATGTTGAGCCTTCTGTGTTTTACAAACTACGGATGTTTTCTGGTCCCAGATTTTTCCATTAAATTTAGAAAACTATTAACACTGTGGTCTTTGAACTAGAAGGGGAGAGTCTCATGCAATTTTTTTGTTCTTGTAAGTAAGAGGCAAAAATAATAGTGTTGATAGAGTCACAGTTCTCTATGCAGACACCCAGCACCAGAAACTTCATTTTTTTTTCCACTCAAATTGAAAGAACTTTTATGTGGGATTTTGATACTTTGGTGCATTAGAATCATACAGAAGTTGTGTTTGGATTGTTTGGGGGGTTTTTTACCTCCACTGTACTCAGTTGCTAACATGCTAAGAAGTTGTAGTATTTTTATATGCTTATGATTTTAAGATGCATCATTTCCTACTTTTTTTTTTTCCTCAGCAAGTATTCAGTCTGTATGAAAAAGCTTGGTCTGGTTCCCCTGTGCAGTTTACTTGGCAGAAAACTTTAGGAAATTTTCTTGCTGTAACAGGGTAAGATTGCAACTATTTACTGCATTTGTCCATCAAAATTACTGATAAAGAAAGGGAATTATTCTGTATATTAATCTTTTATAGAGGTGATCGTGCTGTGAAAATTTTTGATCGTCATGGTCAGAAGAGAAATGAAATCAGCCTACCAGGGTAGGTACTAAGATAGGTTTAAATTATTTTCTTTGTTGTTTTCTTTAAAAATGCTTCTCTTCTGGTGGGATACTTAGACAATGTGAGAAATTTGTAGGAAGATATACTATCTCTGGTGAACATACCTGGAAGAGAAGACAAATTATGTCATTAAAATGTAAAAAAAAGACCTATCACATTTAGAAGGAGCATAATGAAGTTATGTACAATACATCCTTGCATTCTTGCTACTGTTGATTTTCTAACAGTTTGTTATCATAGCTTTGCCGAGGAAAGATGCTCTTTTGGTTTAGTGCTTCTGTTTACATCAGTGGCGTAAATGTACACATTAGCATTGTTGCTTTAGGGCGAGATGATACTTCTGAAGTGAGTAATTTTTTTTTCAGCTTCACATCAAAGAGTGGTATGAACATTTGGTTCACATCAAAGAGTGGTATGGGAGTGTACAAACTGGATTTTTTTCAGATTAAATTTAAAAAGTCACGTACTTAGGAAGATACATTGAACTTCTTAAAAGGCAGTCACACCATAAGAACAGGCTGGACATGAATCAAGGGAAACCTCCTTAAGGAAAAATGTCTTTTTCCCTAGGGAAAAAATTGGGTCGTCATATTGGTTTGCTCAATAAATACACTTTTATTGGGTACCATTACTACTTCATGTAGTTTCATTTGTGTACTGCTCATCTCTTCTTAGCACTTTAACTGCTCTTAGTCATCGTGGAAATTTTTATTTTAACTACCTGATTAATTTTGACTGAGATAATGCCCTTAGTCAAGGCAAAACTCCCACTAAGTCTTTAGACTCTCTTTCTTTTAAGACTGAAACCTCTAGTCAAGAGTATAACTTTAATTTCCAGATCATCACTTAGATAGCCCTGTATTATTCGTAAATATGAGCCAGAATCACGTAGGTCCTCAAGAATTCTAGAAATCCAGTTTTTACGGTTCATGGTAGTTGCCACCTTGCACCAAATCGAGAGATGCAATTCTCATTGTCCTTACCAGACTCACTTGTGTTTCACTGACCATCACATCTTGCTGTTTGGGCTAGGTGTCATTCATAATATAGGCTGGCTGTGTCAGTCTCTTTGGCTTGGTAATATCCATGGCCCAGCTCTTTCTGTGCAGTGTTTTGCACGATGTATGATAAGTGCACATTCTCTCCGGAAAACTGTCCTAAGTGAGGAAAGCTGCATGGAATCAGAGGTGTACTATCAGAAGACTAATCTCAACTCTGAATAGCCTCTAACAAACCAGAACCTTACAGAGGACTTTCTCTGTCTCTTGAAAATCGAGGTGACAGTATTTCAAGTACTAGGATGTAGACAGCAGTGCCTTTTATGACCTTCCTCTCAGCCCCTGTCATTTCGATGAGATTTAAAGAAAAGGTTTTTTGCTATAAAACTAGTTTACAGATAAATCTGCAATACGTCATGGGTTTGCAGGGGAGGGGAAGGGAAGGATAAGGACTCAGCTGCATAGTTCTGGCTGTTTCTCTACGCTTTCAAACACATTTTAGCATCCTTAGAGATTTTTTTTCTTTTCTTCAGTAACTGTGTTGCTATGGACTGGGATAAGGATGGAGATACTTTAGCAATAATCACAGACAAATCTAGCACCATATTTCTGTGGGATGCAATCACAAACAAAACAAGCCAAGTAGACAGTGGCATGAGGTAAGAAATTTTTTTCAATGTGTATTTAAAGACTGGGACCACTGTGACTTGTTGATGTGGAGGCTATATTGCAAGATCATCTTTTTATTGGAGTCCTCATAATATATATACTAATAAAACTAATATGCTACAGTTTGTTGCTAAATTATTTTTTATGTGATTTGCTTGTTTTGAAGTGTTTGTTGTGGATGGGGATTTTGGGTTTTACAGAGCGTTTGTTTCTTTTTTGAGTGTCAGCAGTGCTAGAGTCTCTAGAGACCTTCTCTTCAGTGTTTTCGACTTTGTGGTAGCAGCAAGGTTGTGTGAATTTTTTGTGTATCTGCCCTGGCTACTCTTTGTCCTAAAAGGAGCTTAAAAGTAAGGGAAGTGATATCAGAGGTGCTAGGATTTTTTTTTTTTTTTGCCTAGATTTATAAGGGGGCTAAAATGCTATTCACAAAGTAGACTGGTTTAGGATGGAAGGAGGTCTCTAAGGTTCAAAGCCTTTCCTTTCTGAATTTGGCCACAGACTTTAAACTCTTCTGGGGTCTGCATATCAAGCACTGGGTTAATGAATAAGCTTGGTTTAACAACTAAACTTTTGGCTTCTTTGAGTCTGTTCCACTAAACTCTCGCATTCTACGTAAACATTCTTCCTGTAGGAAAGAGAGTAGAAATAAGTCCATCCTGTGTTCGTTAAGATGTACGTTATACACATTATATTGTGTGCATGAATAGACCATATTGTACCATTTTCATGTGTGAACAAATACTATGGGGAGAGGAGTAACCAACCAGTATACAAGGGAAAAAAGAACACAGAAGGTACTTAATAGAATGGAGTCTGCAGTTAATTGCAGTTCCTTTGTGATCTTTCTCTCTAATACTGGAGGTAAATTGCTTATGGGAGGCAGTCTTGCTCAAACTGTATATATCAATGGAAGTCCCTAATCCTTTCTTTGGCACAGTGTTAGCACTAAGACGTAAACACTGTGATAATACGGCTTTTCTGATATCTTCCCCTTTTTGAAATTAGAAAAGCACCCTCATATGCAAACAAAATATGTATTGGAGGTCATTTTGCATGTCAATATCTCAGATTTCTTTCAAATTCTATTGCATGCCTACACTGAAATTTAAAAAGATGGGAGAGACTGTGCTAATTCTGATTTAAATGTTTTTTGCTTAAGAGGCTCTTTTTTTTTTTTTACATTATATATAGTATCTGTATAGCCTTAAATATACATCAAAATAGGCCTTGCTGTATCTGAAACTTCAAGTTAAAATAGATCTTTCTAACTTCTTTATTACGTTGACTAGACCCAGACCTACTCACTTTTGAGTTGGCTAAATGCATAGGGTTATTGAGGTAGAACAAAACAATACAAAAAGTGACTGGAAAATTACCAGTGATTCCATCAAAGACTCCTGATGTTTGCAGACACATTTCCATTTGTGCAAGTCATGTTATATTACCTCATACAAATTTTTATTACTTTTACTATCTTGTGCATACTTAAATAATTCTGATATTTGTGGAGAACATTTGCTTAATTTAAAAGTTCTCCTTGATCTGTGTGACTCATAGAAATTAAAGACAAATGCAAAATGTCTTATGCTAAATGTTTTAATATGTGAGCACGTGAAATCAATCTCTACTATACCAAGTAAAATTTTTCTTTGTTGTAGGGATGCAATGTCTTTCTTGTTATGGTCTCGAGTTGGAACTTTACTTGCTGTTGGAACAACAAAGGGAAACTTACTCATATATAACCGTCAGACTTCTCGCAAGATTTCTGTTCTTGGTATGGATTGGTTTGAAACTACTCTGGCACATGTGCAAGTGGAATTTTGCTAATATACAGTTTCCTATTCAGTTCTCTGTATGAACGTGCACGTAAAAAATGTGCTCATACTCAGCTTACACCTTCTGGTTTGGTGTACTCAGCGGAGTATTTTTATAGTATACTAAGTTAAATATATATACAAATACCTAATACTGCCTTACTGCCTCGTGGGAGACCTGTATTATCTTTCTTGCAAAAGATTTGTGTGGTTGTTCATGTTGCTAAGTTACTCTTTCTTACCTGCTTAGGGTACCTCTGGGCATAAAGGCTAAGGATATAACACAATCCCCAGAAATGTGATGCAAAGCAATGGAAGAACAGGGGCTGCACTGTTTTGTATAAGGTGAAAAGACTTCCACCTGAGAGCGGAAGATTTTTTTTAAAAAGGCTCTTGCTCTGACAGGTTGTTTCACATTCTGAGAGTTTGAGTGGCCGAATGGAGTATATTTCCATCACAGATTTTTTTTTGTGGTTATGTTTGATTTGTGTTCTATAGGTTTCTTTCTTTTTCAGGTAAACACACTAAGAGGATTACTTGTGGCTGTTGGAGTATTGAAAACCTCCTTGCTTTAGGTGGTGAAGACAAAATGATTACTATAAGCAATCAGGAAGGGGATACTATAAGACAGGTAGTATTTATGATGCACATTTGATTTTAAGGTGTACATTAATACTTCTGGTTCCCAAGAAAGCTGGGACCTATGGGAGCTTGTGCCTTTTGAATCCCAGTGCTTTCAAGGAAAGGAACTTTTTTTTTTCAATATATTTTATGCTGACATGTCATTAAGATCCAAACTGAGGTCATGTTTTCTTCAACAATTTTCTTGGTTTTGGTACTAAATGCAGTAAAAACTTTCTCTGTCCTTATGCAAAATTGTACAGGGCAGGAATAATGCAATTATTTATCATCAGTATGTGCTACATTAACTGTTGATCCGTCAATCTGAACTTCTTTCTTGCAGACCTCAGTCAGCTCAGATCCCAGTGACATGCAGTTCTCAGTTATGAAGACTGATGAAAGAGTATCATCCAGGGAAAGCACAGTAAGAAATCACTACAAAATTCTGTAGTTCAAGTGGGAGTAATCTAACAGGATAACTCCATGTGACCTGCTGCATTTTCTTTTGAGGAAATGGAGCTGACTTCTGTAGGAGAAAGTCTTGAATCTGAGCTATGTGTTCTGCTGAGCTTGCATTTAGATTTGTGAACCACTGGCTCACACAGGGGAATATCCTGAAAATCTCTTCCACTATTGATAAAGATTCAGGATTGAGATCCATGGGATTCTTAAGGATTAATCAAATTCTTAAATCTCATGTTTTAGTGAAGATATAGGGCCTTACTTTAAAGTTATGCCATTCTTCTCATGTTAATTTTTCTTTTCATTCATTGGCAGGTAAGTGCAGTGGTTGGCAAGAGGACTCTCTTCCTTTTTAATTTGAATGATCCTGATAACCCAATTGATCTGAAATTTCAGCAGCCTTATGGCAGTATTGTAACCTACAAATGGTGAGCAGAACTTTCTTAATTAATTATTCTAGTATTAAGAACTTGAGTATTTTCCAAGTAGTTCTAATAAATGCTGGAAACAAAATCATCTATCCCTTGCTCAGACTGCATTTTTCTTGGATGTATTGTAGATTTTTCCTGAACACAAAGTAGTCTACATTTTGTAACTGTTCTATTTGATGATTCAATAGCTATAAAAACAGCATTTTCCGACAGAATAACTGTTGGTATGTTCAGCTTCAAACACGAATATGTTGCTGTCTTGACAGAAGATTAAACTGAGGGTTTTATGGGTTGTTGTCTGTTTGGATGAGTATCTGATGAAAGAGCTAGGGGTGGAGTTGTCCTTCAGCTAGTTTTTTGGTTTGCAAAGCTGTGCAAAGTTCTTGTAGCCTCCTTATTCTGCAATACCATTGGTAATGTTCCTATGAAGAAAACCTAAGCTAGAAGTTTCAGATCTGTACAAAAAAAGTACCTGTACTATTTCTGTATCTTCGAATCATTACAGCTTGTCTTTTAATGCCCGTTCAGTCAACGTGGAATTGACATCCCTTTACACTACAACTCTAAGAAAACCTGAAGCTGTGTGCTTCTTGGTTTATGACCATGTGTAACAAGGCATACCTGGGCTGTTTCCCTTGCAATGATTTTTCTGCAATTAAGCTAATGAGATATTGTTTGAATTCATCATTACATGCTGTAACTATTTGTGCCTTAACCTCACTATTTCTACTTGACACTATGAAAAGTAAACAGAATATTTGCAAATACAGTTTGTTGCTTTGGTACTTCCATTGTGTTCGCAATGCCCGTAAGGGCACAGTGACTGGCATTATTGTTTTGACATGGTTTTGATGGGACCACATCGGCCAGAACCTTGAAATGAAAGTTGCCATCTTCTGGTATGCTTATTTCAATGAAGATACCAGAAGTCTTTCTCCTGGCATCACTGCCATGTATGCAGCTTGCTGAAAATAAAGTGGCATTACAGAATGCAGGAGAGAATAAAGATGACTTACGAGTCATCTGGGCACAAACATAGATCCGTCCTTTAAGGACCTGTGATAGTTTTCCCTTAACCTATTTTATATTATATGGTTCAACATGGTATATATGAATTCCCCTAATTTGCTTATTTTTTCTCTTACTGGGAGGCATTGACAGCATCTCAGCAGTCTGAAAGAAAGCGCTTTTTGCATATTGCATTAATAGATCTCTTTTCTAAATTGCTGCTTTTTTGTAACAGGTATGGTGATGGCTACATTATGATTGGTTTCTCACAAGGATGTTTTGTAGTCATTTCTACACACATTCGTGAAATAGGACAAGAAGTCTTTCAAGCTCATAATCATAAGGATAATCTAAGCAGCATTGCTATATCACAGTCATTAAACAAAGCTGCATCATGTGGAGACAATTGGTAAGTGGTAGTTTTATACATAAGGAATAGGATTCATCTCCCAGAGCTGTAGCTACTGGGCATTCACACTGTGCTTCCTAAGGCTTCAAGGCTCCCTAAGAAGTGAGCTTAGGAAAGGCAAGGTGGATTGCTCTGTGGAGCTGCTGCTCTGCCTAGAGTTAGGAGAAGCTATTATTGACAAAAATCTCTGCAACTGTAATTAATATAATTAAATGTAAACAAAAAAGAAATAAACTTTAGTATAAATTATTCCATTTGATTAATTCTTTTTCTGTTACGTTGCTTGGCTACAAAAAAGTCCAAATTTCTTTACTAAGATTTATTGATTGAGTATAAACATCGGCTTAACAACAGGAGAAAAATTAATTTAAATCTGTACTGAGCATCCTGATACCTGATATCCTCCTCTTTGGTGTTTGCTCTTACCTGTGGTCTAGACAAAAATCAGAAAGTGTGAGCAATTAAGGAAAAAAATAATTAAATACACTGGAATTTTTCCAAAATGTTTTGTGCGTATGATAGAGTAACTCCTTTAGTTACTCATCTGCTACTCCGTGATTCTGTGATACCTGAATTCTTCAGCAAAAGAGGAGCTGTGTCATAGCTGGAGTCAAACTGTTCTCTCTGTCCTCATCTCTGGGTCGGACCAACTGCTGATTTATGACAGTTGCACATCAAGGGTGGTGTAACTGTGAGCAAAACATGGTGCAACTTCAAGCACTTGAGTTATTGTACAATAAGGGTTATTTCTTTAGGGAGTGGATTAACGTACATTGAGTGACATGACAGCATAAGTAAACTCTCACTCTGTCCCTTTTATATGCAGCATGATTGAAAGTATTTATTGCATATTTCAAGCCCTGTGTGTCCATCAGTAATGTATTTTTAAACTAAAATGCTTTAACAGATCAAAAGGGAATAACAGTCTGTTTCCCAAGCCTGAATTCTTTCAAATTGGATTTGTGCTTTTTCCTCAAATTTTAGTTCTCTGAGCAAATATTTTTGTACTGTGGCATAGTGATACACTGTTTACAGTGGTAGATAACAATGTGTTATTTTTTAGAGAATTGAAGGCATTTTGCATTTGTGCTCTACTTTTTGCTCCATTAAGCTGCCTTGATTGGATTGGGTTTCTTCCAGTTTATGATGACTGAGATTTAGATGGGTGAGAATGACTGACTCTTTATTTTTGTTTTAGCATTAAAATCCATGATCTGACAGATATGAGAGAAATGTATGCCATAATTAACTTGGATGATGAAAACAAAGGTATGTTAACTTTCTCCATGGGGATAGAAATTTTTACTATTTAAGTAAACTGGAATTTTGACAGTGTCTCTGCCTATGGAGTGAAAGTACTGCTATTGGAAAAACTGTGTAAATATAGAAATTTTCAAAAATTCCTGCTTTCCTAACTTGTATATATTAGGTGACCTGTAGCAAAATTGGCAGCATATTTTAGCTATTCAGAATATAGAGAAGTACAGCTCTCAGAATATTTGATCAGTTAGTGTTGCTGTTTGGAATCTGTAATACAGTACATTCAGATTACTAAATTAATACACTTAACTGGTTTCTGCTTCTTTCCTTTTTTTTTGGTGCTTTTCAGCATCTCTTGTACTAACATACGATACTTGATCTGTTTTCATCCTGACGCGCAGGACTTGTGTCTGTGGCTTCCAGAGCAGTGTTACAAAACTATTTTCTTGAGTAGTGAGTTTCCACTCTTATCTCCTCATGTAGTGTTTGTCAATGCTTCAGTTATTGTCAAGTTGCTGGTTGCCTCCAGCATTTTTATTTCTAAGAACCTTCCTTTTTTACATTTTTTAAAGAAATTTAGGATATTTTCAGCACAACACTTTCCCTGTCTCCCTTGGAATGTTGGTATTAGTCAGTTAGAATATGGTTTTTCTAATGGCATTTTCAGACATTGAGGAACAAACTTCATTTCTGTATTTAGTACTAACTAATTTGGCAGTAAGGGGAACAAGATTGGATTCTGCTCAGCTGTTTCCAATATTATGGATCACTTTGAACGTGCTGCCTGAACTGTCAGTGTTGAAAAGAGGAGGAGCATTGATCAGTTTTGTAACAGATCTATAATCTGGTCTAGTGGAAGGTGGGTTGCACCTAGATGGCCTTTAAGGTCCCTTCCGACTCAAACCATTCTGTGATTCTGTGAAGTCTTCACTCTCAGGAAAATGCTGTATTAGTAAATTATGTGTTTGATTTGAGTGATTCTAAATAATCTTGGAATTATATTAATTGGTTATCTTTGAGTACATTAGTATATATATTCTAGATATTAATTCCTACCATTTTCACAGTTTAGATCAAAATAATTGTTGGTTACAGTAGTTAAAGAAAGGATTATATTTTTTTACAAAAACTTGTGAATGTTTTAGGTGTAGATCAGATGGCTTGGACAGATGATGGACAGCTGTTGGCAGTATCTACACAAAGAGGATCCCTCCATGTTTTCTTGACAAAGCTGCCAATCCTTGGAGATGCTTGCAGTACACGGATTGCATACCTCACTTCTCTTCTTGAAGTCACCATAGCAAATCATGTGGAGAAAGTATGATAACCTCTTTCTTTTACACTTCATGTAGATATAATTAAAGTAAGCACTGAAAGTGGATGAAAATTGGATTATTTTGTTTTGTTTTCTTACAGGAGCTACCAGTCACGGTGTCTGTTGAAGTAGAGCCCAGTTTTGTTGCTATTGGTGTTTATCATTTGGCTGTAGGAATGAACAATCGGGCTTGGTTTTATGCACTTGGAGAGAATAGTAAGCATAAATTTAGTTCTCTTAAAACTAATGCAGCACTCTGTCTTATTTTATGAATTCAGTATTGTGTTTAGCAGTTCTGGACATTCCACGTTGTACAATGAAAACTTGAATTGCCACATGGTCCTGTTAGGATGGGATAATAATCTTCTCAGGCTGAAGCAGTTATGGCAAGGCATTGTAAATAATAGAAATAAAACTTCTTGTTTGAGGTATTGTTCATGAAACGTAGACTGTTGCTTACTTGTTTTTTTCACATCATCTTGTTAATCAGTGAAGGACTTCAGGCTTTTGAGACATTATATATCTGTGTCTTAAAGTACTAAGTTTGGCAAAGTACCTAGGAACTATGATCAGAGAGTTTAAATTCTCAATTTGGCAGATGTTCATGTTGTTTGTGTGGGATAAGGAAAAATTGGTTATGCTGTGTCCAAATTTTAGATGGTGGATTTAAAACTTCCATGTTTTTCTAACCATCCCCTTTTTTCAGTGACAGTAAATTAATTAAAAATGTAAGTACTAGTCAGAGTTGCATAGGAAAAGAGTTTCTCTTGTACTTTCTAACCAGTTCTGACTGCTAAGAAGAAAGTCTCTTTATATGTGACTTGTCCCCTCTCTGCTTAGTTGTGCGTTTTTCACATCTGCTTACTCAGCTGCAAATTTAGATGATTAGTGAAGACCTATACAAAATCAAAATATTTTTACCTTATCTTTTCTGTTTGATTCCTTTAGATGTAAAAAAGCTTAAAGATGTGGAGTACCTGGGGACAGTAGCAAGTATGCACCTTAATTCTGATTATGCTGCTGCTCTCTTTGAGGGTAAAGTCCAGTTGCATATGGTAAGAGCTCTGGCAATTTGGATGGTTGAACTAATGAGTTGATATAAGCTGAAAAAGTTAATGTAATTTTAAAAATTAAATAAAATGGAATGATCTTTCGTTAATGGAGATAAAAATTAAAAATTCTTCAGAATAGTTTTTCTGGCTAATTAAAATATAGAGCTGAGTTTCTGTAGACTTAGAAATACAACCTAGACTAAAACAGGTGAAGAAAAACTTTTTCTTGTCAGCTATTTAACAAGTTTTGTTTTAAATGTCTCTGGTAATGTGACAGAAGCAGATGCTGGGTTCTTAAGGGATGCACATGCATGGTTTTTTTCATCTCATTTTCTTACATTTTGATACAAGCAACACTATGATACCCTTTTGTTAAGAGTGGAGTTTTTCAGTTCATTCTATTCTTTATATTTAGATAGAAAGTGAGGGTTTGGGTGCTCAGGAAGAACGAGAAACTCGACTTTTCCCAGCAGATGATGATAAATACCAAATTTTGTGCCATGCTTTAACTAGTGACTTCCTCATATATGGTACAGATGTGAGTATTACTTCTTTTTAAAGATCTTTTTAGATGGAATATATTTCTGTCTGAATTACTTGGATTACTGCTCATGCTTTTAGCAAAACAAAAAGTGCATCTGTGAACTTTAGAGGGGATTATACAAGAACTTTGAGCAAATACAGTCAAAATTGCATCCACCTTCCTTTACTGTTGCATTTATATGACAGGCATTGGCAGGAAGTTTTGCTTTTATTAGCATTTGTTGCAAAACACTGCTTTTAATAGCAGAATTTAGTTCTATTGCATTGGTGAGAGGATTGGCAATCAAAATGTCTTCCAGGTATAAGAAAAAACATAGCACTTGCCTTAAAAATTTGTTGGTTTAGGTGGTGATGTGAAAAATGTGGACAAAAAGGTACTGATGTATACAAGTGTCATAGCATAAATGAAAGCCTTGGCTTGCTCCTGAAGCCTTTGTCCAAAGAGAATTTTTTTTACACGTTTCAACAAGGGTAAGAATGAAAGAGGGCACTGAAGAAGGATGTGGACATGCTTAGGATTTTTCTGGAGATTTTTCTATGCATGAGGGTAGTTTTTTGTCCTTTTAATATTTTCTGGCACTGAGAATACAGAGCACGTTTGGCACTGTAGTATTGTGCTCTTTGTGGTATCGACTGGTGTATCGACCTTCCAGAGGAAAGGCAGAACCACTGTCTCTGGTTTTATCACTGGTTTAATAATTTGAGTGGTTTTGTAGCAGATGAGGCCTTTCCCACCTCCTCAGTACCTAAACTGGTGCTGGTAAATTTGAAGTACTAAATTCACAACCAATCAATTTGATGTGTGCAAATTCTACCATTGATGTCAAAAGCCACATTTTTTAAAATATACATTTAATCACAAATCAGTTTGATTGCTTTTATTCCCTGAGTTAGGTACCTCTCTTTTAAGAATGTGTGGTTCTTCCTTGGTAGCAAATTTTACAGCTTTTTTTTAAGGTTAAGCTTCTCTCAGCAATGAGACAGGCATTTCATTTGTTTGGAGAACTGCACAGTAAATACTTGTCTCCACAAAGCAGAGGGAGATAAATATCAAAACTAACAGAAAACCCCTCAAATCTCCAAATCCTTTCTCTGCCCCCAAAAATTTTTCCTGTCTTACCCAAAACAGGGTGTGAGAAGGAAGCAAAAAAAACCCACTTGAAAGTAGTTTTTTTGAACACTCAGTAATCTAAGATGGAAGACATTACAGCCAAATCAATTACCTGCTTGCCACTTACTGATGTGATTATTAACATTTTCTATTATTTCTCGTTAGACTGGAGTTATTCGTTATTTCTACATTGAAGACTGGCAATATGTGAATGAATATCGGCATCCTGTCAGTGTGAGAAAGGTTTTTCCAGATCCCAATGGAACCAGAATGGCTTTCATAGATGACAAAAGTGATGGCTTTGTCTATTGTCCAGTAAGTTAGTGTAGGATACCAATACAATATATTTACAAGCAGGCTCTTCAACTATATAGTGTTTTTAATAGAAAATTAAGAAGATTTTGTCACTCCAGCATGTATGCTGATAGAAGAAATTGGCAAGGAGGCTTGAAGATAACTTAATGGTAATGCAAGGAAATAAAATCTGTCATACTAGATCAGGACAGTTGCATTATACTAAGTTCCTGATTGGTAGTTTTCAAAAATGTATGTGTTTGTGTATTTAAATACAGATAATCTAGCCAGTTTCACTGCCCCTCCCCATACCTTTTTTTTTTTAAATAGTAAATATCATTTTTATAATGTGTATTTTCTCCATTTCAAATTTAAACTCGTGTTATTCAGAATCACTGCTTATAAGAAAATTTTTTCTTAAAACAATTTTCCTATTTCTGCACTACTTATATTATTTTTAAAATTTTTAATCACAACTGGGATGAATATTTTGTTTCTCGCCTTAGTCACTTGGTAGTAATTTTACTTTTGCATTATATGTAGGTAAATGATAGAGTGTATGAGATTCCAGACTTCTCACCAACTATTAAAGGAATCCTGTGGGAAAACTGGCCAATGGATAAAGGTGTTTTTGTTGCTTTTGATGATGATAAAGCGTACACTTACATTTTTCATAAGGATGCCATTCAAGGTACCATAAGCTCTTTAAAAAGATTATTCACTATTTTAGTTAATAAAGTAAAACATGTTCTGAATTTTTGTTTTAAATAAAATGCATATAAAAATAAATAGTACTTCAGAAGATTTGAAGTGCAACTGATGAATAGAAAACTAGTTACTTTGTAGATTTCTCTTGTAAGGCTTCTAGGCATTTTGGTCTCAACAACTCCATAAGCTTCTTGCTATTATAATATTTCATTTCAAAGTTACACATTGTGCTTCAATTGTATTTTGAAACATTCATGAGAAAAATTTCAGGATCAGGGTGACAAAACTCGCGTCAGAGTCACAAAACTTGTATTCCTTTAAAGTGTTAAAGTTGTAAACATAGCCATTTCTATATTTGCCACAGAGAAAGACTGAAATTTCCCTACAAACATTTGGAAAAGGACCTTACTGGTTTAGAAGCTTTAAATTCTGTATATTTACTTTACTGAAAGATATATGTGCTTGTATAGTTACTGTTGACTGCCAGAATTACAGACCTTGAATTAATGCCCTGCAAATATACATGGTTTCAGCTGCTTGCTATACTTTTTACCATATAGAGATTTTTACAAGATGTGTTTTTTTCTTCCTGATCTTTGAATTTAGGATCAAGGATTATTTTGGCAGGTGGCACGGAAGTCCCCTATTCCCATAAACCTTTGTTGTTGTATAATGGAGAATTAACTTGTCAGACTCCGAGTGGGAAAACAAACAACATCTATTTAAGTACTCACAGTTTCCTTGGCAATTTGAAAGACTTTGGACCTGATATGCTGAGACAAATGCTTACTCAGACTCTAATGTTGAAAAGGTACATCCGCATTTTAATTATATTGTGTAAATGGTTTTCTTCTGTGTTTATAGTTCAATACAGCATATCCTGGTGATTTTAAAGTGTCCTGCTGAATATTGACAAATTAGATTGATCCCTAAGTTCACATAGCTCTCCAGGCAGACCAGACAAAATAAGTGACCCAGTGGTGATTTGGGTTTTTTTCACTGTCAAGTAAAAGCCTAAAGTAATTTTTTCAAGACTTCCTGGGGTTTTGTGACAGTGGCTCCTCTGAAACTGGCTGAAGATGCTTCCAGCATACTCTCCTCCCACTGTAATGAAGCAATGCAAAATCAGTATAATGGAAAGAATGCCAGAGTAGGGAAAGCAGATAGTTTCTTGAAAACGTGTGATAGAAACAGGAGAGATAGAACTGTAAGGTACTCATTTGTATTTTTCCTTTCTTCCTGATACATTTCTCTCTCTGTGGCTTAGAAGTAAATGTTTTTTATGTTTTCTCTAACAGAGAGGAAAAAAAATGTTGAGGGGGAGTTTGGGGTATGAGTAATACCTAAAATTAAAATAGTTGTAAATGTGTTTTACCTTCTGTAGGTTTTCTGAAGCATGGGAGGTTTGCAGACTTCTGAATGACCAGTCTTGTTGGAATGAGCTGGCCAAAGCTTGTTTACATCATATGGAGGTGGATTTTGCAATACGTGTTTATCGAACATCTGGTAATGCTGGGATGGTGATGTCACTAGAGCAGATAAAGGTAAAATGTAAAGTCTTACACAAGGAATATGGTAATTTAATTCTTCTTTAAGAATTGCTGAATTCTTATTTTTGGGGGCGTGGGGGTGGGTAAGGGGTTGTTTTTGTTCCAGCAGAAGTTGAGTTGCTTTCAAGGAATATAGAGGATAAAGTGTCCAAGCTACAGACTTCTTGCTTGGTTTTCTCTTGAAGTGGTTGCAGTCTCTACTGGACTGCACAGTATTTCTTTCTGCATTTGCTTGAGAACAGCAGAATATATTCATGTCTCAGGCCTTGGGAGGCTCTTATTTTCTTCTGTTATTTTTGAGAAAATGTTGAAGACTGATATTAAAAAAAAATCCAAAACAAAACCACATTGCATTTATACATCTAAAAGTGAAATAGTACCTTAAAATTATGCTTCTGCAAATTGCTGATTTTAGACAGCGTTAGCAGTAGTGGCATATGAGGGCTTTTTCTGGTTTGTAGAATCCAATACACATCATTGAAAAATGTAAGGATATTTTGTTTTACTATTTTGTTTTATTTTGTTTACTAGATTATGTTATTTATACAGTATTTATTTTCTTTTGGACTACTTCTGCACCTATTATGTCTTTCTACAGGGAATAGAAGACCACAACCTTTTAGCAGGACATCTTGCAATGTTTACTAGTGATTTTAATCTGGCTCAGGATTTGTATCTGGCATCCTCCTGTCCTATTGCTGCTCTTGAGGTATTCATTTAAGATGTGTATATTTAATGCTGTTTTTGTTTCCAGATTAATGTTGGAATATTTTACCCTCTGATAATTTTGCCCTTTTATGGTTTTGATCTTGCCATTGTGTGACTAGAGTCATAGACTATCCTGAATTGGAAGGGAACCACAAGGATCGTTAAGTCCAACTCCTGGCCCTGCACAGGACAACCCCTAGAGTCACACCATATGCCTGAGAGCATTGTCCAAATGCTTCTGGAACTCTGTGACCACTTCCCTGGGAGCCTGTTCCTAGCCCAACCACCCTTCCGGATGAAGAACCTTTTCCTAAATGATATCCAACATAAAACTGCCCTGACACAGCTTCAAGCCGTTCCCTCAGGTCCTGTCTCTGGGCACTGCAGAGAAGAGATCAGCGTCTGCCCCTTCTCCTTTGCTTTCCCTCACAAGGAAGTTGTAACTGCAATGAGGTCTCCCCTCAGTCTCCTCTTCTCCAGGCTGAACAGACCAAGAGCCCTCAGCCACTCCTCATACAGTTTCCCCTCAAGGCCCTTCACCATCTTTGTTGCCCTCCTTTGGACACTCTCTAATAACTTCAGATCCTTCTTATATTGTGGTGCCCAAAACTGCACACAATATCCAAGGCAAGGCTGTACCAGCACAGAACAGAGCAGGACAATCCCCTCCCTTGCCCAGCTGGTGGTGCTGTGCCTGATGCACCCCAGGACATGGGTGGCCCTCCTGGCTGCCAAGGCACTGCTGACTCATGTTCAACTTTCTGTTGACCAGGACCCCCAGGCGCCTTTCTGTGGCACTTCTTTCCAACATCTCATTCCCCAGTCTGTCCATACATCCAGGGTTGCTCTGTCCCAGGTGCAGAATCGAGCACTTTCCTTTGTTAAACTTCATGCAGCTGGTGATTGCCCAGTCCTCTAAGCTGTTGAGGTCTCTCTGCAGGGCCTCCCTGCCTTTGAGGGAGTCAAGAGCTCCTTCCAATTTAGTATCATCAGTAAACTTATTTATTATACCTTCGGGCCCCGTGTCCTAGTCATTAATAAAGATGTTGAAGAGCACAGGGCTGAGAATGGAGCCCTGTGGAACTCCACTAGTGACAGTTCCCCAGTCTGATGTCACCTCACTCACTATAACTCTCTGTGCCTGACCCATGAACTAGTTGCTCACCCCTCCTGTGATATGTTTATCCAGCTGTGTGCTGAACATTTTGTCCAGAAGGATACTTTAAGAGACAGCATGGAAAGCTTTACTGAAATCCAAAAGGATTACATCAACTGGCTGCCCTTGATCAGCTTGGTGGGTTACCTTATAATAAAAGGAAATTAAGTTTGTCAAGCAGGACTTTGCTCTCATGAAGTAGTGCTGGCCATGACCAATGATTGCATTGTCCTTCCAAGTGTTTTTCAATAACTCTCAGAATAATCTGAGCAGAATAATCTGCTCCATAATTCTACTAGACACTGAAATTAGACTGGCAGGCCTGTCATTTCCAGGGTCATCCTAACAGACCTTCTTTCAGGGTGAATGTCTCTCAAATTGTCTGAATCTTTCTAGAATATTAATTCAATATTTGTATTTATAATAATTTAAAGTTAAGGATAGAATTCCAAATTTGATACTTGCATCAGAAAATAATATTGTTCTTTGTTAATAGATGCGAAAAGACTTGCAGCACTGGGACAGAGCACTTCAGCTGGCTAAGCGTCTGGCCCCGGATCAAATCCCTTTCATATCAAAGGAATATGCAGTGCAGCTTGAATTCATGTAAGTTCTCCTGTAAGGTTGTAGTATGAGAATACTAAACCAGTACTCATGCTCAATAGAAGAACACAGGATTGAGGTACTTCAGATGACTGCATTGCTGAGAGAGGATTCAGTGAGGTCTTGCAGCTGTAGTATGAGGAAGAGGAGTTTTGCAAGGAATCCTTCATGCTAGAGATGTGTTAGCAACTCATAGTTCCTTTTGACTAATTTCGGTACATGTAGGACCTACCTACAACTGGTAGGTCCCACTATATAATATCATCTACTAAATAAATACTTTGTTGTAGGCAAGTGCTTGGAAGATAGAGAAAGTCCAAATCATTTAACACTTCTTACACTGGATGAAAGCCATGCCTTTTGCTTGTCTTTCTTTAAATATCTATTAGCCTTCATTTTCTTAAACCATTTAGGTAGAAGTGTGTTGAATTTCAAGGCTGCCAGTCCCTGAAAGACAGAAGGTATTAACCATTTGACATGATTTTAAAGTCTATTTTATAGTTAATTTTTCCCAGATAAAACCTGGTCTGTTAAATATCTAAGTCAAGAGGAAAAACTTACCTACTATTAGTTTGTAGACAACTCCCTCCCCCTGGCCGTACACCTGGCATTGAGAGGGGACACTTGCTGGTCACAGAAAGGAAGGAAGGGACGCAGTTGAAGCAATGCAACCATCTGGAACTTGAGTTCTGAATATACTCCAGGAAAAACAATTGCTTTTGATTTTGTGTTGCAAAAATTATAAATAATTTCAAAGATTAGCTTCATTTATCTTCCAGAAAAATATAGAGTAGAGCTGAGACTACTGAGATGTATTTTGCAGATAGATTCTTTGCCTTTCAAGGGAGGTGTATTGGTCTCTGTACAACAGAACTGAGAGATGGAAGTGCCTCTTTGACTAAGAGCTTGATAAAGTCCCTAGGAAGTGCCATGACATTGTGTAACTGTGCACCTCTCACATACCTCACAACCTTTTATGCAGTTGTTATGTCTCAGCCAAGACAGATGGTGCATAATCTGTGTGGTAGGAAGGCAGCCATCTCTTCCCATTAAAAATATTCGTCTGTATAACTTCCAGTTTTCTTTTAGGGGTGATTATGTTAATGCTCTGGCACATTATGAGAAGGGAATCACTGGAAACAATAAGGTAATTCCTTTTTAGTAATGATAGCATTGTACTATAGTACAATCATATATAGTATCATTACTATAGCATTAGTACTATTGTACTAATGATAGCATTAATGTACAATATACATTAAGTTATCATGTTTCAGACTCATTTGAATTCCAATTTTTATTTCAGCTCTAAATTAAATGTTATTAAATCTGTAATGTTTTGTTAGTTTGTTTCCATGCGTGATTACTGTTGCTTTTGTGACCTCATTTTTCTGAGGTGTAATCTATGGTTACTGCTTTTCATTTGATTGCCAGTACCAGGAACATGATGAAGTTTGCCTTGCTGGAGTGGCTCAAATGTCCATTCGAATGGGAGATATCCGTCGAGGGGTAAACCAGGCCATTAAACATCCCAGTAGGGTACTAAAAAGAGACTGTGGAGCCGTTCTGGAGAATATGAAGGTACTCAAAAGAGTTAAAAAAAAGTTAAGGGTGAATATGTGACTTCATTAGGTTATTTATTTATTCATGATCTTAGTTGAGAAATTATATTTTAATGATATCCAATATTGTAGCAATTTTCAGAAGCTGCTCAGCTGTATGAAAAGGGACAATATTATGACAAGGCAGCATCAGTATACATCCGGTGTAAAAACTGGTAAGTACAGATTTCAGGGAAATGTTATATTTCAGAGGATTTGCTGGGGTACTCTTTGGAAAAGATTGATTCTCTGAATAGCACAAATGCCTCATTAACTATGTTTCATTGATTTTATTGTTCCAAATCCAAGCTTAAAGGTTCTCTCAGAAATTTATGTTGTTTTAATATAGTCTTACTGTAAATGTGAGATAATTCTTTTCCTTCTTTTTGTGTGTTGTGTTTCAAGTTTCCTGCAGTTTCAAGTCCTTTGTGGATGTGTGCACATGCACACATCCACACTGAATTTAGTGCACACTGAATTTAGTAACCATATTTGTGTAGTTACTGTTTAATTAATTAGATTTCTTAGTTTTATAACATACATAGCTGAGACTGAGTATTTGGACAGTTGGAAATGATTCAAGAGTAGCCAGTATCATAATTTTTTTTTTAAGTTAATTTGATTATTGTGAAATCTCCGTTGGAAAAGTCCAGTTTTCTGAGAGATTTAAGGGCTCAGTTTTGGCCTAATTACATTTTATGGACTCCTCACATTAAGAACTGATTGGAGAGTTCAGTAAGACCTCTCTTCTTCCATATGAGTGCTCTAAAGATGAGGTTGGAATATTATGTCCATTTATTTGAAAAATGAAAATTTTACTCTATCAGGGAATTGTCAGTGGCATCAAAGTGAGCCAGGAGAACACTTGGTTAAGGAGAGTAGCTTGCATTTAGTGATAACCTTGATTTGGGAAGTGAGGAGGGCTGCCAGCCTCTGGCGCTGGAGCCCTCTGCACTCCCTTGGAGAAGAGATGCCTGAAGGGCAAAATGTCCCGAGAGATAAGGACCTTCCTCAGGCTTACAGTGACCAAAAAGTGGGCCCGACATGCATTGCTCCTTTTATGGTAATAGTCTGTACCCTGTTGGCTAACTGGCATCCCCCCCACCCTCGCCTTCCTTATAAATTCCCAGGAGGGACCCTGGCTCAGGAGGGAGAGCCTGGCCACTGGTTCCCTTCACAGGGATGGCCAAATAAAGCTTACCTGTGGAATACACCGTGCCAGACTCCCTCATCTCTCCTGTCCCCAGGCCTGCCTGGATGGTCTCTTATGAGCTGATCTCACAAGGAGCTGAATCACTCCGAGCTGAAATCACTTGTAGCCAAGCAGCTACATTTTAAGAGACCATCCCCTGCTCCGGAGGGGTTGCTCCCCTGCTCCAGAGAAGTTGCAAAGGCCCCTTGGAAAGGCTCTTCCCTTGCGGGACGCTTTCTCCAGGAAGGTCACAACCCCGGATCGCCCCAGGGCTGCCCCCCCGAGGAAGCGACAGGGAAGTGGGAGGTACAAGCTTCGTTTACTCTAGCAGAGGGAGGTTCAGTTTGAAGAGTGCCCATCTCTTAGTCAGAGAGGTGAGATTTTAGGTCAGCCTCTCTGGAGTCTCTCATATCCTTTGTCCTGAAAGGCCCACTGCTTAGTTTGCTGGCTTTTATAGATCTTTCAGGTTACAGTTTTAGTACTGTGCTTCTTTTGTTGGTTAATGAGAGAACACCTGAGGTAAAAATTGTTGGGCTGGCACTTCTTATGCTTGTACATCTCAGATTTAAGAAAAGAGAAGAGACTGTCTTCAAGCCTGTATGCTCATAAAGCAGTCTGTAATTTCCAGTTCTTATGAAGTGCAACATTTTGAAAATACTGAAATTACTTCAAAGCTTATCCATTACATTCAGTTTCTTCTATGAGAGTCCTTTTCAGTGTTGATATAAATATGACAGTTTTACTGGAGTAAATTTGGAACCAGATGTATTTATTAAATAGTTATTGTCTTTCTAGGGCAAAGGTTGGTGAACTTCTTCCTCATGTTTCATCTCCAAAGATTCACCTGCAATATGCAAAGGCCAAGGAAGCAGATGGCAGGTACTTTTGAATGCTCTTTTTTAATGTAAAATATGTTATTGCTGTTGTTGTTGTTATTGTTATACCTTAGTGTTTTTGTAAAAGAAATTAAAACACATACTGAAACTTTTGCATAAAATAGTCTTGTGAAAATGGTTTCTAAAATATGTAAACTTAAGTTTACACTTAGTGTATTGAAGATTTGAAACATAATCTAAGGACGTTGTACTGGTATCGAAGATGGGTTTCTAATTGATTGTTTTCCTGTCTAAACATTAATATCTTTCTAACAAAAATCAAAGGTTTTAAAGTACTGAATGTCATTCCACTTAGCAGAGTATTCAAGTTCAGTTTGTTTCTAACTCCTTAGCTCTGATTTTAAAGGTCATTCAAAGGGAGAATAATCATGAAAGAAATTTTTTCATTCTAGAATCAAATTACTGGTACATCTAAATGGCTGCACTTGCATAATATTGAATAATGTGAAGTTATTAGCTGAAGTGAAAGCCCCAGATAGGTTATATTTAATCACAGAATGTAGTTCCTCCTAACCCTTGCCTGTAAATAAACATGCTTCAGAATAATTATATTTTAAAATATGGAACTTCACCAGAGTTTAATGTTTGCATTGATGAGACTAGAAAATACTGTTTGTGTCAACTGCATAGTGAGAGAATGAGAAATATCTTATCTTGTCTACAGAACGAAAAAGAGGTCTTATTTTTAAAATTATACACCTAGTTATCATGTTTGGTTTTTATTGTTCTCTCCCTCCCAAGTGATTTCATATGAAACAGATGAACTGTTTTTAATATCTAGCAAAAGGGATGCTGGCAGAGTAGGTCAAAAATAATATTGTGGTAGACATTTTTCTGTTGCCTCTTCTTTTCATTCTCCTAAGAGAAAATGAAATAGAGACCAAAAAAAAATAGTAAATGCAGAACAATGCGATTACGTGCAAACTGAAAGGAAGGTGCCACAGAGTAATCTCACAGAAATAAAATACTTTGTTTCCTTCACACCATATTATAAAGAGTTATTTACAAAGTTAAAAAAACTGATGTGGAACCATTATTTTGCAGGTACGCGGAAGCTGTGGTAGCTTATGAGCATGCAAAACAATGGGATAGTGTAATACGACTGTATTTGGATCACCTAAATAATCCTGAAAAGGCTGTTAATATTGTGAGAGAAACACAGTCTCTTGAAGGAGCAAAGATGGTGGCCAGGTAACAATCATGTTATGCACATTAAAAAGAAGTCTGTATGTATTGGGAGTTTATGAGGCTTGCTAACGTATTAGACTCTGGTTATTGGTACTTGGCCAGTGACTGTATAATTCAGTTCATTGATTTGAGTTCTCTAAGATTTGGATAACTAAACACATACTGGGGTTTTTTTTGTTGTTGACTTTCTGATTAAAATTATATTAACAGGAAGTAATAAGTTCAGACAATAATAAAAAATTGCCATGCTGTAATATTTTTAGTAAGTTAATTTTAGGAACCTAGTTAAAACAATCAAGATAGAAAATGGATTAGAAGTGTATCGTATTTGTATGTATGTTATGTATTATATTCCTAAAACATTTGGTGTATCCATTAAGCTAATTAGTACTAAGGCATTAATTTGTCATTCTGATTAGATTCTTTCTGCAGCTTGGTGACTATGGTTCTGCCATCCAGTTCCTGGTTATGTCCAAGTGTAATAATGAAGCTTTCACATTAGCTCAGCAGCACAACAAGATGGAGATTTATGCTGATATCATCAGTGAGTATTCCAGGTTCAAAGTTTGCTTGCATTATGTTTTGCTGTTCTTTTAGTTGATTTCAACCAATTTGAAATCATAACACAATGAGTGTGAAGTTTTGTTTCCCATTTCCAGTCATTGTGGCCAGATTTGGCAAAATGTGTACTTCAGGCCTACATGCCAGACTTTGCTTTCAGCTTTGATATCTCCCTTGGTCTTCAGTCTGGGTTGTTTTCAAAGCTTGCCTGTCCTACAGCTTTTTTTTGTTTATCCATAGAGATAAAACATTTGTCTAGACTATTTTCTTGTGCCCATTGAGGAATCCCTTTTTTTGGGATTTGGAACATTTTGATGGAACATTTGGATTTTGGAACATTTCACTGGTACGGTTCTTGATTTTTGTTCCCTTTTCCTTTTCTCGTGGTTCCAACTCTTTTCTTATTTGTCACTTTTTTCCTTTTTTTTCTCTTTAAGACCTTTTGTGGCCTTCTCTTGTCTCAGTGAGAGATAGAAAGGAGACCTTACTGAAAAGCTGACTTTTATCTTAGGCCATCAAGCCAGTCAGAGTCCAGCTTGTCAATTTGCACTAAATTTTAATAGTTTTCTTCTGTGTGAGGCACGTTTGAAGAGTGCCCTATCAGCTCCACATTTATATCTCCCAAATTCTCACATTTTCAATTAATCTCTTCCTTTAGAAAATGATTTCTTGTTACGAAGGTTATAAAAACTTGGCAACAGTTAGCTTGGAGATGTATGGTTGCAGATGCTTGTCAAAGTGGCCACAATTGTTCTACTGTTCCTTATGCTTTCTTACTTCTGTCCAAAATAGGATGTCTCAAACTGTAGTCTAAGTGGGTGGAAAAAGGGTTTAAAACCAACTTTTGAGTCGTGGCTGTCTTTGTTTTACATGTGTACAGCAAAATGGAGTCTTGTTTAGAAGACTTAAGTAGTGCTCTCTGCTATCACATGGTTGCATTGGCCCTGATAGCCTTGCTTTGTACACTAAAAGTGTGCTTCCATATTCTTAAACTGTGAAAGCAGTTCAGGTGATAATCTCATAATCACTTTCTCTGCTTTATTGTTGCCAAGACATGATGGAAAAATTCATTGTTAGATCATAGTAATGCCATTTCATTATGATTTTATAGAAGAGAATGTAGTGACAGGATGAGGGGGAATGGTTTTAAACTAAAGGAGAGTAGATTTAGATTAGATGTTAGGAAAAATTTCTTTACTGTGAGGGTGGTGAGGCATTGGAAAACGTTGCCCAGAGAAGTTGTGGATGGTCCCATCCCTGGGTGTGTTCCAAGGCCAGGTTGGATGGAGCTCTGAGCAAGCTGATCTAGTGAAAGATGTCCCTGCCCATGGCAGGGGCTTGGAACTAAATGATCTTTAAGATCCCTTCAAACCCAAATCATTCTATAATTCTGTGATTCTGTAAAAAACAGATATCCCATTATGGTGTAAAACCTGTGGAAACAATTATTTCACCATGTTATTAGCTCCTAATGTCTGACATTTAGTCTGATTAAAAAGGGAAAAATGTGTAAGACATAATTTGAGTCTGTCTGGCTTTGGTTTTCTTTGAATGTCAGTAGAAAAAAAAANAGTGTGCTTCCATATTCTTAAACTGTGAAAGCAGTTCAGGTGATAATCTCATAATCACTTTCTCTGCTTTATTGTTGCCAAGACATGATGGAAAAATTCATTATTAGATCATAGTAATGCCATTTTATTATGATTTTATAGAAGAGAATGTAGTGACAGGATGAGGGGGAATGGTTTTAAACTAAAGGAGAGTAGATTTAGATTAGATGTTAGGAAAAATTTCTTTACTGTGAGGGTGGTGAGGCATTGGAAAACGTTGCCCAGAGAAGTTGTGGATGGTCCCATCCCTGGGTGTGTTCCAAGGCCAGGTTGGATGGAGCTCTGAGCAAGCTGATCTAGTGAAAGATGTCCCTGCCCATGGCAGGGGCTTGGAACCAAATGATCTTTAAGATCCCTTCAAACCCAAATCATTCTATAATTCTGTGATTCTGTAAAAAACAGATATCCCATTATGGTGTAAAACCTGTGGAAACAATTATTTCACCATGTTATTAGCTCCTAATGTCTGACATTTAGTCTGATTAAAAAGGGAAAAATGTGTAAGACATAATTTGAGTCTGTCTGGCTTTGGTTTTCTTTGAATGTCAGTAGAAAAAAAAATAGGAGTATGTTCCTTCAGTGGGGTCTTTATCTTACTTAATAAGAATACCCTGCTATCGTCTGTTGCAGGTTCTCAGAGTACTACCAATGAAGATTATCAGAGCATTGCACTATATTTTGAAGCAGAAAAGAAACATTTTCAGGCGGGGAAATTTTTCTTGCTGTGTGGTCAATATGGACGGGTCAGTACTTAAAGGATAAGCCAGTAAAAGTTAAATGTTTATAGAAACTGTTCAAAATACAGTACTTCAGGGAAGTTCATATTAGGTTGTAAGTGCCTTAACTGATGACATACTGATTTTTTTTTTTAAGTGTAAAAAATGGGAGCAAACTATTTATATTTGCAGTTATCTAGATTGTGTTCTATGAATTATACATTGCCATGCACATGGGTTTTTCATAGCAGTAGAAGCTTGAGGTGAATCAATGATATACTATTGTTAATGAATCTCTAAATGTCATCATCCACAGCAGCAATTTATTTACATTTCATTGGCTTGACCAGTGGAGACTTGGTTGCAGAGTAACTAACTCATTTTATTGCTGTAGCGTGCCCTAACCAAAAGCTTTTTTTCAAAAAAAGAAGATATGTTAATTGAAGTATGTTGATTGACACATTTTTGATCAGTCACAAGTCTGTGAACTGATGCTTATTAGACATTTGACTTTTGCATACTGAACACACCACATGACTGATTTTTGCAAATTACAGCCATTGTATGTGACAACTCCTTCAGCTGTGGCATGGGGGGCTCCGTGACATTAAAAACATTATGACATTTATCACATTGTGACATTAATTACATTAATGTTTAATTTGTTCTCACCATCTTGCTGTGAGCATCTTTCACAGTTAGAGGTGTACAACAGAATTTGGCAAAGACTCAGTTGTTTCTTGCATGAGTATCTGTAGGAGCAGCTGCTACCTGTATAGTTGAGGTAAGTATTCAGTGTGCCAGCTGTCTATCAAAATGCAGAGAGAGAGAACTTAATAAAAATTAGTAAAAAATGAGTTTCGTGTGTCTCAATTTTAACTTTTCTTCTGTGTCATTTTAGGCATTAAGGCACTTCTTGAAAAGTCCAAACACAGAAGATAACTTGGCTATGGAAATGGCAATTGAAACAGTAAGCAACTTTGATAAAACAAAAAATTCTTCATCTTTTTAAGAAGTTTACCTTCAGTATTGTGACATTTTCCTAGCATCACTGAGTGTGTTTGGACAGATTGCAAATAGAAGGAAAACTGTATCAGTAAAGATGATATCTAAACATACCTAAAAATCCCAGCTTAACACATTAGAAAATAAATATGAACTGCTGCATGTCAAAGCTGATGAACCAAAGAATCATCTGGTTTGAACATGCAGAACTAGAAAAATCATGTTCTAAATCTGTCTAGTTTCAGTGCTTTATGGAAAGGCTCCTTATGAGAAAGTTATTTTTCCCTTTTTCTTTCATATCATAGTTTCTTGTGTCTTTTTTTAATAGGTGGGACGGGCAAAAGATGAAGCCCTAACAAATCAGCTGATTGACTATCTAATGGGAGAGGGGGATGGCATGCCCCAGGTATTGTATTTTTATCACTGCTAGTGTGTCACATTTCTGTGCTACAAGGTATTTTGAGCTTACTTTGTCCTAAAATTCTTAGTAGGCACAGACTGTGCTTTAGATTTCATTAAGGAGCAAGGACTTATATGACCATTCCATGAGGCACTGACCCAGTTACTCCAGGTTCAGAAATATAAGAAAGGAAGCAGCTATCTTGGATAAAATAATCTTTCTTCAGTCATCTTTATGAAAGCAGGTAGTTGGACAGAGGAGGTCCAAATTAATGCTCGTACTGAAGGTAAGAGATAAAACCTAGCTGTTTGTTGATGCCAGTTTGCCAGCTGGCTGTTGCCTTTCCCAGATGGACAGTCAGCATGTGTATGTCTCGAGACGAGCTACAGCAGATCTCTTCCTGCAGTAGCAGAGTTGGTCTGACTTTCACAGTGGAAGGAAGGTACAAAGTAGGAGATGCAGGTCAAAACCCCAAAGTTGACCAGGCTACCTTAGTTCCTGCGTTCAACATCAGTGTAAGGCATAAAAGGTTGTGGACAGATTTTCAAAATTAGCATCTCCTTTTTGATTTCTGAATGGCTTTGATGGCAAGAGAGTCTGTAGTACATTCAGTCATATTTGGGCTGGAGTTGATGGAACTATGTGGCTGAACCACTTGAGGTTTTACTGCCTGCTGCAGCAGACCTGGAATGTGAGCTAAGTGGTGAAAGCCAGACCTCAGGTGAGGGTGTTGCAGTTTGCAATCAATTGCTTAGTTAAGGAATTTAGGGTCTCATACAAAGTCATGGTAAATAGAGTCAGGTGCAATATGATCTACCATGGAAGAATAAATTATGCCTTGCTGAGGGGAACAAGGTTTGGTAATTATGGAGATGACAGGGGCTCGGTGCAGTAAGTTGATTTTACCCCCAATATTACAGCTGTGGTTTGCAATTCTGTTAGGAAATTGGAAACTCTGTCTCTTTCCTGTCTGTATGGATTAAGGGTTTGATATTTTAGACTTTTAGAGACACTGGGCAGTTGATGGCCAAGCAAACTTTGCTTTTGTAAAATGTAAAAAAAAAAAAAGCCAAACCAAACCTCTGTCTCTATTACTTAACTCTAACTTTACACTTTACATCTAATATGAAATTTGAACTTCAATAAAATTATGAGAGATGCAAAACATGGCAAAACAAACAGAATTCTGCTGCAAGAACCCAAAGGTAATTAAGCTGTTGGGGGCACTGGATGAAAAGTCTATGCAGTATCAGTGTTAACGAGACTAATTTCATATTTATGCTGGAAGCTGGGTGGACAGACACTGTAGCATCCAGTCTCTTTTCTCGGAACAGCAGCCTATCTGCCTTGTTCAAAGAAATGCATGGGACTGGGTAAAGGAAGTGAGCTCTAGAGTGTGATATCCATAGTGAAGAGGTTCTAAAGATTTTACAAAAGACTTAGGAATTTTTTGAATGCCATTATTGCTATATTTAACATTGTTTTGAACTTCAGTGTAGAGCTTTGTTTTCCTTATTTAAAAGCTCTCTCTTGTTCTTCTGAATGCTTTAATCCAATCTACCATAGTCTCTCTCAGTGAGTAACAAAGTTTTACTTTATCAAATCATACATATTTGCTTTAAAAACTACTTTAAAAACAATCTTTATCTTCATTATGCTATGGAGACTGTTCTTGAACTTATCAAGAAAGATATTATTGTTTTTAGAAAATAGAAGCTTCTATGTCGTGGCATTTTTGTAAAGCTGAAAGTAAGAGTGAATTTAAAAGCAGCCATGCAGCAGAAACTTGCTAATCATTTCAAGGATTGATCTTCAAACCCGATCATCACTGACAGCAGGCCGATTGCTTTAAATCTTTCACAGCCAACAATTATGTGGCATTTTTATGAAGTGCCATATTATCAAAATTATTATGTTCACCAAAATTTTGCTACACTATTGTCTGACTAATTATAAACAATTTCTTAAATGTATGATTATGTCAACTGTTGTTTGTTAACTTCAACATGTAAAGATTCTTAATTTGTCATGTGCACTCTTTCAGGGAGCATTAACTAACAAGGTTCTGCTGTTTTCTGTGTGCATATTCTCCGAGTACATATGTTTTGAAAAGAAAAATTAAACTAAAATGATGAATATCTAATATTAAATCAGTTAGATTGCAACAGTAAATTTTCCAAAGACCTTAGGAAATGTATTGTATTAGAGAATGACTTTAAAGGTAAGAATATGAAAGTAAAACATGGGACTAATTTTTCTTAAATGACTTTCAATTTTTTTTTTTTTTAAAGTAACTTAAATATATTATTTAAGTAAAATACAATTAGGAACATGGCAGATACCATATAAGACCACTGATCCATGCTGGGACAGGATCCTTTCCTGCTGCAGCAGGAGAAAGGGGAGAAGTAGTGCAGCTTTCTGCTAATCATCAGTGGAATGGCCATCTGTGTTCATTATGTGATGTCAGAAGTTGGGAAGAATTATATCATAACCCACTATTCTTAATAATTTTTGGTTTACCCCACTTAGGGAATAGCATTTTTTCTTTTTAAGGCACTTTACAGTGGAAAAATAATATCTGTTAATATAACTAGTTGCAGTTACTTTATTATCCAGATAACTATTTCATTATTCTTAGTTACAATTCTTATGATGTTCAACCTTTTGATCATGTGCTGCTTAAAATACTGCTCCATCATTAGTTTAACAGTAATCACTTTTGGTCGCTTTATGTTTTTCCTTATATTTCAAGTTAAAAAGAAGGTTTTGTCTTCTCTTTTTTCTTTCCATGTGCGATTCTTCCTCTCCTGCTTTTATTTCTGTGATTTTTTTTTGTAATTTTTTCTTTTCTTCTCAAGTACAAGCTAATCTTTGCAGTCAGTCATCTTTTCTATAAGGAATTATCTTTATATCTTTAATATTTCTGTTCCCTTGAATTTCTGCTTTTTTTTTGCTGTGTTTGAGACTTACATACAAAACCCACACAGTATTCCAGAGAATAGCACAACATTGATTAATACAATTCTTTTAATAGAAATTTTTATACCATTGTAACATAGAATACACACTTTAAATGTTTGGATTTACTACTAATATTGGAGAATTAGTTGGTTTGGATTTTTTTGCTAAGCTCTCTATAAAGCTGGCAGTGGTTTGGGTTTTTTTTGCATTTGTACATTTAAGTTGGAACCATACCATTATATAGAATATTTTAGCTCATTTTAATCCCAATTAAGTTTATCATGTACAGGCTTTAGTTTTTATTAATCCCATTTTAGAAATCACATAAAATAGTGACACTAGCCCAGTGTCACTTGTTTCACTATTTTTTCACTTAATAGTTTCTTTTCAACATAAGCAAGGTCAACAAGGTAACAATTTTATTTTGCATTTTTATTTTTTCTACTTCTTTAACAGCAGTAAATAGAATATTCTTAATATTTACTTTCTCTATTCTTTCTTTTCTATTCCTATATTTTAATTTGTATTTCTAGGAATTACCTCTTTTGAGGACTTTCTCAAAATCCTTATCAAAGATCAATTCTTTCTCTCACTGATATATATCCTTTTTTTTACTAGTCTTCTAGACATTTGAGTACACTTACAAAAATAGAACTCATGTTTGTTTTCTACAATATTGCCGTCTTGGTTTTTTAGTGTTGTTTTTAAATTATGTCACTAATTTGCTTGCTGTTGAATTGCCAGTTTTTGGGCAAACTCTTTGCTACGTTTATCATTCTTGAGTTATATAATCTATCAAAAATACCTGGTATAGCAAATTATAAATTTTATGCATTTTATTAGCTGGTTGTCCCCCTTTTCAATTTTTTAGCTGTTTTGGATGTCTACCATCTGGTCCCAGAACAATACATTCATTAGCGGCCAGATTTTGTGATCCTCATCCACACTAAGCAATGTTTGCATCTAGATCGGGAACGCAATTTAAGCATTTCTGGCAAGACTCCTATTTCTAAAAGGAGTCCCTGGGTTCTTTTCTGACACCATAAATGCCCACACAGCTGGAGTTGTTTGGTTTTCCCCTGTACAACTCTCCATGTGCATAGTGGTCTGTGGCTTTCTGCATCCCTCCTGACAGGGCTTGGCCAGCACTTGCCGGGACTCCCTGCAGGCCCTCGCTGTGGGTGTTCTGTACCTGAGCAGCAGCCAAACCCTGCAGGTGACCGTGGCATAGCTGAAGCATGTTCATACAAAGAGCTCTTCACGAAGCAAGCTTGTCTGCTTTCTCTGGAGAATGTGGTGGTGGGGTGAGCAAGTCAGGAAAGGAAATACAGCAGTATGTATTTGGTCAGGATTAATTGCTTTTGTATGATTTCATTAAGGATGCCAAGTACCTGTTCCGCTTGTACATGGCCCTAAAGCAGTACCGAGATGCTGCCAGAACTGCCATAATAATTGCCAGGGAGGAGCAGTGTTCAGGTAAGTCTCTTTTCTCTGATGTGATGGCATCTCTCATGCTACCTCCTTAGGTACCCTACTTAGGGTGCTGTTATTTGTGTAGGATTATACTCAGAGAAGACATGTATCAGTGCTTTTAATTATATTCAGGGTCAGTTTTGAATTTGAAAGTAGACTTGGGGAAAACCTTTGGACTCACACCTGTTTATTAAATACTGGAAAAAAAGAAACTCATTGAAAATATCTATGTTCTTTATTACATTCAAGTAAACGTAGTGATTAAGACAGCCTGTGACTTTACCTTTCTGTGTATTACAGGTCATAGAATTGCAGTTTCTACATACAGTTTCTGACTTGGTACTGATCCTTTAGTTTTAGCACCTGACTTTTATCAGTGGAAGATGAACAGAGGAGATGATTTCTGTTGAAGGACCAGACATGTCCTTACTTTAAGCTTTGTTTTCCTTTGTAATGGGATGCCGAAGTTAGAAACAGGAAAAAAAATAAGAAGAGAGGGCTAGAAGCCAAATAGCTGCCACCATTATCACCTCCATTATTCACGCTCCTCTGTAGCCACAGCAACAACCCTGCTATAACACTGCTTGCTTTTCATTTCAATTCTGTAAAAGAAAAATCTATAAAGGAAAAGTAGCAGTCTCAGGAATACCCCAGGCAAATTAACATTTTGTGGGCTGCTCTTTGGCTGCTCCTCAGCATTCGGCTAAGGAGTGGAAAAACCTCTGAAACTCTTTGCAAGCAAATCTCCCAGTCCATCATAGTAGTGAATAATGCATTTGTGCTAATTATGTAAGCAGGAAATGCAAAGTCTCAAGGATTTAAATATTTACTATCTTCTCTGAATCTGAAAACTTGTATCTAAAATGCAGTACCCCATAGTGTATTTCATATTCCCTAGTAGTATAGATATGTTTTGCCACAGTGTAATAAGAAGCACATTTGTCTCATTAAAATCACCAATCTTGCAGCAACTGTTTCTTCTGGAGGTGCAGTTTTACATCAGCCCCTCTTCCTTCAGCGTATTTCAGTGGGCTTGATTCTGAAGTTTGCACCAATATAGTTTGTTCTTTCCTTAAAAATCCATTTGATAATAATATTTAAGTCACATTGGTTGGTATTTTTCTTTGGGTGTGCCATTTTAAGTGCAGTTTTCCTTGAAGTTGTTTTTATGTAATCACTTGATACTAAGACTGATTGTATTATACTGAGAGTCAGTAACACAGTATAAAAAAATAATGTTGTTTTCCAGCAACTAATTCTGAAGTGATACTTAGCTGGCTCACACAAATTTCAGTTTGATTCAATTGTAGTGTATGACAAAGCTTTACAAATTGCTCTGTAGAGTAAAAACATCTGCTGATAGAGGAATATAGGGAGGCAAAGGAAAACATTTGCTGAAATAACTGGAATTTCCTTTAAATGCCTCCAGCTGCAAAGAGTATGACTTCTTCAACCTCTAATAATGCAAAAAATCCCAAAACAACCCCCAAAACAAAGCAAGAAAAAACCAGCTAAGAATAGACTAACTGTGCAGAGCACTACTTGATTTCAGCTACATTGATAATTTAATGAAATCCTATGGTTTCTGGACAATCCTCGATAGTAACCTTGGAGCAGTATAACCTAGTGAAGTAACATTCAAATTTTAACTATCCCTTGACAGGTTTTGAGTTTGGTTGGTTGCTGAGGCAAGGAGTTTCCAAAGCAAATGATCGAGTAAAAGTATGCTAAATTAACATTTAAAAAATAGCTTTTGAGTATCTGACATGAAAGAACAAAAAAAAATAACCAAACTGTAAATGCTCTGAAAGCATCTTCCACTTTTAAAGTTCATTATATTAAATTGCTATCAAATATCTTTTGCTGCTGTTTAGACTGTTTAGATTACTTCTCCCGGTGTAATTTTTTTTTTAACTTCCTGGCTGATACTGTTTAGCATACTGTGACAAGCAACTGCTTGTGGCTTTCCAAAGAAATTGTCATGCAATGGTTTTACTACAAGGATCAACATAACTTCAGCTTCCCTATATGTAATTAGTAAAGATATTGTTATGAAAAATTAAATTTTCTGTTGTTGTTTTTTCTTAAGGAAACTACCGAAATGCACGTGATGTTCTTTTCAGTATGTATTCAGAGTTAAAGACCCAGAAGATTAAAATTTCTTCTGAGATGGCTACAAACCTTATGATTCTACACAGCTATGTTTTAGTGAAGGTAAGGAACTGAGAAATTGAATTTATGTGTTAGTTGCACAGTGTCTAATTTATTGAACCGTATGTATGGATGCGCTGTGTACATAAATTTCATTGTCATAGAGATTGTATCACAGAATCCAAGTGTGTGCTTAACAGCAGGCTTCAAGAGGACAATCCATAGTTGTTCCTGCCTCTTTGAGTAGCATATTCTTTTTTTAAATACTGAATAATTGAAAATTACATATGGCTTCCTATTTCTCTTTTGCATTCATACTTACAAATGCTATGCTACTAGTACAACTATTTATTATTGTTGTTGTTGTATTTGAGGTTATTATTCATAAGTAGATCACTGCTTTTCTGTAAATGAAATTAAACAGGGGCTCAAATGGTCTCTAGTAGTTAACCCATGGATGCCCATCAGGATATCCATTCCTACAGCCACCTTCAGCCTCCCTCTCTACCAACAGTGAGGCAAGAGCTGCAAATGGTGGGCTGAAGGCCAGAAAGACCTTTCTGGGAAAGAGCCACTGTGAGGTCTCTGGTCCCTTCTCTAGTCCAACTCTGCTCAGTTTCATGAAGGAGCTGTTGGCATGCAACTCCCAGCAGGATGAATGAATGCTAAGAGCAGTCTGCAGGAATTACTCTCAGTGGCTGCAGTAAATGTGGCATGTTTGCTGTATTCCAGATTCACGTGAAACGTGGTGATCACATGAAGGGAGCACGAATGCTTATACGTGTGGCCAACAATATCAGCAAGTTCCCATCACGTAAGTGCTGACAGCAGAGAAGCTGTGCTCTGCAGGGCAACTCATTAATCAGCACTGCATTACAAGGTTCATTCTCCCCCTGTGATCCTGTGGGCAACAACAGAGTGTAACTACACAGTGTGCTCTGCATCCTCCTCCAGACAGCTCTTCCATACCCAGCCTCCAGGATGGGATCCTCACCAGCAGTGTAATCTGTCCTCATGTTATTGCACTACTGAGCAGCCTCAACCACACACAGTCTCAGGACTGAGTGTAATGAACTGATTGGTTCTGGGATTTATCACAAAATTTTAATTGATTTTTTTTGAAAATAATTTTTGGGTACATGGAAAATGTAGACTAAAAAGTAGGCTTTAAAGAGTGCAGACCAGATTTGGGAGAAATGGTTATAATGAGAACATTCCTGCTGCCATGCTGAGCTTCAGGAGTGCGAGGCAGTGAGAGGTGAAACCATAGTTTTCTTGTATATGGTTCCAGGAATGGCCCAAACTGTGCAACTGTGTACCATGAGGAAGAAGAAAAATAGTCTTTTTTCATCAGTACTTTTTTAGCTGTAGCTCAAAGGTTTTTAACATTAATATTGGTAAATAAATATTTGACATCATTATTTCATTCTATTACAGACATTGTGCCAATTTTGACTTCAGCTGTAATTGAGTGTCACCGAGCAGGATTGAAAAACTCAGCCTTCAGTTTTGCTGCTATGTTGATGAGACCTGAGTATCGGTGTAAAATAGATCCTAAATACAAAAAGAAAATTGAAACAATGGTCAGGTGAGTGATGTTAATCAAATGCACACAATTTCAAGGCTTTATTTGCAGTGCTCTTTTTGCTCATAAAGCCTATAGGCTGTTTTCATATAATTTCACTGTCTTTTATTTGAAAGGCTAAGAACCATTTCCCACCCTTCTCTGAGAATTAAAGACTTCCCTTGAATGTGATAAGCCTTAAATGCTTGTAAAATGCTTCCTAACCAGCAATAACTTTTCCATCTTGTCCATACAGACACAAATGCAGCTCTACAGGTTTAGTTGGTCTCTAGTTGAGAATCCACAGCCGAACTGTTGGCTACTACAGCAGCAACATTGTGCTCTTCTGTGATTTAGACTACTGACTAAATGGCTAAGATAAAAAAGAATGGGAAGGCAAATAAAATATATGAATTTTTGACATTTTCTCCCTTATCTGAAGTTTTGTTTTGATAGATCCTAGCCAATATTTTCTGCCAGACAGATAACTGTAAAACAGCAGGGCACACATATGTAACACTTCTCTCATTTATTCTACTTGTCTCTAACCAAGGCTCAGGGACTTGCTGAGCTCATATGGGCGGTTTAGGTATTTATTTATTAAGTCTCTAAGCTTTCCATGAGCTTATCCAATCTCTCTGCTTAAAGCCATGTAAATTTTTAATGACAAGTGACTCCTACAACAAGAAGTTCCATTATGTCAGGACTGGTCTCTGGCTAGTTTAAGGTGAAGCCTCATAATTTTCCTCTTGGGAGAGATCTACCCTTTTCTGTGTCATTCATGATTTTAAACACCTCTATATTTTATTTATTTCCCTTCTATCAGTTAAATTTTTTTCAGGACCTGAAGAGTCTCAGCTTACATAGCTATTTTATGGATACTGGTTTCTATGGCATTTCTCTGAAACTCTTCTTACAGCCTTTTTGGAGGCAGTTAGAAGCTGTATAATCCTACCAGAACGCCAGTTTTTTGTCACTCCTGTTCTTTGTGGTCCTGCCATAAAAAAACTCTGAAACAAAGAAACCATAGCTTTATAGTCAATACATATAGACCCTGAGTTTTGAAATTTTTCAAAGTATTAGGATCTGTTACAGCTTTTAAAAGATGGTGTTGTTTCTAATTAAATGGAAAATGACCTATTTCCGAGTTGATGAAATTGTGATGAAGCTTGAGTGATAGTTAAAAGGAAGGAGCTGATAGAATGTAAAATAGCAGCTTGGAAGCTGTGCAAGTAACTCAAAGGAAGAACACTTGCTAAATATCAAAGGCATTGTAAAACAGCTTTGTTAAGTTCAAACAGCTTGAGGGTTTTATTCACAGCTGTATCTGTGTTTTAGACGTCGAGACACAAGTGAGACAGAAGAGCCAACAACAGCCTGTCCCTACTGTGCTTTCCAGCTCCCAGAGTGTGAACTTCTGTGTCCCAGCTGTAAAAACAACCTTCCATACTGCATTGCAACTGTGAGTGTCTGCTGTGCTTCCTGCAGTGTGACAGTAAAGGCAAAGCTGCTTTCCCTTCTAAAAATAAGTTCATTTGAACCTCTTTAGTTTGCTAGTGGATCCAAGCTAGGTGTTTTTATGCATTTATGGGTTTTTCTAATCTGTTAGCAAATAAATAAAAAAAATTTTTATTTGGCTATCACAGATTGTCCTCACTTGCCACCTACAAGTAGCAGGCATTTGAGGGTGCCAGTAAAATCACGAAGTCATTTTGGGAGAATTCAGCTTCCCGAGAAGGCAGGTGGAGCACCAGGAATCCCCAGCACATACATTTGGTGCACTTGGGAGGACAGACAGAATTGTGCTGCTGGTGCCTTCCCAGCTCAGCCCTTTGCCCAGGTGCTCTAGTGCTCAGAGAACTAACAGAAGTCCCCCTTTCCTTTTCCATGTACAGGAGCTTGTGGAGGGCACAGCCCTCCTCCCTTAAGCTCCAGGCTGCCAAGACTTCAAATTAAAAAAAAATTTAAAAACCAAACGAATCAACTGAACACAAAAACCCCAACAAAACTTCAGAAATCTGTTTTGGGGAAATTTAAGCACATCTGAAGTTAATGGTTCAGCCACTGACCTCAGCATTTCTTACATTACTAATTCTTACAGAAATTAGAAGTTCTAATGTTTTTTGTTTCTTTAGAGTGCACTGAAAAGGTAGGGAGGGCATACATTCCTGGTGGAAGTTACTGTGCAGCTACTGTATAATTAACACTTAATTTTTATCAGGTTCATGTGAATTGTCATACTAAAATTGCAGAAAAAAAAAGACAACTTACTTGAACAGGGAACAAATGTTAGAGTTAACATTCTTTATTAAAACTAAAGAATTAAGTCTTACCAAAAAATTAATATCCATTATATGGGGGTCTTTCTGCTCTATTGGTTTAGGAAAATAAGATGATAGATATACTTTAGAAGTAATATCTTTAGGAAAACAAAGGATTTTAAATATAACTTTGAGCCAAACACAATGTACATGTTAATATATGTTACACAGCATTTATTTAGGCTCCATCTTGGCCATACTTTGTTTATGTCACAAGTGTTTGTAATATCATTAAGACTGTGGCATTTTCAAATATCTAATGAGAGTCAGTGTCTAAACAGTCTGCTGTTCCATATCCTATTAGAGCATAAATCTCGATAGTATTGAAAAGTAAACTAGTTAAACTGTAGTAAAAAAGAGAAAATGTAGAATAAAGAGGCAAAGGCCAGGCAGGCTCACAAACTTAGTGTTGAATGTGACCTGCTGGGCTCAGGTGCCGTGGCTTTGGGGGCATTTTGGTATGTCGTATACAACACCAGAAATGCCAGCAGATTTAGGTACAGCTCTGGATACAGATCTACAAATAGCATTCTAGAACTGCCAAACTGAAAGAATTGTAAACACTGTAATTCAATCCATTCTTAGATTTCAATTTTTAAAAGAGGAATGCAAATGATAATGAAAACACTGCATCTCTCTGAGAGTTCCTTTTCTAGTTACAGAATTTACATAGTAGTCAAACTACAGTAACACTACTATGGGGCTTTTAATTCAAGATCTTAAAACTCAGTTGCTGAGACTTTTTCACAGTAACAGTAAATGCTCACTGTAGTCAGGCAGCATTTGCCCCTTAGTTACCTGCAGTTTTTGTGTGCAGGGTCGGCACATGATCCGCGACGACTGGACAGTTTGCCCACACTGCAACTTTCCTGCCCTCTACTCAGAATTCAAAAAGTAAGTTAGGATTTTTTTTTATTATTGTAGTATTCCAATGTTTGTTCACATTTTAGCAGCAAATGGATCATTTGGTACTAAAAACATGTAACAGCTGGGCTGGGTGGAAGAGGAATCCCCCTTACTTGGTAGTTGCACCTAAGAGACTCACAAAACATTGCTTCAAAGTTAAGCAAAATGACAGGGTATGGTAAAGAATTGGGCCAGTGATGCAGGGCTCCAACAGGAACAGTAATGAAGATGGGTGGTGAGCTTGTGTAAGGTCTCAGCTCTGTCCAGGAAGAAGGCCTGATATGGGGGCAGGGCAGGAACACAAGCACACCAGCAATCACCAAAGCAAACAAAATGCACATAGAATTAAGTACAGACTAGGATAGCAATAATCTCTTGTCCCTGATAATCACATGTGACAATGGGCTTGGATAGCTCTGTACCAGTGTCAGGAACTCTGAAGCTGTTAAAACCTCCTTTGTTGTATGTTTAAATGCTGCAAACAGCAGCAGCCTCCTGGTGTGGTGTCAGTTCTCAAATGTTGAAAACAACCTTTGCTTCATGTAGACAGAAGCAGCCATTGCTTTGTCCTGCACTTGTTATATAGCACTGGTTGGAACTCTGCTCTAGGCTTTGTGCCTTGGGCCCAGCTTCCTTTGAAAAATGTTGGAATTAGCTTTTGACCATTTACCCTTCCTTTAAAACAGCATGTTACAGACTGAAAACATGTGTCCCATGTGTTCTGAAAGGATTAACATTGTTGATCTTACAAAAATAACTGATTGCACAGAGTACCTCAAACTAGAAGATGAGGACCAATGAATTCAGGTACATCCTACAGTACTTTTTACTTAACAGGGCTCATTCTAGAAGACAGGGGGAGTTTTTCCCAGTAAGGAATCTTAACTTAGAGCCTGGGTCAATGCCTCAGATAACTTGAGACCCAGTTCTATCCCTCTTTGCCCTCAGGCATGCAAACACCAGTAGGTTTTGCTACTGCAACGAACCTGGTTGTTAAATTGGGCTTTAACTCAGTTTACCCCTATGACCACGTTAATACTCACAGGATGTTCTGGTTTGGAACGTGTTCCTGAACACTAGGTGTGCTTGAGTAGCACAGAGAACAGAGTTTGAAGATCTCAGCCTCATCCAAACTTCTGCAGATCTTCCAACAAGGGTTTAAGTGGAGGAAGAGAGAGCAAGAGGGGGGTACTAACTGGAAGGAGCAAATCTAAAATGCATGTTACGTGATCTTAACTTGCCTATTTAACAGAATCTATCCCGGGGTAACAGCAACAAGTATTGGCCTGAAATACTCATACTTCAGAAAATGAGAGCATGGCTCTGCTATACCAAACAGATCCAGTAGTTTGTTCTTTTTAAAAAACTGGTAACTGAAAATGAGTGAACAATGTTCCTCATTAATGCTGACGTTTCAAGGCAGATTTACTAGTGTGAACACCTTATGTGAAAACACAGCTGTAGGTCAGAGTAATGCACCTAAGTTCTTTTGGGGAATTTTTAGTTGATTTTATTTTTCCTGATCTGCTATCACAGTGTATCTCAGAATATGATTAACCACCTCTGCTTATTTTCAGAACTACTTGTGTTGGCTGGCAAGCAGCAAGAAAAGCTCTATTACTACATCACACATCTTTTCCCCACAAAGGCCTAATAACAACCATGTCACTTCTATTTTGTGATATCTGTAACTATTTAGCTTTTGATAAATTTTGTACTTTGGTTTATTGTAGTAATAAAACTGATTGATAATTCTTTTCAAACAAAACCTCCATTTTATCTGCACCAAAGACAAACCACAGGGCCATCTTTTTTATATGAATGGCAGGAAGAAAACCCACCTCCCTACTGTTCTCTTTTTCAGTATCAGTTCTGAACTGTTATGACTATTTTCAGTTAAATATTTCTTACTCTTAAATATTCCTTTCTCATTCTGATTAAAGATATAACTTGTACAGGCTACTCAAGTTTTGGAACTAAATCCCTCAACTGCTTTTCTGTGTCTCTAACTGAACAAAAGGGAAGTTAATAGGAAAAGATAAATGCCACATCATGTACATGAAGGAAAGACAAAACTGTGGAATGAAGGAAGGAGACAGGACAGAACACTCCATTAACTTAACCAAAGCTTTAAAAGAGTCCAGTGAAACATTTTATTGTAATTTTATATACTGCTTAATTTCTATAATGTACAAATAGGCCACTTATGTATGGGGTTTTTGCATCATGTACTATTTACAAGACTTCACCACATAATGTCGGGATATATTAAAAAAAAAGAAGTAGTGAAGTCCTAGGAAGACTAAGCAGAAATGCCAGGTAACTGAGCATGACATTTTCAGCATGTTCATGTACCTGGTGTGTGTTGCACAAAGACAGTTATAGCTTGTAACATGTACCAGGTCAAGAGTAAGCACAGCAGGGCATCCTGTGAGAGCACAAGAGCTACAGCACCTCTATAAGAGGAGCATTTTCAATGCACTGGTTCTACTTTCCCAGCTGCAGCACTGGATCTGTTTCATGTTTTTGCTAAAAGTTAGATAAGCAAAGCTGTGTCCAAAGCAAGGTTTTACTCTAAATGTCTTGTTTTCTCTTTTCTTTTCCCTTCTTTTTTTGTTGTTTCTTCATTTTTCTCTCTTTTTGTCAGCTTGGAAGACTTCACCTTTTTTTGCTACAAACAGAAATATACAGACAGTTTAAAATCCAGCTGCAACCTGACAAAAGTTTAAGTCAAAATGTAATCATTGTTAAGGAAAAAGCCACCTCTTTCCCTCCCCTTTCAGATGTGAAGTTTCTACATGCCATGGAGAGTACAGACTACAATATTCAGTCTTAAGGGCTGACCACAGTTCCCCATTTGGTGATACCTACAGAGTTATTACTAGAATTGTCATCTGTGGTAACCACAGGCAGAGGCCTGTGGCTACTCCTTGCCACTGGCATCATCCTCACCAACACTTAAAATATTACTAAATTTTGGAATTGGATGCAGAACTCACAGATTTAGAGTGATGTCTCACTTTGGTTCGACATAAGACAATGGCTGGAACTAACTTAGACTTTTCCACATTACCACCATTTAAAAATTTAGCAGTTGAGAGATATTTAGTATCTACTATGATTTTTTTCTTAATTCATTCAGATGATGTTAAAAGTCACAGAAAGGCAGCTAAAACAAAAAAGCCCCAGCACTGCAGTGGGGCAGTTTAATACTAAGGAAATTAAATCACCTTAATCATTGCATCACTGTCAACAGTATCTTGCTCATCCTCATCAGACTGGATCTCTTCCACATTCAAGTCTTCACTCAGATCTAAGGTCACTGCAGATCCCGACTGCCTTTTAGATGCCTTAACAGAACTAAGTGAATATGGAGTCAGATGTGCCTCTTTGTTGTAGGCACGTGTCAAAGCTGCTTTGACCTGTCAGGGTGCAAGGAAAGAAAGTGAGCATCTGTTTAAGAACTATAGATTGTTAGCTAACCAACTTACCTAGAAATTCCACATCAACTTTCCTTTGGAAAGATGTGACCAAAGATATGTAGAAGAGGACAGTCTCTCAAAAGGACACAAAAAGCATTTAACAGCTGTATAGTGAAGCCTCATTTTAAATGAGTCCCACATAATCCTCAAATAAAGTGTGCATCTTCAGATGCTTCTTGCTTAGGCCTACAATAATTTCAGCACTGTTGTTCTGCTGCCACCTAATCCAAGTCACACCAGAGCCCCCTTCTGTACCACTCTACACTTGCCAGACTAAACAGCATATTCAGACTAGGAGTAAACACCTGATAGTAGTGTAGGTTTAGTTACCAGCAGATTCTTCTCTTTCCCTGAGTACCTGACCTGGATGAGGGAGATCATGGTTCAGATCACATCTGCCTAGTTTGTAACAGCAACTTAAGCTCACCTTGTACCAGGTGAGGGTCCCAACCACTGGAGTGGAGTAGCTGGACACTGGAGGAGCAGCACACGAAGCACCCCAGGTCTGGCAGTTCTGTCTAACAGGACTGTGAAAGGTGCAACCTGCAAGGCAGACTCTGAATGCAGTGCCTGCTCTGTAGCACAGGCAGCTGTGTGTCCCTCCTCCTCCACAGGACAGTAAGAAAGGCAGGGCTGTGCCGGAAGGACACAAATCTTACAGCCAGAGCTTCCTTGCAGAAAGGTACCTGCTTTCCCTGTCCTTCTTGTGTTCCACTTCTATACCCAAGACACAACTGACTCCCAGTAATCCTTTACACCAGGAACAAAAAGTTTAAGACACCTGAGTGAAGCACAGCCTGATTGTCTTTTAGGATTTACCCCGAACTTCTAGTGGTATGTTTGACAGCTGATTCACAAAGCGTACCACCAACTACAGTTAAGCTGGTGCACCAACTTCAGCCTTTCCAAAGCACATCCATACCATAACAATTATTCTAGGATTTCTTTTTTAAGATATGGAAGAAAACAAAAAAATTCACTGGTCAATTTTACCTTCGGATCCAGCTTTGAAAAAGGACTGGGTTTGCCTCCCCATGTACTTATTTCCATGATATTTTCAACATCTTCTTTCATCAAGCAGTAAGAGTCCATAAATGTTATAGCTTGTTGTACGCCATCAGCTCCAAAGTCTTTCAAGGGCTGGACAAGTGCATCCCGCAAATACGACAAATATTCCATATTTACTGTCCTCTTGCATGTCTGAGTTCTTTGTCAAATTGAAAATAAAGACTTGAGTAAGTGAATCTGTCCAACCACCACTGACTTCTAAAGACAAGAACAAATAGGTAAGGAGGCCCTCAGCAAATCAACAATCAGCTGCCTTAAGACCAAACTGCAAGTTGTACTGTGCCATTCCTTTTGCCACACCTGTGCTAGGGATAACCAATGCAAGGTATTTGAGCACCGAACAGTCTGGGGAAACACATCCCTAACTGAGAAACAACTTCAGGGGAAAAAAGAAAAAGGCACAGTACTTCTGATTACACTAAAAGTGTTTGCAGTTTGACTGTTGTTCAAACTAAGCACTGAGAAAAGTGTCACCAACAACACGGGAGCATATTCACAGAATGCATGAATGTCACTTGTTTGGACTGAGCACAGCAAGGAATTGATGGTAGGTAATGAACTGCACGAGAAAGAACTGTATCAGAGGAATGTCAGTACTACCTGAGACTCATGTGCATTGCCAGTTCTTGAATGATACGATCATGTTTGCCTGTGGATGAAAATTTCCCCAACCAGCTGGGAAAGACAGGAAACTGGGACACGTAACCTCTCATCAGCTCCCCTGGGAGAACGCTTGCATAAATAGCCTGAAAAAGTAACACACATGCCAAACTCACATCGCACTGAAGTCTCATGGGCACCATGACACACTGCCCGGCGCTGCACTGTCCCCAGGGAAGAGGGGTAGTCAACAAAGGGCCACAGTGGAAACAGCTTATTTTAAGATAACTCTCTCAATTGCTTGTTTCTGTTCAATCCCTCTTGGGTTACAGCTTCACCTCTTGTACCACCCTGTTTGATACCATGTTCTAAAATACCTGTGAAATTATCTGGGTTTCAAAACCCAGAAAAAAACCCCAAACACAGCCTTTTCTCATGTCCAGTTTAGAATGCAGTCAGACAAATAGCTGACTTCACACAAACAATTGCTATCATCTCCAACACACAAACAGGGTAAAGGAGACACTTCCAAAGAAATCTACACCAAGTCAACTAGCTATGTTCCTAAGCAATTCAGCTCTTTCCTGTACCAAGCAGGGGGGTGAACTAGATGACTTCCAGGAATGCCTTCCAATTTCACCTACAATGCATTCTCTGATGCCAGTCATAATCCTTTAAGCACAAGTCTTGTCAAAGTTTCAGTGAGCATTAAAAGAAGGACAGTGACCAAGCTTCAGTCCTCTGTGTTTTGGGAGAAATCCTGCCCTGGTGAGAGGAAGGACAGAGCAGGCTTGTAACTGGCACAAGTGATACACACCATGTGCTTCTATGCTTCATGACAGTCCAACTTTTCAAAGTTTCAGAAGACTTCGTTTCATGTTGCAGCTTGGGTTCAACAACATGGATATGGGAACATCTTCTGATCACCAGTGGAACAGAGAATACTACAAGAAGTATGAACTATAGAGATCATATAATTATACTGAAACACTGATTTCCAAAGATCCACTTTTAACACTGGATACCCCTTAAAGCACATAAAATGAGTGTTAAGTGCTCACCTGTGTTGGAAGAAGATTCCAGTTCTGCTTGCTACGAATCTGCTTGTCCACTATATCACCATCACATATACTATCAGCTGCTCTACTCAAGAGCATCAAGTGCTTTTTTAAATTACCTCTGGAAAAAAATGAAGTTGACTGCATTACAAAGCAGAAATACACAGATAGGTTTTAGTCTACTTTGACTCCCTGGCACAAAAGCCTATGTCAATGTAGGGTTTGGAGTAACTCACCCAGCAGCAGCCGGTTTCACGTGCACATAGTTCTCTTGGACAAAGAGAGGAGCTAGCGAATAATCATGGAAGAAAAGATCTGATTTGTCTATAAGAGACATACGAGCAGCCTCCTCTCCAGTAGCAAAAACCTTCCGGACAACATCGAAAGGGCCCTAAACAAATGATATTTCAAGAACTCAGCTGCTAGAAGGTCAACACAAAGTAAGACACAGCACAGTATCAACAAAATTAGTATCCAGGAGTATCTTGACTCATCAGTACAAGCTCCATTTTCAGTATTTCCACCCTAGAACTTGACCAGTTTTAAGAACTGTGTTTTACTTTTGATATTAAGAGAATTATCTCAATTATCTCCTAAACAGAGGATAAAGGACGAGAAGTATGAGCTTCATAATGGCATCTTACAAGAGACCAGTACATCAATATATACTTAGTCCTTGATATACTACTCTTTAACTATTTGTGGCAAATGTGGTAGCTCTTGGCATCTAGGCTTTAGTTCAGTGCTTCGGTTCAAAAAGATGCTTATAAAGCCTAAAGATGATATCAGAATATGACAGTAAAAGCCAAACCAGTATTTGACACTTACCAATTTGATGTCCTTTTTGGCTCTGCTGGCATCCGTTTTAGCTTCATCGTAAGTCAAAGATTTATCTTTTGCACACCACATATTAAGATTATGTAAAACCTGCAGAAAAAAATTACAATACTGTTCAAATACTTTGAAGTCAATGTACATAATCTGCTATCTGAACGGTCACTGATGCTGAATGAGTACTGACCTGTCTGATGTCCTGATTTGCTGCCAGGATTATCTCTTGCATAGCAGGTGGGGGAATTTTTAAACCTTCTTTAAATGCAATAGACATCATGGCACCCTGTAATCACAATTGAGAAACTGTCACTAGAGAATTCCTATGAATTCTTCCCCCAGCAGAACATACTGACTCATCTATGAAAGAGCAGTACATATTTTTCTAAATTTTTAAAGCACATACAGCTCAAATTTTCTCATAAACCATCATTTACCACGGGTGTAAAAAAGAGCATGTTCATTTATAAAAACCCATTTTGGATATATTTTTAAGACAGGCATCTAAAATCCAAAAGGCTTTGAGAAAAACTCAGGTAATTCATTCTGAAAAGCAGTTACTCACTGAGATGATCCATTAAGTGGTGTATCCAATTCTGAATAAACTCTGCCACATAAAAACTGAAGTTACTGATGGTAATTCAGTGCAGTCCATAAGGCCACAGCCTGCTTACCTTGATCTGTTCTAGACGAGGTCTCTGAAAACGAAGATCCAAGCAGTAGTGGACCAAGGAGCGGATTTTAGGATGGTTGCGATCGTTGCACATACAAATGATGGGTATCTTCGTGTGTCGGATCAAACCAATCAGCTCCTGTAATTTAAACACATTACAATTATATCACATAATCTGGATAAGAATTATGAGAATGTCAAACTAAGCAGCATTAGTCCCTGCCTTAAATCAGATCCCTGACAGGTTCCAAGTCCATAGCACTCCTCCTGCTGTAATCCCATTTCTTCACAGTGCAAATCTAGCCCCCTTGCCTTCTGTTTTCACTTTGCTGTTCTATTCAGCTGCAAGAGATCTGCTGCCTACCCACTTCCATTGTCTACTTCCAGCAATCATGTTTGGAACCTTCTTCAAGAAGCAATGAAGACCAATAGCCCAGAGCAGAGCTGTCCACCTGCAGAACTAGACTAATTTCTCCAGTTTGACCTGGCTTATGCCCAGAGGGAGCACACAGCTTTCTGGCTGCACCCTGCCACACAGAATGTAAAAAGATTAGTTCATCCCTGCTCCGACAGCTCAACCCTGAGGCTTCATCATTTTTAAGCTTGCCAGAACAAACTTTGCCAGCCCTAATGAAGGTGACATTCAGTTCAGTTTCGTATTCCTGCAATGAAAATACCTGCATCTGAGCTAAAAATCTGTATGGCCTTTACTGTCAAAGTACTGCATGTGACCATAGGAAATCCTCAGAAGCTAAAACTGGAGCTACTAAAGAGAAGAAAGGATGCTGCTGCCTATGCCACACATTAGTTACTCAGTGTTACTGCCTATGTAAAAGAGCAACAGTCCCAGCCGGTTTATGAACCTCACACTGCAGGCAGATGTCACCTTAGAGACACCTTAGGATAAACGTACCTGTTCTGAAGTGCACACACCCACGTTCATCATTCCAGGCTTCTACCCAAGTATCCTTTTTCCCCCCTCTGCACAATTCTGACACAAAGACAGACCTCTAAAACATCAGACTGTACTCTGCAGAGTTTGTTTATGGACCCTGGGTTGAGGACAGTAGTGGCTTGACTATTTTGTGCTATATATGGCACGCACTGTTGGCAATGGCATTAGCTAGGAACTACAGTGGCTTCACCTGAATCCCTCCTCTGTCTTCATTGCCTGCCATACCATCCACTTCATCCATGATCAATACATGTTTCCCGCTAACTGATGAAGATGCACCTGAAAATGAATATGGATAAGAAAATGAGATGGGAATAAAGGAGTCTTGCTCGGAGTTTTACCCAGTGCTAAGTAAGGTAACCCCATCCTAGGCAACGAAGGTGGTGGCTCTGCCACTTGATCACATGAGTCTATGTTCACAGACCAGACTATAACCTCATGTCATCTTCTTAGAAACACGACCCATGGAACAGAGGAGCAGCTGCAGAGTTCTTGAGTAGTTTGTGCAGATTAACAACTCAATCTACAAATAGGAGGATTTAATTCTAAATTGAAGAAGAAATATAACAGCTTACTGCATGAACCCATCCCTATGAGAGCCGGGTCCCTCCACCTGAGGTAAGCAAGGTAAATTCCTAACACTGTTGTGTAATAGGGAAGCTCTGTCATTCCTGTAACCAGACTCTTAAGACAACAAAAATCTCCTTCAAACGACAGACGCACCAGAATAGAAGTCTTTGATGCTGGTGTTGTTAAGCGATTCTGCAACTACTTCCTTTAGACTGTTCTTGCTGCGAGTGTCACTGGCATTCAGCTCCACGTAGCTATACCCCAGTTCCTGGTCCAAACACAAACCACACAAAAAGTGAGAACACAGATCAGTGAAAAATCATACAGATTTGATTCCTTTCTCCCCTTATACTCCTTTTCTCTTGCAATTCAAAAATATTTGTAACCATGCATGGAACAGATAGGTCCAAAAGAGATTCTTTTTGCTTTGCTTTTTGTTTTTGTGGTGGGGTTTTTTTGTTGTGTTTTTTGGTTTGGTTTTTTGTTTGGATTTTTTGGGGTTTTTTTTTGTTTTGGGTTTTTTGGTTGGTTGGCTGTTAGGGGTCTTTTGTTTTGTTGGTTTCAGTTTTGTTTTAATTGAAGGGGATGGGGAAGCATTGGAGTCAGTGGCACATCCTAAGTTTTAGAAGATTAACAGAACTGCCAGCAGGGATAGAAAAAGAGCTATGAGCCAAGGCTGGCTAAGCTCCATGGTATTTCCAGCTGCATAACAAAGAAACATACCACATGGCTCTGAAAGCTGCAGGAAAGAGAAGCTTTTAACTATTTAACCAATAGGAAACACATGGCTCCCCCAGCAGCACTAACACTTCAGTCAGTCCCTGACATAACTTAACCCAGCTGTTCCTTTACCAGCAAACTCTCCTGCCAGAAGCAGCCAGAAGCAGCACTGAGCACACACAGCCTTGGTCTGTTTTGCTGGTGCTTCCTGTGGAGCACAGAGAAATGCTCTGCAGAGTCCTGAGGCGGCTGAGAGCAAGCCAGGTTGGAAACCAGAAACAGAAACGACCATGCTGCGAGAAAAAAATGAGCCCAAGACAGCACATTCACCTTTTCTAAAGGTCTAGTTCTAGGTGTGGCATCAAGTTCTAGGTGTGGCATCAACTTGTTGGCACAAAGCTCTAAAGCATGCGGGAGGGGGGACAAGGGAGCAGAAAAGGATTAAGAGTTACTCAATACAACCGATTTCTAAATTCAGATTTAGAAATGGACACATATCAATTTCTCTCACCCTAAAGTAGTATTTAAATTTAAAAGAAATCTGGGAAAGATCTCTCTGTTAGATATATGAAACCCACGACCTTAGGCTTTCAAAAAGCTTACCAGAATTTGACTCCCACTAAATTTAGTGCAAATATCCTCCGACTTGCAGAACTAGTGAATGCTCACAATTTTGGAAAACCATTTCCAATTGTTCAACACACTGTGATATGCTTCCTCTCAATGTAACAAAGAAATGCAGACACACACTGGTACCTTCTCACCTCAGACCTGATAAAGGTATCTAAACAGCCACATACTTTCACCTGTAACCCTGTTCTGAGCAGGTGCAACTTGGCTGAGAGCAGACCCCTATCATTCAGAGCATACTCACCTGCACACTGTATCTGTATCCAGGTAGAGAATTAATATGTAACACAAAAGTGCTGGGAACAACCACTACTATGAACTCACCTTACAAACCAAAGCAGCTGTAGTAGTTTTACCAACTCCAGGTGGACCAGAAAGTAATGCTGCTTTAAAACCTGTCCCATCATCTTTGCTTCCAGTTTTATTGGGTTTTGCTATTAAAAAAAAGATTTCAGGTTTTACCTAGGTATATAATCATAAAACAAACTGTATGCTTCTAAAGGTAACAAGCATCATTGGAATTTTTCCTCATTTAAGGCCCGGTAAGAACATCCAAAGATGCATACACAGCTGCATCCTAACCATTCGGGGAAAAGCAGCTTAAACCAGCTCACAGTTTATGACTTGCAATGATTTTGAACGGAAAAATACTAAAAAGTGCTATTAATGTAATACAGCTATTTCACCAATTTCCTCACAACCATATCGTATACATAAAAAACCAAAACCACCACCAAACCCACACACCACCACAAACAAATGAAACCAAACCCCAACACACCACACACAAAAACCCCACTATCCACTACGGCTGAACTAAAACCCTATTTTAAACAAAGAAAACGTGTCCGTCTATAGGATGATGAGCTGTCTACCTGACACATGCACTTCTTGCCAGGACCTTGACAATTCATCCCTACACATGACAGCAGCCCTTGAGACCTGCTGTTATACTGTATCTGCACTGTTGGCAGTGCCTAACCTACTTCCTCTTCCTGAGGAAGGAATCAACAGGCTCAACACAAGGCCATTTTTAGATACATCACAGCTAGGATATTTTGGGGTTTTTTGTAAAAATGAAACCTAAGACTTGGGAAAAAAAAAAAATCTTTTGAGACACACTTTTCTGCTCTTTTTTGAGGTGGGTAGTAGATGAACAACTACTTCATCAAAAAAACTCAGCCTCGACTGCCTTATTCCAAATTTCTAGAGTTGCTCTGCTACCACACCAAGGCCCTCACTGGTCCAGGGAGGCAAGCAGCATGACTAGCATGGAAGAATAGAGAGAAAAGTTAACCAGGCCAGTCACCTTGTCCATCTTCCAAGGTATTCTTGTGCCAATTTCTGAGCCATCGGAGCAGTTTATTGGCACAGCTTTGCTCACCCTGCTGTCCAATAATTGCCTTAAGAGATACAGGCTTGTATTTATCTACCCACAGCAATTTCTCTGTACCATCTTCATTAACCTCAGAAACCAAGCTCCCCTTAGGTTTTGGGGCTTCTTTCTCCTCTACTGTCTGATGTTTAAAGTCTGTAAGCTTTCGAACAGCAGTGGTTTCTCTCTTGACAGATCTGGTGCCATCTCCTTTTTCAGGAGTAGACTTGTACTTATTATTAGCTTCCCTTTTGTAGGGGCTAAAATTCCTTTTTCCAGCTTCAGCTTTCTGAGGTGTCTTTTTAGGTCTTGACTCTACTTTCTTTGCCTTAGGAAAATAAAAGTAAAAAAATTAGAAATAAAGAAAAAAAAATACAGTAAATAAACAGCCTATTTATTTACACAATTACCGGAGTGCTTAGAAAGTGACAAAGCTTATGTATTGATTAAAAAAGCTTCAAGAGCAGACACAGAAATACTCTCTGAGAAATAAAGCACTGCTAAACACAATGTCACCGGCTTCTGTAGCACAACCCATAAAAAAGAGGCAGGAAGTGTTCTGGTCATTCCAAAAGCAGTCCCCCCGCCTTTACTCACGAAGCCTGTGGCATTGTGCAATGCTAAACTGACTGTCAGGTTGGCACAAATGGGTCAGACACCCGTAAAGCTCTTGCAAAACAACACTTGCAGAAGTTGTTCAACCCAAAACACTTTAAAGGGAGCGAAAGCAATCAGCTAATAAGCTTAGAGTTGCTTTTCCCTAGGACACTAATGGTATCTCTGCATAAATAAGTCACGTCTGTACCGAATGCACCACATGTTAGAGCTAACAGAGATTTTAGTAACATTCTCTCAGCCACTACAACCTAAATTCAAATGTGCACAAAAAACTTGTTACCTCTTTTTTGGTATTGCCTGAAAAGTTACCTTTACTATTATTAGTTCAAGTACCACATAAAGACAAGATCTGTTATGCATACGCATAGTTTACATATCCCTGGGCCTGTCTGGGTACCACATGGTATCAGTGACAATTACTTATTCCAAAGAATTAACAAATACTCATTGTTTAAACCTGATACCCTCTAGGGAGATGCAATGACCTGCTCTGTCAGGTACCTAAAATGCAGAATAATGTCAGAGTGGGAAAATAACCTATAGCTCCCAAAGTAGAGTCATTTGTCTTAAGCACCAACAAAAAATTTTCACTTTTAACCTAGAAGGTCAAACTGATGCTTGTGGTGTTACTATTACTGGAACAGAAGACAAACTTCTTTCAACTAAAAACACACCAAAGCAAAAAAAACCCTAATCCCCTAAGTTTATTATAAACATACCTCTGTTTCAGCTGCCAGCTCATATTTGGACTTTTTGCCTGGCATAGTTCGAATAAGATCAAACAGACCATCCTCATCAATAACTTTCGTACCTAAAGTTGATGCCTGGAGGAAAAGAAAGAATTAAATGTAAAGTCAAGTTACATTAAGATTTACATAATTCATTTCAAAGTGTTTTCCCATAAAAACTGTGACTAGGAACACAAGAACAACAACAGTTTATATTATATATATATATGTATATGCATGTGTATGTATGCACAGAAGTAAAAACAAGACAAAGCCATAAACCACTCAGCAACTTTTCATTTTAAAAATGCACTTTATTGTTAGTACTGCTTCCTGTTGGCAGGGATACTGGAAATTCCCAGTTAAGATAGGAACAATTCAGTTTCACTTTGCCTTCAGCCAGGCACAGGACACACTCACCTTCTCACATTTGGACTGGCCGCAGTCTCGCCCCACCACCAGGTAATTTGTCTTCTTGCTGACATTGCCAGTTACTTTTCCTCCATAACGCTCAATCAGAGACTTGGCCTCATCTCTTTCAATGCACTCCAGAACACCCGTAATTACAAATGTCAGGCCTTCCAAGCAGTTTTCAGCTCCCTAAGAACCAGAGAATTGCAGAAAATGCCATTACTGATACAATTTTACCAAATAGCTCTTAACCATCAGCTTTTTTAACCCTCTACCATGTCAAGTACCCTATGAAACTTTGAAAATAAGACTATCATACCTAACTAGGTAATAGTTCTAAAGTTCAAAAGCCATTAATGGGAATAGCTACCAAAACTTCACGCATTGTTTACCTGATTGATCAGACTTGTAACACTCTGTGCTTCAAGTGTAGCATGTCAGTCAAATGAATGACAGCAATCTTCAACTTTAACACCAGTAACTATTTTTGATCATCATGACTTCCTAAACCAAGTTCTGAATACAAATTCTTTAGTACACTTCCTTACATTTAGTCACTGCTTTGCATTACAATTTAGGATTTTCCAATACATGCTTCCTACTGGAAAAAAAATACCAGCCTTGAAACAGTTTACTTGATGCTTGTTAAACCACTTACAGCAGTAGATCTACCAAACACTCCACTGTATATATAGAATCCTGCTGTAGCCAAACTTACCTGAGGTATCTCTTTGGAGCCCAGTGCTTTCGGACCCTCACGATTAAGAAAACTTCGATAAGCTTGGTAATTGTTTCGCTTCTTTTCAGAGTCCTCAGGACTTATAGACTGGGTCAGGAGAGGGAAAAAAAAATTAATATACATATTACATATATAAAAACAGCAAAATAAACCCAAGCATCACAGTTTAAGACATTTTCATGCACCAAAGGAAAAGCAAGGTCTAATGCTTGTTTTTAATCTATTAGCAAGCAATACTGAAGTTTGCTCTAATTTTGGTGCTTGTGTTTTGAGGTATTTTTTCTTGTTCCTTTTAAAAATATTTCAAAAACCTGAGAGTTTAAAAAATAGGTACCCATTGTTTATTGTCAAGTTTCTGTAGATTCATCTATTGCACCTGTACATGCTCACTTAACTCATAAACTGTCATTTTAAATTCACATCCTATTTAATTTGTGATCTACATTTACATAAAAGTAGAAATACTAGGAAGTAGGCTTTAAGAGACACTTAAGCTTCTTAATCAGTAAACAACTGTTAAAAACTCACCTCAAAAGGAGATGCAGGCTCTCCCTTCTAATTACAACTGTAATTTAATTGTCAAAATGGGGTACTTCATACTGTATGATTTAAAAGTACATTTTAATGTTGCCAATGACTGCCAGTTATTGAATCAGATAAAAAACCTAAATTATATTCCTACTTAATATATCAATAGTAAGAAAAAATAGGAGACTAGGGAGAGAAATATAAATCCCTAAACAGTGCCACCTGTCATTCTTACCATAGAACAGATCCTCAAGGTCACCACACTCACACAAGTAAGTTTTCACTCACTAAGCAAGCGGCAGATTTCCTCCATTCTGTGTTTTCCAGCAAAGCTAACCATGAAAAAGTACAGAACTGATTTTGCAGTGTCCCTGCATGCCTTAATGAGCATTAGAGAACCTCAGGTCCTTCATGTGTTTAATTTACACTTTTCCAGCTAATTTCTTCCCCATAGTTTTACAACTGCTGTAAGGAAGGAATTTACAGCCTTACCAGAATTCAAATCCTTAAAATCTGCCCAGGAGATGAAAAGTACGAAGTTACAACAGTGACACCTATAATAAACAAAAACCATTTTCCTGCAAACACCACCAAGACATCTAAATTAATTTTGATAGCTCCTACCTCAGTCTTCTTGGGAGAAACTTTCTCCTTCTTTGGTGTTGTCTTCTCTTCTTTCCCCAAAGCCGCTTTTTCTCTTGGTAGTGAATTTTGAGCACCTCTTTCCTTTTCAGCAATCTCTTTCGACTGTTCAGATTTATTTTGAGGCTTTGCAGAATAATTCTTGGCCGCACTGGCTGAGTCTGTTGCCTTCACTTGAAAGGAGGCAGAGGGAGAAGAGCTCATCTATAAAAATGTATCTCATTAATATCATAAATTAGTGCAATGCTTTTCAGTTTTTGTGTCCTACCTCTTTCTGACTGCTTATATCCTGCTGTCGTATTAGGGCTGCTGTTGATGCTCAATACTGTTCGCTCTCCTTCTGTATCTTTCCGAGCCTAAATAAACACACAATGCCAAAGTCAGGGATGTGTGTCCCAAGCTACCACCGGAACACAGCAACATGCTTCACTTAATTGTGACTAGAACTTAAAACACCTTTCCAACAGAGGCATCCAGCACACACTGTCTGATTAGGCAGGACACCCTTTACTGAAAGAGGAAAAGCCAGGACAGCGGTATAAAAGTGAGTATGCTATTTCCATGAAAACACTTTCTTGCTGTTTTTAATGCTTTTGTATGGAAGCCTCAAAACAAAGGTGTCTAAATAAGAAGATTCCCAGCAATGCAATTGCTAAAAGCTTAAGTTTAAAAAGAATTCAACCTTTTTCTTATGTGGTGTTTCATCCAACATGGCCAGAGTTCTAGCAAATTCTTCATCTTCATGCAGCTGTCTCTCCAGCTGAAATTTAAAAAAAAAAAATTTTTAGGCTCATGCCAAACAAGTTCTAACTCTAGTATATTTTTTAAAAACTCTAAGCAAGCACATAGCTAGAAAAAGGTGTCCTACCAGAGGCAAATAAATTTCTGGAAATGGCACTGAAGAATTACTTGCTTCACCCAGAAGGCAAGACCAGTTAATTCTAGTGAGAAAAATGGGTTTGTTGCACTAGAAACATTATTGTGCCTGTATAAGCTGTTTTCAAAGGAGTTTTTTGCTCATATTTTTTATTGTTGTGTACCCTTTTGCTTTAAATAATCAAAGGCAGCACCTCATAACAAACAGCTTGCAACAAGATGTAACCTGTTGGCATTATCAAAAGCAGCCCCAAAAGACAAGTAGTAACAACGTCTGTTAAAAATTATGAAGTCTCCAGAATGAATGTTTTATTCTCATTTACTACTAGCAACATATATATAAAAAAACTCCTGTCAGTTCTGGAGAATTTAACTACTGCCCTTAGCCCTGCTCTTAGTGTCAGTTCCATATACTTTAGGGAAGCAAATATATTTTAACTTTCTATTATTTACACTCATACAACTGATTTTCTCTGACAGAAGAAACTAAGAACAAACAGTGCACATGACATCTGTGGAAGTTATTTATTAATTGCAAAAAACCCCACCAAAATCAGTTTGGTTTCATTCCTATTTCACCTAACAACATAAACACAGCATCTCCAGTGGTAACTGATCCTTTGGTCACCTTTCCTGTCCAATATGGTGCCTTGGGGAAAACCTTTTCTGTTCCTGAAGAGTGTATATTACTGCCAATAAATATTGGCCATTGTTTCAGCAAGAGAACAACAAAAATACTTTCACAATTGAAATGTGACATGCCATGCTCTAAGATCCCAATAGATGACTTTATAAAACCAGTATGACACAGGCATTGTTTGTATGTGCCCGTAACAGTGAAATGCATCTACCTTCCTGTGTATAGTGAGAAAGGAAAAGGGCAGTGACCACCAAATGCAAACCAGACTGAGGCAGAGATACACCTGATATAAAGTACTTTGATGTACAGAAACTCTGACTCTTATAGGTAAGATCAGTTCAAATGAAAGACATCATCTTACTTTTCCTGAGAGGTTGTTTAACTTTCTAATAGGTTTAAGTGGGATTCATTTACTTTCATCCTTACCTTCAGAGGTGTAGATTTGTCTGCACAATCTACTTATTTCAAATAATACTCAATATTACAAATATATGTGGGAAATCAAATTTTCCCAAAAGCAAGTAAATATGTGTAAGTGTACCTTTCCCTCATATTAGTACTGATTCAAATAGGAAAGTTAAAGACATGTGAGGGTCATTCACATTTTTCTCAACCATAAGAAAATTCAGAAGACAAATAAAACAGATCATGGATGGCAATGACTTTTAATTTTTCACTCCAGAGAATGAAAAAAAACAAAACACCATCAAAACATTACCAAAACATGAACAAGCAGAAAGTGAATTCTGTGTGAAAGGCAGGATTATTATAGGCACATCAACTGCACAGATAAAGTCTGAATACAGAGAAAATAGATTAAGTGATACATTATATTTACATAACTAAAATAATGCCTATAAAAATAACTGTGTGACTATGCCTGCACATATTGACAAATTTTATTACACTTATTTATAGCATACCTGGAAAGTCCATCTCAATTTCTTAAGGAAAACCAATTTTTGTTTAAATAAGTTTAAGCAAAAGTTTTTAATAAGTTTTTAATAAGTTAAACAAATTCCTCTTGACATACAGCATTAAATTTGTAGAGCTTTTACCTCAGAATCTTCTTCAAGCTGCAGTTGCCTAGCAATGGCCTCATCATCTAGTGTGCTGTCTCTGCTTTGTGAAGGCTATATTTAAGAAAAAAAGATCAACCATTCAGTTACCCCATTACTGTGTCAATTAAAATAATTTAATATGTATCGATTCCTTCTCTATGCTTCTAGAAAAGGACTGTGAATGAGACATGCAACATTTAATTTCTAGCTCTCTAACTTAAACACTATTAAACAAGGCTATTTTGAAGGGATTTTATTATTCAAAGCAAGACTATGCTATAATATAAACATCTAATTTCTTCAAACAATGCTGAACATCTCTGAAGCTATCACAGTTGGCCCACTTGAAAAATAAATCAGTAACTACCCTGGGAATTTTTAATTCCTCCATACTTTATTTAGTGCTCTGTTATTCCATGAATATGTGAGCCATAAAATATGGAAAAACAACCTTCTTCCTCTCCTGTCTGCCCTCCACCCTCAAATATAAGCTATCCCTTCCACTCACTAACATCAGAAAACTTAATGAATTTCAAGAAAAGTCACTTGAGAAGAGGCAATAAAGAAAACACTACCTTCAGCTTTGTGCTATCTTATGAAACATGGCAATGCTACTCCAAACTTGTATTTGAGGATTTGACATGCACACATCATCAGAGCTCAACTTCTACGTGAGTGATCATTACTAAGTAACACGAGGCAGAGCAGCAGTTAAGTACTTCCTTGCAGTCACTAAACTGTCCTTTTGATCTGCCATCAGACACCTGAGCAGCCTAAAGGAACATCATCAGTACTCACCTCTTTCCTTTTACTTGCTACCAGTTTCTTTTCTGACCGTTGGACACTCCTTGATCCAAAGTAATCAAGTGCAGAGGTGGGAGTCTGTTTCACTGGAGAGAGGGGTTTGCTTTTAGCTTGTGGTTTGACCTCTTCTTTCTTCACAGTATTTGTTCCTGGACAACCAATCGCTGACGTCCCATTCTCCTTCGGTTTCAGGGAAATTCTTTTATTGACAAAATCATCTTCTTCATCTACACACAAAGAGAATACCATTACTTCTGGTAAACGGAACTGAGAGAAATCCCCCAAAATGAACATCAGACACAGAAAAAAGCAGCGGAAAGACTTGAGAGGAACAGAAACAGAGGCAGTTTTATTTGCATGTCTCTAACTGAAGTCTAGTTTTACTTTTCTCAAAATAGAGAGATTTTAGACACTCACCTCAACATATCATAAACACAGATTGTTCTAAACATCTGTTTTTTAACAGAACTTAAACTGACAGCATTATCACAAAAATAGGTTCATTTTCCAGCAACCCCTAATTTAAGTCTCCATATTTCTTTCCGTACAAAAATGTGTTTTCTTACCACTTCCCTAAGTTTAGAAGATGTTATATGTCTGTCATCTCTTATTTTTGTTGTATTCTAGACAAAGATGGAGGGAAACAATTATTTTTTGTTTCACTTGTTCTCAACAGATGGCAGTGTTTTAGGCATCAGCCAGAACTTCCTGCTACTGAACACTTACTAGGCAGAATATAATGAGACAGGATTCTGCCTATTCCTGGGAGAGAAAGCTCAGAGACGGAAAAAGCTAACACAAAGGTGCATCTGTAAGGGGGTAAATTGGTTCAGCAGTTAAATCGAGAATGCCTAAAGATAAAAATTTATCCATGAGAAAGAGGCATTTTAGCCAATTCAATTCACAAAGAAATATATGGAAGAGGAAATTCAAGCCCAAGCCCTCAGCTGTCAGCAGCAAGTTTTACACAAAGCTAGAAGCTTTATTATTCTCAACACAGTTTATTTCCCCAATGCAGTAGTAAATCTCTTACTGCCATTTAGCTCAATTTAGAAACTATGACATACCAGGGAAATTTGGACTCTAGATGCTTTAGACTCCTACTTTACGATAGTTTCTAGTCCAAATAGGAGATTGCTTATCTCAAACAATTTCAAGAATATTTTTGGTTCTTTCAAATTTTTCAGTTTAACAAAAAATACATTTGCAGGAGTAAAATATACTGTTACTGGAAATCAGCAGTTAATACAGATGTAATTACATTTATTTGTTGACTGCTCCATGCTAAAAAAGAATTTTTACTTATCATTATTGTTATCAGAAGATCTGTATGCAATATTGATTTTTTTTTTCATTATTCACTTATAACCATAAATAGCAACAAAACCCAACAGGGTATTGCTTTCTCTCAAGTAGAAAGAAGCAGAGTAAATACAATTATATTTTAATTAAAAAAGATACAGACTCAAGTCATTTATGAAGCCAGTACTACATATTATTAAAAGTTAGAACTTGGCTCTAATTATATTGTTCCAAGAAATTACAGGATTAGAAGCATTTATTGACTGCAAACAGTGGCTAAAGACAGACAAGAGACTAACTCATGAACAGTCACTGATAAATGTAAATAAGTGAGAATGAGAACATGGAAGTGGTCATTAGGAAACAAAACCAGCCTGATTCTATTAAGTGGGTTTCAAAAGAGGCTTTTAGGGGACTGACACTCAGGCTACAGTTTCATCCCAGGTTCAGGAAATTCATAAGCACATCACAAATTCACCTGATCTCCAGGCACTCCCCTTATTTCAAGTACTGATGAACATCAACTTTTTCAGTAAAACCTTAACACTTCTTCCTCGAAACAAACTGCTCCCACACACCTACTGCCACAGAAGTGAACAGCAAAGTTAATCAGCTGCACGCTTCCAGTCTCCTTACAAGCATGAAGGCAACTTTATTTACAACTTTGAAAATGCCAAGAGAGTACTACTATTGCTGCTGCACTATTCAGGTCAATGTTTCTCAACACATGACCTGTAAAAGGAAGAAGATGTGTTCTTATTCAGACAAGCAAGTTAATAATTCGGGGGAAAATACAAGTGAAAATTTTGATTTTAAATTGTAAAAATTGTAGATTAATTGCATTCTTATAGCAATTGCTGGGCAAACCTTGAGATAGCCTTACATGGGGGCATGGACTTCACCAAGAAACGGGAATCAATTTCATCATCAACTACATGACTTTTCTGTTGTAAAACCTTTCTATAGCAGAACATGACTATTCCAAGAACAGTATTTCCTGTTTACGTTGATCCATTTTTATGTGCTACACAATGAAAAAATATCCTGAACATACACTTCTTTTTTTTCCCAGGATCCGCTCAGAACTACAAAGACAAGTAAAGACCATATATTCTAGTTGAGGCTTCTGGAAATCAAGTACATGTGACAAAGGGAAAGCTAATCATGTGATCAATGGAACACACAGGCAGTGACAATCAGGAGATTGCTTTTAATTATTTTGTATGCAAACACTACACATGAAGCACGGATCTATTATGCTAGGCAATGTAGGAGGACAAACTTCCCTAGCAACAAACAATGTCATCCTGGGGGTTTTAAGAGCTATTCCATGACGTTAAAGCACAGCTTGCTTTTATATACTGTTCCAGCAGTAGCACAATTATGTTAATAAACCAATGCCAGCAGGTCACTTGTAACTGTTTGTTATTCCTCTTCCTCTTGCCTATCCTCACCCTTTCTCAAGAGTTTCACCTGCTGATTACCGAGCGACATCTGCGGTTGTTCCCTAACTGAGCCTAATGAAAATTATCTAGGCTATTTTAAACATTTTTTTAAACTCAGATCCTTTTAAAAGGCCTGGGTACAAGAATGACCTCAGCCAATCTAAAATGGGAGCAATCTATTGCAGGCAGGGACAATGGCAACAAGCAGCACAGGACAGATCCTCAGAGGGTCTTCAGAACAATGTATTTTATTTATTTATTATTTCTGTACTGTTGAGTCGCTCATCGCCACAGAATATAATTCCCCGGTTCCTATTCGATTTAGGATACAAAATATTTGAGGCAGGGACAGCCTTCTACTATGATGCCATAAAACCAACTCCAAATATAGGCAGGGCATCTACAGGTTACAAATAACTTGTACTTACTATGATGTCTGTTGAATTGGCATTTGTAGACTAGTACATAAGGATTTCTATATGGAGCTAAAGGACTACATCCTAAAATCATTAAATCTACATTACTTGTACAAAAGGGTAATATTCTGGACATTCTTCAGTTTCAATGACACTTCTGCGCAAGTACTTAGAACAGTTCCTGTCCTAAAGAACTTGCTATCTCCAGCAACAGGCATGTCTAAGCTGTATTGAGGGTGCAAAAAATAGGGTTTGTCTACAGTCCTAGTATTGACTTTATTTACTTTACCTATTCATGGGTCAGTACTCAACACGCCCAACACTTGGCAGGACTGAGTTTTGTACTCATCTTTTGCTTAAAGTAAATCTTTAAAAAGATTACCTTTAAGATAACCTCTTCTCAAAAAGCCAGCAAGTCTATTCCAACTCAATCCCTGTAACTCCTTCCAAAGAACATATGCTATGTGTCACTAGCAAAGTCTATTTCTTATTTCTCCTCATTTAAAAAGGCTAGTAGTTGCAACTCACATTTAAAACTGTAGATATTATGTCACTATGTCATTTTAGATTTTTCATGCCATTTCTCAAAAAGCTAATTGATTTTAGATGTACTACAAACATGCACTTTAAACCATAATTGTTAGCACTTGGCCTATATTGACATGTCAAGGTTCTGTGCTGTTATAAAAATATAAAGCTTACCTGAATCATTTCACCCTTACACCCCTGAAATAAATTTATCTTTGGATTTTTCAATTATCAAAGGTAACTTCAGAAAGTTGCCTCTGCTTTATTTTTCACTTTGAGATAAAAAGGTTTGGGGATACAAGACTGAAATGCAGTTAACTACCATGTCCTTAGAGTTAGACATTTGAGTGTCAAACTACACAGCCTTTGATATCCTTGGTCCAACACATACCAAATAAAAATCTTAGTCAAGTCTGTATGCTGTTTTAGGATCATCAAAATATGTAAGAAAGGTGAATATATTTAAAATACAGTAAATTATCTTAATCTGCAAACCCATCAATTATAGCAACTCCTTCCAAATGAAATGCTTGCACTTGCCATAGAAACAGCTGCGTGTATAACCTCAGCAAGCAATTAGAAGTAATCAGTCCATTTACTCATTCCAGCTTATTATATTTAAAACTTCTATTCACTTGAGCAGGTTACTTTTCTACAATAGTAGTTCACAGAAGCCGATCTGAATCCCCACCATGCAATGAAATTTCATATTCTGGTTTAATTGCCTGAAGTTACATGCATGCCAGGAATATTCAGTAATGCTATGTAAATAATTACAAAACATGAAAAAAAGTAACTTAAAGCAATCTACCCAAGTATAAATGTGCTAATTTTTTCCAGGTGCAGCTCAGGCAGCTGAACTTACTGAGCCTCTCAGGACACAATGCTCTGTTTTCAAACAAAATCAATCAGTGAGAAGAAAAATCCAAACATAAATCCCCTTTCTACATTTTGAACTAATCCAGCAGATTAACCACATTAAGACTGGTTACTCTGGCAGCTCAATAAGGAGATCTGAAAGGGAGAAAAAAGGTCTCCAGCATGGAAAATAGGAACAGGCAGAAGAAAGCAGCAACATCTTGAGCTAACACATCTACAGCTTGAAGAGCTGCTACAGAGACTAAACTAAAATTAATTTTATTTCATGTCCTGTCATGTTTGAAATACAGGCTGACAAGTAATTCTAATGTCTTCTAATAAATGAATCTTTTTTTAGTCAAAATTACATTTATTTCTCAATATTGCTGTTATCCTAGTTTCTGTAGAAAGAAAAAAAGACCACTGCTGTAAGAATAAGATTATATTTTACTTCACCCACTGGTGTCAACCTCTGGTTTACACTTACTCCCCTATTCAGGGAGTTAACTACTATCATACATTTACTATGTTAATACAACACTCCTCTCAACTCTCTTAAGAGTTTGAGTTCAAGAGCACATTTACCATTAAACAACCCTTATATTGTACTGCTGGTATTCCCAAACTTAACCAAATTAATTTTAAACGGGCTCACTCCTCAATAACTTCTACATTCTCCTCTACAACACCCATCCCAGCTTCTTCAGAGGATTTCTGCCAGAACCCACTCTCGTTCCTCAAGTGCATCTCAAAACTCCCTTAACGCTCAACTACACCTCAACTGACGTTTCATAAAACACTTCAGATGAAAGTTGGTACACAGAGTACTATTTATCCCCTCTTCACATTTTCACCTAAGTATAGCATTTTCCTTAAGTAAGTAGAACACAAGTATTGCCCGGGAAGTGCCAGTGACAATACTTTATTCCCCCTTGAAATATTTCAGTGCAAGACATGCTTATTCACTGACAACCTGCTGCTCATTTGAACCTGTGCTTGGATGTGGAGACTACTTTTTTGGCCACCAGTATTAGCACTTAACTGATTTTTTGTCTGAGGTTGTTTGGGCTTGTTTTGTTGTTTGTTTGTTTCCCCATCTCCAATATTCTCTACATTAAAAGAGTCTATATTCAGCAAGGACCTCCACAAGCTATTCTTTTTGTCCTGTCTTCTAAGCTCTACAGGAACAGTTTTCCAGTAACCTACAGACCTCCTCAGTTCCTACCATGTCAGTTTTTCTACCTTTATAAATAATTCAGCCTACCTCTACAACAAGGGTTTTCTTTTTTTTAAAAGATATTCAAGCAATCAAGGCAATTGCTGCATATACATGATTACCTCCGCGCAATGTATACAAAAAGATTAAGTATTCGCTTCAAGAGAGGTCAAAATTCCTGCTAAATAACCACCTGTGATGAAACCAGATGAGGTTCAACACACCACAATAAAAGGTCATCAACAAAGCTCAAGGTTCCATACTTCATTAAACAGTACAAGTATTACTTTAACAAGTACAATGAACATTTGGATTTTTCCCAATCCCCTAAGACTGTACTACTAACAAAAAAAGGTTCATTTTTTCCCCTTGTTACTGTACAGAAAAACTTTGTTTTATCTTTGGCCATCATTAAACTAAATATTTATTTAGATTAAATGTATCAATAAAAAACAAAGAGCAACTATTCTTGCTTTGCTCTTTTGTCTTTTAAAAAATTAACTTGTTCACAAGCCAGTAAGAAACAAAGCAACACAATAATCCAGATCAGTCTACTCTTATACAAATCAAAAGGTAAATTTCCTGAAACACTTTTGGAGAAAGCCGTATCCCACATAGTTATATTGAGCAGCTGAAAAGAAACTCAAGCAACAAGAGGAAAAAAGTACCAAATTAAACTGAAAAATAGGTGGAGGCAATTAACTACCAAACTTCTACTGTCTTCTTGATGCCAAAAGGCTCTTTCAAACACTGCCATGGACAGAGCCCTTGAGAATGAGATTCTGACTTTTGAGCGAGTCCAAGCAGCACATTCTTGATTTAAATTTTCAGTTCCATAACAGTAAAAACAAGAAAACAACAAATGCCTAAAAATTTTGTTAGGACCTTTTCTATCTATATGTCTATACTCCTATTCTTGTAGAACATATTTGTCTCAAGGTAATTACTGTATTGATACCACTTAAATGCACTCAGCTTGACAGTTCCATTAAGCTGAAGAAACAATTTCTAGAAATTAAATGTAAGCAAAATTCAAGCATTGTGTCTCAAGGTTATAAAGGCATTGTTTTAAAACACACTGTTAAGTCAACCCTGTGTGTACTTAAGACTCTTTTGATAAGAGTAACCTTGAGCCCATGGTTTTCAGGGATTTCACTAATAACCTTGACTAGTGTTCCCATGGTACCCCTATGCAGAAAAACTTGATTACACCACTTGGAATTGCATAATAAACCTAAATGTGTACTGTTTATTCCCCAGGAATTTGATCATTTACCTACTCTGAGATAAATGCTTTTAAAGATCCTTTTAATTAGGATAAAATTGTGGGCAAAACTGTCAAAGGAAACAAAGCTTTGAGTAAAAGGATAAATAAGACAAATAACAAGTTCATGTATTTTGGAAAATTGAGCTCATTTGAATACCTGATGTGGTACAGCTGTATGCCAGGTTAACTATCCGGGACATGCAAAACAAGCACAATGGATCTTAGAGACAAGGATTCTGAAAAGACCCCAAGGAGGAAGAAAGGTATAGAAAAAAACCATCTGACCCACACTTCTAATGCAATACTGCAGCACACAATCCCTTTCTGTTTTAAAAATATATAGTATGATTATAGGGAGGCAATGTTTATGTTCAGCAGTAAACTTACCAAAAAAATACTACCATACCTAGGGACAGTGTCTACTCTTTCAAAATAAGTACAATAAAACTCAAAGAGGGACCACAGAAGAACTACTGAAATTCTGTTACTTAAAACCCATGTTTTATCAAAATAGATTTGGATTCAAGGCTGTTAATTCAATCATAATTTCTTCAGGAAGTATTGTGGCTAGTAAAGAACTCCACTCCAGAGACAAATAGAGAGGGCAGAAGAGAGGTTACAGCTTCAGCCCAGCTCGGACTGGGTGCAGAAGTACAGGCAACCACTGCAGCGACTGACAAAATAAATGTTTGTGTTGAGAAGCAAAACACAAAACCCAAAAACTTTTGTAGTCACCAACATATCATGCAGAGATTAGACATGGAAGGTTGTATACCAAGTAAAATAAAAATCTCTGTTTTCAAACCTGCAGCCAACAGTCATTTCTAAGTATGCTAGTGAGCAGCTGAACTATATTAAAGGTACATAACTTCTTCCCCTAAATCTATGGAATTCTCTTAAGCAAGGAAGCATTACCTCATTGAATTACGCACCTATTTAAATCAACCTAAGCCACTACTCAACATCACCTCCGTTTTCACCCTGCTCCTGACTTTACAGTACTTGAGGCTAAACTTTTGAAGTGGTTTTGGTTAGCTTGTTTAAGGAGAACAGAATTTGTCTTCCTCGATATTGGGTTTTATGGTCACATTTGAGTGTTTCAGTCAAACAATCCATCCCATTGTAACATAACCCCCCTGCTACAGGTGAATATATAATGATATATTTCTTCCATTACCTGTCTCTGAAATATAAACAACAGGATCCTGTTTTAGAACTTTACCAAGTTTTGAAGTAGCTGCTTTTTTCTCAGGTGGCTTCTTAGATTTTTTCACTGATGGCACCTCCTCTTCTGAATCTGCATTTTGACCACAACATAAATGTAGATTTCCTCCACATACACACAGGCTTTAAGTAACTGATCACATAACAGTTAACATATGTTCACACATATTCAGCTGAGTGAGAAAAAGACTCCATATTCCTACCATATGGTAGGAAGGTCAGAGCATAGCTTTGCTTTTCATCCATCATATAAATGACTAAATGAGAATTTGGTCAGAACTCAACCTTGACAGTGTTTTTTGTTTACATAACAATAAATACTTTGTTATTTATTTCAGTAACTGCTATACCTGTGTAACAATCTTTCTGAAAAGGAATGCGACTGTCAAAAATACCACGGCAGCTTACTTCATAAAAAACCAAACACCCCCAAGAAAGGCAACCAAACAAACTTTTTAAAAAAAAACATCTACCAAAAAACCCAACACCAAACCCACAAAAAATATAATATTATGCTGGTGTGTTCCATGAAACGTATTCCACAAACTAACAACAGGCAAAAAAACCCCAAAAAAACACTGAGGTGGTACTCCAATTTTTCAGGAGAACATTGGTGACTTGCCACTCACATCACCAACCACTCTCCACATCCCAAAAGCTGTCGAGAGAACAGATTTACACTACTGTGGATTATGTATCCCAGCATTCCAATGAATAAGCAGGACAAACTGAAGAAGCAGAGACAGCTAACGTGTTAGAGAGGGCTAATCTTCAGAGCCTACCTCTTTCCATGATAAACAGAAATATATTGTAATTATATCTAAAAAAAAGACTGGCTATAGTCAGTTGACTTGAATACTGTCACCCTGCACAAAACAAAATAAGCAAAAAACCAAACCAAAACAAAACAAAACAAAAAAAACCACACCAAAAAAAAACCAAAAAACAAAGCCCCACAGCAACAACAAAACAAACAAAAACCCAAAAACCAAACAAACCCCTCCACCTCATCAACAAAAAAACCCCAAGCAAACAAAAAGCACAGAACAAAACCACCCACAGTTTTCCATCTTGAAGAACTTTCAGTACTATTTCTCTTTTTCTCTCCTACTACTAAAGGGTGAGAACTTGCCAAATCTCCAAACAGTCTCAGTACTTCAAAGGTAGCAGCTGAGTGATATATTAATTTTGTACTCCTACTATTCCTCACTGCTGAACAGGATCTGTTTATGAAACATTTTATCTAAAGATTTGAACACATTTTTCTATATACAACGGCATTATTAGAGCATGTTTCTGTGATCATTTTCCTTCAACCAGAGAAGCAGTCTTCTATTAAAAAGGTTGCTTCTAAAAGTTCAAGCTGAAGTCTTCAGTAGGAGTCAAAAAATGTAGGAACACCTGCAATCTTTTCTACAGCTTCACGACAATTATTCAAGATTCAGAATACCATCAAAGAGGATTTAAATGACATAGCAGATCAGAAAATTTAATTTTAAAGCTTGATATTTCTAGTTCGATCTAACATCTTGACATGCAAGGGCTTGGGTTTTCTTGTTTGGGGATTTTTGTTGTTCGGGTTGTGTTTTAAGATATAAGTGCTATAAAATGGGTTTCCCTTATTGTAATACTCCAAAGAATATTTTTAGAATGTGACATCTTCAAATTATATTCTCTGTGTTCTATACTGTAAATTTCTAACTATGGAATAAACATTTACTTGTTTTTTTTAATAGGAAAAGACACATAAATGAAACCCAAGCTTGCTTATAAAATAATCTCCTATATTATGTTCATGCAATGCACAGAAATGTATATATTATAGTATATAATCAGCCTCCTGTACCCAATATAGGATGTTATTTATCCTTAACAAAACCAAAAACCTAAAATATTCCACAATGTAGATACAATCTCATAACAATAAAAAAGTTCCCAAGTTTTAAGAAAATTAACCATCTGAATTTCTTTTTTGTGGGGTTTTTCTTGTGTGTTGGTTGTGTTTTGGGGTTTAACAGCTATTCTGTTAAAACTTACCTCGCATTGTATATTACAATGCATAATGTAATGCATACAGTGCCATACCTGGCACTCTTATTACTATCAAACATATGCATCCATCAATATTTACCATGAAAAATGTTTTAACTGCACTGACTAAAAAAAAACCTCAAAACTTTCAGATGTACAATTTACCTAATCAACCTTGCACGCTGATGCAAAAAAATACAAAGGAATATTCAGAAACAACTGTAAACACTACCTGAATCATAGATTATTCTTCTCTTCTTTTTCGTCCGCTTTTGTTTGGAATCATCTTCACTGGGTGAATTATTCACCTAGGTGTAACAGTCCATTAGTTCAACCATTAAACAGATCCTCTCAGCTTTTAGTCAGCTATACATTCGAATTTATGAGCTTCAAACAAATTCTAACAAATTATTTATTTTCCAATATTACATTTACAAACAGTCTTGGGCTAACTCCTGCGTGGGAGGGGGAAAGATGCAGCATAGAGAAAATAAGGAAGAATTTTCACACTGAAATTATACAGTCAGAACACTTTTTTAAACCAAATCTTTCTTCCAAACTGTTATGTTCCACATTAAACATTCCATGCCATTAGAAATCCTTCCATTCTTTAAGTGATTTTAAAGCTAGCTTTAGCCATTGCTTTCTTCTTTATACAGCTCAGATGATTAACATGTAAAGTAGCCTGAAACGAGAACCCAATCTAGTTTTAACTGGTCATTTTAAAGAATTTGGTCTTTGCAGCAGGTTTAGAGAAGTAATCCCAACAAACACAGTGTTAATGTTTCCTTCACAGGTGTTAAAACACCTGGTTAAAAAAACTGCTCAGCAGGCACTACACCACAGACTTTTACCTTGTTTGTAAGCATAACACCTTTATGATATGTCTACATCTACTGTGCATAAACCTTGGGTTTATTAGACTAAAAATTACATAAGCAAACCTACTTAGAGAACTGTGGCTATAGTCAGAATAACTTCAAATGTATCAGACTGTTCTTACACTAGCTCTTAACCATAACAACTTCTACCTACCTTTGTCCTATAAACCAGATTTTTTTAATTAGCAATTTTCTTCACCACCTACAAAGTTTTACTGCTAGGGGTTTATTTTAAGTCGTAGTTTCCTGCCATACTTATAAAAAAACCTGCCACACAGTCTGTTATTTTAGTATGTGAGAAGAACTATGACTTTAAAAAATGCTAGATACACAAACAATCCTGCATCAGAGAAACCAAGCCCTTCATAAATATGAAAAGCAAAACTAACCTTACTCTCCTTTTCCCTTTTCTTCCCACTTGAAGCTCCTTCGCCATTTTTAATTTTTTCACTCTTTTTCACAGCCGGACATTCTTGTCGCTTTCCAGGTGGTACAACACCGAAGAATTTCCGGATATCCTAGTAAAAGGGAAAACAGATTTATAAATTTTTAAACACAGACAGCTCTTCACACTACAAAATACCAATGCACTTAAGTTACCTTCTCAGCAGCTCCACTACATTTATTGATTTTGAAATTTTGTTTACAGTTCAGAAAACAAAGAAAAGTAGCTGCTCAGACACCCACACCACCTGACTCTAGTCTTTGAATCATGAAAAAAATTTATTTCTTCTTTAGTTGGGCATCTTCACCAACACATACTTCAAGACAAACTTCCACCAGCAATGAAATACAATGACTTAAGACAGATGTATAATTAGAATTCTTTTTTTCTGATTGTCACAAACCTAGACTGAAGTATTTCTATAGTTAAAATGATCAACACAGCTATGAAGTAGAGTCCAATGTAGAAAGACAGAAAAGGACCAGGAGCTTGAAACAGTGACGTAGTGGCACATACTGCATTCTCCACCTTCTCATAAATTTTTAAGACAGTAACTTACACCTCACTAAAAAACTAGCCAGCAGGAAACTTATAAAATTTAAATAAAGAGAAGTAACACCAAGATCTATTTTGTTACCTTACTTTAGTACCTGACCACAATACAGCCATAACAAGCTTTCTAAGCACATCAACTCAGCAGCTGAAGCTTAAATTTTAGAAAACCACTACTGTATACACAAAATCACATATGACTTCCATTTTAAAAAATCTAGCAATCCAGTTTTGTTAAAAGAATTTGAGAAAACAGGTACCTGGTTGGTATCACCACCTCCAGGGTTAGCAGCCATTTTAGAGAAAGAAAGTACCTCCTGTGGCCTAAATCATGTTCAGCAGGTAAAGGATAGGGCTCAGGACTCCACTGTACCCAGCTGAGAGCCATTCACTATCATGGACGTCAGCTGGCACTTCTTTATTATTACAGGGAACCGCAGGTAAAGTAGTACATTCTTAGGAAATTGGCATCAAGTCTGATTGATAATAAGGGGTCTTTGAGGCTCTTTTTCTAACAGTCCACTCCCTGTCAGTTTGGATTTAGGGCTTAAAATCAATGGAACATGCAAAGCATTGAAAGCATAAACAAAAAATGAGACATGTATAGGTTCATTTAGCACACTTAAAACAATTTTCTAGAATTGGAAATGTTTCCTGTAAAAATTTAGGCTCTTTGTGTTTTAACTACATATATTAATATGGATTCAGGAAATGGTAGACTGAAAATCATTCTTCCTCAATGTGACTTCACACTTTTCCATCCTTGGAATTCATGCCTTGAAGCACCGATTTTCGACATTCTACTATTTTACATATATTCCTACAATATAAATGCAGTACTATATAAACTCCAAAATTTTGACTGCTATATATCTGACTGATACCTATAGCTAACAGGTTTGAAGAGAGCATCTATTTAAAAACTCTCCAAGTAGATTTGTGGACCTGATCACTCAATTACACTCATTATTACTGACTTCTTTTTAGGCTTAAAGTAATATAGGCAAGAGAAGAACAATTCTCATTAGATCTTTTATGTAGCAAAATAATTTAAATACTTAATACAACTCTGCAAAATAAAGTGACTGTAAAATATTCCCTTTTTTTAATAGTTGTTACTTTAAAACTTAAAATTAAAATAGGCAAGGCTATTTTGGTGTGGCTCCCCAGGGCTGCTTCTGCAGCAGCACCAGAAAGGAATAACTGAGCAGTTCCACCTAGGTAGGAGTTGTAACTGAGAATGTCTGATCACTCTCACTCAGTGGGGTGATTGATGCATAGCACCTGAAAGGCCTAAAAAGCTGGTTCCTGCTCAGCTATCTTAGAGCTGTATGGCTGTGCCATCTAGTCCTTGCCTGCTCTGACTACTGCTTCGAATCCTCCATCTCACGCAGTAACAGAAGACCACAGTAATTCATCATGCCAGGCTGCAAGTTTTCTCTTGCAAGATTTGTATCTGTCTGTTTTATTGAGGAGAGTAACACAAACAGAAACTGAAACCTATTTGTTAGGTAGTACAAAGACTGGTAACTCAGAGTGTTTTTACAACATTAGTGTTCGGTAACGCAGATTTTCCAAAGTGACATCATATAATCCAGTCTGCACCTCAAAATATGAGACAGAAAACTGAACTTCATCAACCTAGCTCAATGACTGCAGTAGAAAGAAATGCACCTTACTTAAGGTATTCAACGAGTGTCTCAATGAGGGCCTTACATCAAAAGAATCATACTTCTTTCCAGTCTGCCTATTCCAGTGTAAGTTTTGCTCAGATATCAGCTCTGACATGTGGCACTTCCAGAACAATTGCTCTAACTAAAACCAGATTCATACGATAACTTCAGTGAAACCAGCAATACCTGCTTAGGTAACTATTCTTAATGAAGTTACTGATAGTGGTAACTGCAGCAGTGCTTTTCAAGCAGTATCAAAGTTCTAAGTGTGCAACAGCTGATGCTCCAGCCCTGAGTGTCCCTCTCAGCAAGAAGAAACTCAAGAACCCCCTACTCCTGGGTATTCATTCCTCCAGGGCATACCAGTGTAGCTCGCTGCTTGGGAACTGGGTCAGGCCACTAATCTGGGTGAAAAAATAAATCCCTTCTGATACAAATCAGTTTGTTGTGCAACTCTGCACACATCAGTTCAGCACAGCTGAGAATATGCTGCAGAACTAAGCTAATGGGGGCTACTTACACTTGACACGCTATGAAAAAGTTTTGCAAGGGTGTGACATTGACTTGCAATATGCTCATGGTGACACTGCACAAGCAGAACAGGCTGCACCATTACTAACATCACTGTACTTGTGCCTCTACTTCCACAGCTGCAGCAGTGATGGTTGAGCAGCCACTTCAGTACTGAAAAGGGAATGGGCTGAAGCAACTTTTATGCTCCCCAAAACGATGGTTGTCTTCCTCCCTTCTAGGACAGGGCCAGACACTGTGAGATGTGTGACATTCAGAAGATGACATGAGAGGGAGAACACCTTTATCCTGGGAAGGTGGGAAAGGAGGAAGCAAGCCTTCCAATAGTTTTCTAAAAAGGGGATAGCAGGGACACAGAAGAGATTTGTCCTCATACATAAATTTGAAGTCATCAGCCAGCCCAAAACAAACCATGAAAATATCAGTTTAACAGTGCCAGGAGTCTTAGTGCTGGCAGACCTCTATCAGTACGGCAGAAGACTCAGGTTGTATCACTCATCATTGCAGAGCACCAGGTGTAAGATATAAACAAGCTTAAACTCTTTGGAGAGTCCAAGACTAGAGTTGCACATTAACTTGCAAAATGACATTTGTAGTTAAGCCAGTAAAAGGTGTGGACAGAAACTCCACCTGAGTAAAAGCAAACTTATCTGAGCCAGAAATGAAAAGGGGATACCATCTTAGGGTGGTTTCAAGCAGACCATACACTATGGAAAGCACAGGAACACGTATATATTTACACTTAAAAATCTCTTTACAGCCTACTAAGGGTTGCATCATTATCTATAAACAAGTATCTACTTCCAGACTTTCAAACTCTTTTTTTCCCACTCGAATTATTTCTCCGAAAATACTGCGCACCCTCCAGCTCGGCACCAGAAACGCCTCGTGTGAGCTCCTGCTGGAATTAAAGAAAGAGTTAACATTCCGGCACACCACGTTTACAGGTTTGCTCATCCGCATTCCTTCCCCGGACGAGCCTACAGTCCGCGCCCTACTCCCCACCCGCTTTCGGGGGGGATGAAAGCTGGAGAGGCTGAACCGTATCTCCCTCAGGGCAAGGACATTTCCTCGGCCACGGGTTTGTGTTCGTGGCACGCGTGGGAAGCCTCGGCCCTGCGGGCGGGAGCGCGGCGGGGCGGCCTCTCCGNCGGGGCCGTGGTGGTGGCTGCCGGGGGAGCCCAGCTGGCTCCAGTGCGCTCCCGGCCCCGTCCCTCTCGCCCCTGCCCGCGCTCGTGTGCGGGCGGCAGCGGCCCCTCCCCGAGCCGCGGTTTAACCGCTCCCGCGGCCTCGGGCACTGCCCCGGCCGGAACGGCAGCGCTGCAGCAGCAGCAGCAGCTGCTCCTCCTCAAAATGGAGCTGCGTGTGCTCGGGCACCTCCGGCAGAGCAGGCGAGCCGGCAGGTTGAAAACAGAGAAGAGGGCAATGCCGGGCCTCCATGACTTTCGTCTCTTTTTAGGGCACTGAGGCAAACGCAGCACCCAAAATAGGCGGGCAGCCAGGCCCGGGTCAGGGCGGCACTGAAAGGCATTTCCTGGTCATAAACATGGGATAGTCCCTTCCGTCCTGGCTGAGCAGGGAGCGTCGGGCTCTGGTTCCTCTATTGGTATTTTCTCCCATGCGCTAAGGCTGGGGAGACCTCGGAGTCTTAGGAGTCCAAGAGAAACCGGGAAATTAACGCTGTGTCTCCTCCCACTGACTGCTTAATTTTCTAATTAATTTCTAACGAAATCTATATTTTCTTCTATTTTTTCTCCTCTATTTGCTGAACACTGCAAGGGAATAAACTTGGTCAAGCCAAATAAAAACGACTCCACTCTCAAATATTGTCTAATGTTTAGATTCTGCCAACCTACTGAATTGCTAATTATTGTTGGACTTGGAGAAGAATAGGGAAGGCAAACTGAATTTGTGACGTTATAAATACTGCCAGTGATTTAGGAGACCACTCATCAAAAAAAAAAAGCAAACCCAACCAAAGAGTACAAGCTCAATTTGTACTTGTCTCATACTGCAGTTCTTAATGCTATCACTTGTGTTCCCTCTGTATTCACTGTCAACTTGGTGGCAAGGTCAAATTCCAGATAACTGTAAATGATACCTGTTTTTGATATAATGATACCTACCTTTCCTGTTTAGTTCTTGAAATTGGACTTTAGGTAATGGTAAGATCTGTTTGTGCAGAAACTGCTACTGTTCTTTTATGAACACACATGGTTAGGTGGACTCATGTATTTTCAGCATTAGCATAGCTTGTGAATTTGGATTTCTGCATTAGGAACACAGTGAGCAAGTAAACAGAGACCCACAGGACAGGCTGTGCTTTTTGGCCTGTTTTGCAAGTTATTCCATATGCACTCAACATAATGGCTGTGCAAACTAAACTGATACTGCTTTAGAAAAACATCTCCAGTGATAAGTTTGTATTTACATATTTAATTCTCATTATGTAACTTTTAAAGCTGTGCATATTCCTGATACCTAAAGATCAGTTAAAATGGCTGACATTTGTAAGAGCCAAACTGTTCAAATAATGCTAAAAGAGTTATTGCAGGTGATTATCTCTATTTGTAGTTGATAAAGCTACCCAGAGTAACATCCAGCAGAGCAGTATCTGCTTATGGGCTTGTGACATCTTCATGTTTCTTGGAAGGCAAGAGTTTAACCCTTTATGGAGACATCAAACTGAATACCTTGAATGTCTGTAATTCACTCCTGGGTATGGTGGGGAGACACAGGATACCTGTGTTCCTATGTAGATGTCTATGAAACCAGTGGAAGTGGGAAAAACCTTGCTCCACCACAGGAAACAGAACTGAATACTTATTGTATTGTGATGTGCTTTGCAAGATAAAATCAAGGCAAAATCCATTCTGAATCTGTAATTGATCATGAGTTGTGTTTTAAACTAAACTAAAATTTTTTAAACCCAACTAAAATTACAGCTTTTTTAAAGTAGCTAAAGTACATTTGATTTTACCATTCTATTTACAACTATGACAAATAATTTTTTTAAAATTAGTATTTTTTTTCTACCTTTCTGAAACTCACAGACTATTTGGCTTTTTATGTTGAGGTTTTTTCTAAAATACATTTTAAAAAGGGAGATATTAACTCTTGAACTTGAGGGTTTTTTCGCCTGTGTAATAAGCCCGGTCCTACTGTTGTTATTATTAGTGAAGGCTTTGTCTTGCTTATTGAGAGAGGAGGTTGTTAATAAGAAAATTACGTTTTCTTATATTGAGAAATAAAAAATAATCTCTTTTCTTTTTGTTAATATCTTGTTTATTTTATTTTCACATTTTTGTATGTCACTATGTTGATACTCTTTTGGAAACCAACTTTTTAAGTGAAATTTCAGGTTAAATTCTGATTTTTTGTAGTAATGGCATTAAAATACTCATTTACTAGATTGTAGTATTGTATTTTGGAATAATCCCATAAGGAATATTTTTATTACTAGACTCTCTAGTAAAGAAAATAATTTTTTTCTGTCACTGTAGAAGCAGGAATTAGCATTTTGTTACAGATGAAAAATTCCAAAAATTCCTCATAAATCTGTGGTGTAGTTTCTATTTACATTAGGCTTTCTCTAGTATCCATCACATCTCTATGTCTTTAGAAAAGACTTGATCCCATCTCAAACAGTTTTGCTGTATTAAGTAAAGATAAGGGATTTACATGACGGTGTTGTGGGCAATTATGTAAGTTGTGCTTCTCTGAACACCTAACACCAGTAGATCTGAGCAGCTGATGTTAATGTAAACATTACACTTTTTCTGAGTGAACTTTGTCTTTAGGTCTTTTTCTTCATTTACATATCTAGGCAGAATGAATGCATCAACTCAGATACTCAGTCCAACATTCAAAACTCTGCCCTTTCAACTACTGTGTTCGGCATTTCTGTACATCAAACCCCAGATTTTCAAGCCAAAACCCAAAACAAGGAGAGTACATACTTGAGTCAAGTAAAAAGTTGTTTTCTTCATTTTAATCACATACCTTGGCAAAGGCAAAGAAGAAAAGGAAAACTGATAGTTAAGAATTGAACTGAATAATCATTAGGCTTCCTAACTACTGAGTCTGTATCAGCAAGTGCCCTGTAGATTTCACCTTCTCCCAGTCTTGATTCATTCTGAAACCAGATTGATTAAGTGTGTGGACAGAGGCAGGAAATCCCACTGTGCAGCATCATACTGTATGATGTCCTCATCCAGCACCAGGGTTGGAGCCTGTCCTGACTCTGCCATTTGAGCCAGTGGAACCATTAATGCTCTTCCCCTCCTTTCACATCCTCACTTCCCAACAGCCCCTGATCACATCTCACTTTTCTGCGCTGATTGCTTTCCAAATTAACAACAGCCACAATATTTCCTTTCCTCAAGTCTTTGCTCAGGTCATGAAATCCTCCTTCCAAATTCAAGTCACTATATGATTCTCATCAGTTAAACTGCTTCCTCTTTAACTTCATGAAGTTAAATTACAGCCCAAACAGTTACATTTGACCAAGCAGTAAGAAACTGGATTCACAGAGTCTTGAAACATTGAAACACTTTCAGACCTTGATTATAGCATGCTCCTAGTCATATCAATAATAAGGAAAGAAATACAGTTCATAACCTTGTACAGACCAAGCATCTGGGAGCACCAGTCTCTGCTGCACCTTACACATCTCAGCCAGGTGCAACACATTGTCTGCATCCTCGTGCCAGTGGTGCTAACACTGCTGTATTTAGTGGGGAGAAGCCCGTTGTCTTTCCCTTGCAGACAGATTGTCATAGTGTTACAAAGCTGTTGTGGATATTTGGAGCTCGAGCATCTGGTAATCATGGTCACTAGCTGCTTTAGAAGTGTAATGGCATTGATAATGACTTGCATTTGGGTTTTCTTTCATAAAGTAGGATACATACAATCAATGCTTTTATATGTCGAAATAGAAGGATGATGTTGATGCAATAACTATCAAACAGCATTTTAAATGCTGTTCCATAGAACGAAAAAGGAACATGTCCGTATGTACTGTAAACCAACTTGGTACAGTCCCTGTCTGCTCCTCTTGTTCCCAAGCTGTCTGTGTGTGGTAGGATCTTGGCTGAGAAATGTAGATCAGTTACTTCAGATAGCTGAGGGAGTGCTGGGTTTGTTACATGGGAGAGGCTCATGTTAGATGCATGGCTACCCCACCACCAGGGACCCTGCAGTGCAGAACGTGTCAGTGGGAGCTTTTGTCTTCATCTGTGGTGAAAATGTTTCTTGTAAAGGCACTGCAGAGAAATGCTCACACACATGGACGTTTTGTTGTTTATACTAAAAATAAATAAATTGGCTTCCATTTATATTGGTTAATCAGCTGTACTGATAAATTAAAGGTATATGTCAGTGGCATTATGCAGTGCTGCAAGCATGTTCTCACGGGGAGCAGGAGCAGTAAAGCGGCAGTAGCCCAGCAGTGCATCTGGACTCCCATGTCCTACATGGCAGCAGGGCTAAATCATCTGAGCAGAGTGCTCTGCTCAAGTGATAAATTATTCCCGTGTTCAGCTTTCAGCGCATATCTTTCTTGCATGCAAAGTTACTTCACACTTCTCTGTTGTTCCTCAAGGCTCTTCAGCAATTGTGGTTACACAGTTCTGTTACTATATGGATACACTTTATGTTACTGTACTTCAAGAAAAACAAAAATGGCAGGCATCAGTCTTACTGTATTGAGTAAATTGACTGTATCTCAACATACATAGTGTTGCTAAACATGTTAAAAGATCAAATTATACTGCAAAATTTCTCTATAAATATTTGCTGCACTGATGCCCCAGCTGTGTATATGAATTGTTAAATTAACCAATACTGAAATAGCATCTTTCAGGGCTAATTATCTTTGCTAATTGTGTTTATTTGAAGAAATCAAGGAAAATTGTGTAAGAACTGGAACGGTCCCGTTTATTTTGTACTGCTGCTGTGTGTAGTGCTGTACAGCAGACTTTTATATAGGATAGAAAAATAGTTGCATGTGTTTGAAAGAAATATTGACTTGCTTTGTGTGTTTATACAGTTAGTAGGATGTGTGTATATCTCTTGTTCAGAGCAAAATTTCCCACAAGTCCAGGGAGAGATTTTCAGCAGAAGTAGGTTGTTTGACTAGGGTAGGACTGAGGAATCGTGCACTGCCCTTCCAGCCATCCAATTACACAGATAGGATAAATCTCCTTTAAATTGGTGATTATGTAGTGTGAACTGTATTAATGTTTCCTCGAAATACAGCTCCACTAGGAATAAAGGACGTGAGAGCTTCTTAGACCCTCTGTCATCTATATTCTCCCACCTGAATGACTGAGCTTTAAATAATGATAAATTACTTCCTAGCATTTCTGTTGTTCAGGCAGCCTGCAGTAAGAAGCCAGGTAGGTGTCTCAGTGGTCATACAGAGGCCACCTCCCTATAAATTACACCATTCTCTGACCTGCTCTACGTCTCACAGTTCAGGCTAATCATTGACAGGGCTTTTACAATCACAAGCTTTTAGTGAAGCTTTGATAAGACACTCGAGCAGCTTGTGGCAAATGAAGACGGTCTGCACGGCATGGACTCCAGCAAAAGAATGGAATTTTTTCATCATCAGTACAAGAAATCTGATTTTTAACACTGGCACTATAAACTGGCATAATGTGTGGCCAACGACTGGAGAAAATTGTTACTTTTTGGACATTAGTTTTCATAAGGATAGTTACTGGGCTTGCTGGAGAGGGAAGATCTGTGTGGAAAAAGGACTCCCACTTCAGCCCCGTGAGTGAAAAACAGATGTTTTTATATGACACTTTCCCCAAAGAGTTTCTCTGGGGTGTAGGGACAGGAGCTTTCCAGGTGGAAGGCAGCTGGAGGAAGGACGGGAAGGGCTCCTCCATCTGGGACCACTTCACCCACTCGGAGCTCAGGGATGCTGACAGCACAGGCACCTCCAGTGACAGTTATAACTTGTTGGACAAAGATTTGTCTGCTCTGGATTTTTTGGGAGTTACTTTTTATCAGTTTTCAATTTCATGGTCAAGGCTTTTCCCCACTGGAGTGGTAGCAGTTCCCAATGAAAAAGAACTGCAGTATTATAACACCCTTATTGACTCTCTACTACACAGAAATATTGATCCTGTGGTTACACTGTACCACTGGGACCTGCCCTTGATGCTGCAAGAAAAATACGGGGGATGGAAAAATGAATCCATGATTGATATCTTCAATGATTATGCCACCTTTTGCTTCCAGACCTTTGGGGATCGTGTTAAGTATTGGATTACAATCCACAATCCATATTTAGTTGCTTGGCATGGTTATGGCACAGGTATTCATGCTCCAGGAGAGAGAGGGAAAATAACAACTGTCTACTCAGTAGGACACAATTTGATCAAGGTACAGTATAATAAGATTTTACAATTTGATCTTGCACTGCTGTGGGAAGTAATGGGAGGAATAGTTCCTGTGATCAATGTTTTTTTAAAAAAATCACCTACTGTGAAAGCACCAAGAATTAGCCTTTAACTAAGGCAGTCTTTCTGTTAATCCTTGCTTTGATCTTATTGCTCATCACAACAGCTGACTCAGTAATTGTTTTAAAGTGCTTGTTTATTATTTTATTTAAATTAGCTTTTACATACAAATTCTGGCTATTAAAGAGCATTCTTTATTCTGTACATTTAGTTAAACAGATTTGGCCACACTGAAATGACTATTCTATTAGATGTAAAGGAAATTCATTTGTATTTGCATATTGAATCAATTTTACTAGCTATAGAGTATGTATATGTAAGTATGATTAGTTCTAGCTTAGTAAGATCATAGTGCAAAATGTTTACCCCTAAACTAGTAAGGTTGGCACTTCTTGGGTTCGGAAAAAAACAAATGTCCTCTTCAGTACTTGAGAGTTTCAAATTATTTCCATGATGTACAGTATTTTTTGCATCTGCAGTGCTCAAAGTGCTTTACAGAGCAGGTCACTATCCCATCTCTGCAGCCAGGATAATTCCCCCTGCTGAAACTATTCTTAACTGTCACAAAGAGAATTTTTCTACAACTTGCCATACATTATACATGTAATTAACAAATAAATCTGAATGGGTTTGTCCTACAGAAAGAAGTATGCATGTGGAAAAAAATTATTTGCCAGAGTAGTTGAAAATATTCTGCAACTGACAAATTTTTGTATTTGCTTCTGGCCTTGAATCTTTAGAACATCATTTTTTTAAAAATTCACACTGCAGTCAATAGAAGTTTTACACACAGAAAAGTTGTCAAGCACCTTGAGTCACCAACTGATTTCAGACTTAGCAGAAGAATGATTTAACTATAAAGATTTGTGAAGCATCTCAAAGAGATGATGCTGAATCATTATTTTTATTTTCAAGTGCTATTTTATATAATGCATGTAAAAGATACCATGTAAGTTTGCAGTATTTGTTTTCATTTCTGAGTGTCACAATCAAATGTGACACCTACCAGCTAGGCAGCCTCTGCACTTTATGTAAAACCCATGTAAGCAGCACACCACACACAGGGAGCAATACTCCTCTGCCGAAGAATCAATTGGATTTTCCAGGAAGCCAAGCACAGCTGGGTCTGATATACAGATTACTGACCTAATTTTCTTGGTCAATATTATTTATCTCTCAGGCTTGATTTGATAGTTGCTTCTAGTTCTAGAGTATAAAATAAACTACTTGGATGAAAGAATTAAGGAGACTTTCAGCAGCACACAATCCTTTAACTACTATTTTATTATCCTTGGGCAGAAGTTATTTTCCTGTGGTACTCTTCTTACAGCCCCATGAACATTACCTAACAAATGAGCAGTTCTCTCCTGTACCACTGTAAGATTTCAGAAGATTTTAGATTTGAGATTAATGAAGAATTTCGAATTTGTAGTAAGGTACTTGAGGAACTGGAGTTTTCTGATTGGGGTTAGAGATGGAATGGAAACTCTTGAGGTACCAGTCAATATGAGTCAACTCATCTTTAGATATGATTATTTCTTTCTCTTAATAAACTGTAATGCCAGCCAGCCATTCCACAGAAGTCACAGCTGGTACTACATGTTTCTCACAGCTGGTACTACATGTTTCGAGCCAACTAGCCAGAATCTTTCTCAAAGATTTTTGGGCAAGTTTAAATGTTCAGTTCATTTTGCATTGTTGACAATACAGTATTAATATAATGTATTGATGCACAATCAGGATTCATGTGTTGAGAACTATCTCTCCTTTGAGAATCAAGAAAAGTTATAAGATTCTCTCTTTAAAGAGATTTCACGTGGGTTTTTATTTCAGGACTGGTATATACTGATCTGTTTCTCAGACCATTGTATTATGGCTACCTTCTAATTTCCCACTGCAAACCAAAAACATTATCCCAAAAATAAAAGACCAACCAAAATGTCAGGTTTTGGTGGTGTGAAGCAAAGCCTATTAAAGCTCTTGAAAAGACTGCCATTTGTGTCATCAGCTTTAGGAAGAGCCACATTCCTGTTCATGTCAAGGCTTCGTTTTTGGACAGGCTGTTGACAGACATGGTCCTCAATGCCACCCTGTGCACAAACCAGGTTCACCCATTAAATGCACAGAGCAGGAAAATCAGGTCTGTAATGCTGAAAAGAAGCTAATCTGGCCACCACACTGTTACACAGCAATTTGCTGAAAATCATTCTCAAGCTTTTTTTGTAGTATCTTGGGATAAATTATGTGAAGCTCTCGCATGAATCCTACTTTTAGTTTAATTTCCTTGTGTATTGTTGCAGTTGTGGTGTTATCAGAACTAATCACTATTTATATGAAGGAGTGCTTTTATGTGATATATCAATCATAACCTGAAGCTAAGTTAAATAGAGTCACAAAAACAATATAACAAACCATAAACCTCTGCTTTTTTGGACTTTGGATTATTTTATTGTAAGAACAATTTGAAAGTTGCCAGAGATCTTTGTGTCCCTAGAAAAGGGCTGAAGAAATTTCCCTTAGCTTTAAACTATCAATTTTATTTCTTTCAAAAGCAATACAATGTCTTAAAACTCAAATAATTGGCTGGCATATGGAAAAGTTTATAGAATACCAGATTGGAAGAGGACCTCAAGGATCAATTCCATGCATTTTAGAACTGATTAAAAAATTATCTGCTTCCATGAATGAATTCATGTGGGTAACTAGGTAGATAATGATCTCATTAAGGCTTTTCAACAAAAGTAGGGTTGGTCTGTCTTCATCCAGCCCCAGAGCTCTGTGTGTTGGCTGGCACAAGGCATTGCTGATGCTGAATCACCTCCTGCCTGTGCTCCCCTCCAAGCCTTGCATCCTGTTAACGGAATGCTCCAGACACATCTGCCTATGATGTGTCTGGAGCACAGAAAGAAAGAAAAGCCCTGCCTTTTACATGGGCCTTGCTATTCAAGACCTATAAAGAGGGGTAGTGAGTGCAGAATCAAAGACTGATAAGCAGGGTGCTTAGGAGGTCCACATTGGGAAAATAATCCAGAAGAAGAATTTCAAATTTCAATTTAAAAAAATTTTGAATTTTAAAAACATATTTGCATGTTACTTTGTATGCTATTCATACACAGAGGGTAATAATTGCTACTGATCATTTCAAAGGACTTGATACTACCTTTAAGGAAATTAATAGGGAATCTGAACTTTTATGCTTAATAATAACAAATTGCTACTGGGTTCACTTGGATAAATCTCTCTTCAAACGTATGGTCGTTATGAGCAATAAAAGGAGCATGTGGAATCTTATACCAGATGGAGAGTGGCCATCAAAAGTGTATTCCTGTTCTTCATTAAAGGAGACTGCACTTCACAAAGGCAACATCAGAAAACAATTAATGGTAACATGTAACTTGCTATGCCACATTTGAAAGACACACCAAAGAAAATAAAAAACCTATGAGCTTGCTCCTGAGGCAGCTGTCATACTGAGGCAGAGAAGAAAAAAATGGCACACAGAAAAATTAGATGGATTTCTTTGATTTAACAGTAAATAAATCTGACAAGAAGCAAGAAAATACAAAGCAGATGACTCATTGTGGCTGGACCTATGTGAGATGTATACCTGACATATTATTACAATTTTCTCTATATCTAGTTATGTTCTTTCATACTTGGATTGAGGTTTGTAAGTATCACAGGGACAGACCAACCTGTCTTCTTTTCCTCCTCTGTAACAGTGCCCTCCAGGAAGTTCTGCCTTTGCTACACAATAGGCAGAAAGGGGCTCTTTTTTTTTTTAATTCCCTGTTAAAGATTATTCACATTCCTTTCCATCTGGCAGAAAAGCCCAGGAGAGAAATGTCATAAATAAGGTCTCCCTAAAAATGTCTTCATCACATACTTGGAAAAAGTAATAAATTCACTTTCATGCCTGCTGTCTCCCTATAGATCCATTGCAGGCCAGGTTCTTCTCTCTGCCCAGCTGCATTACTCACAGCTCTTTGGTAGGTCTCACTGTGCCAGGATCTCTTCATGGACGCTGTTGGCTTTGGGATCTGTGGTTGAGTGTGCCCCAGGAAAGTCCTATAATTCATTCTCCTTAAAAACAAATTTCTACTTCATGAATGGGGAATAATTATTACCCCTATGTCCAACCAGACACTTCCTTCCCTTCCCCCAAAGGGGACTCCTTTCCTCAGGATGCAGAGACATGAAACTACACCAGCCCTTGTATTTCTTACAGGAGAAGGGAAACCTGTCTCCATCAAGTATGGCTCTAGGGTGGACACCAGAATCATCTATGCTTGTAAATGTCTTTGCTGGAAGATTTTTCAAATAGTAGTAGCCATCAGTGATGATGTAAAATTCAGCACTGATTCAAATTTTTTGATGATTTGTTATTTTCAGGTTAGCTTCCTTAGATTTCTTGGTAATCATTAGGGAAAACACAATCCAAATGCAAGACAGTTAACATACAACACATTTGATAGTAAAGCCTCAGTCCTTCATAACACCCTCTTAGAAGTGTAGTTGCCTGCACCTCAGGATGTAGGCAATCCTTCACAAGGATTGAGATTCAGTCTGCAGAAGAAAGGGTTTAGTTCTACTTTAGCTCTACTGACTATGGGGCATCGTTACCACAGACCAAAAGGACCTTGAACAGAAATATACTCTCCAAATAAGCCACACACCCCTGCCCTTCTTCTGGAGTGTAACATCATCATCATCAGACTCTATATTCTAGCTCTTCATGGTTTAAACACCAAACAATTAAACAAAAAGCCCAAATAATTTTATTAACATTTTTTTAAATTCTAGTTTTTCTAAATGTTCTTGCTTTCCAGCACACTAAAATAACTCCATATATCCCTGACATTGTTTGGTATGCTCACTGCTGTTCAAAGAAAAATTGCTTGACTAAAGTACCTTAAGAATTTGAAAGTATTGCTCTTTCTATTGAAAGCTCTTTGCATATGCATATGTTAAATTACAGGATCAGAATTTGAAGGAATATGAGAATATTTCAAAAAGAGAGAAGAACAATACCATTTTCAGTTTATTAAGTTGACTTTTCTAGCCTTTTTACAGGGTTAGTGCTAACTGACATAGCGCTCTCTGTGACTTTCAAGTCTAGGGAATATTTTCTACATTAATACCAGGAAAATATGCTGAAATTGATGAGTCATACGTATCTAGAATAAATACCCAATATTGATCCTACTTTAACTGTGTACTTAGCCTTGACATTTGTCCTTGCTCTAACAAGGAAAGTGAAAGATTAGGGATTAAACTCTAACTGAAAAAAGATTAGTCAAGATTTTCTGAAAATACCCAATTTGATGTACGATATAGCTTTTAAATCGATGTTTGTTTCATATCTGGTCTTAAAAAACAAATTACGTAAATCAGCTGATTCCATCAACAATAGTTTGCATTTAGCAAACACCTTCCATCTGAGAATGTTAAGCTTCTTTACAGATAATTAACAACTCAAAACAGGATTATAGGCAAGCAAATTATATTGTGTCTACTATGTCTGTAAAACCCTTACTATAGACAGTGACAAGTTTTTTCAGTAAGAGTTAATCCTCAGAATTAAGTCATCAGCGATACAAACAAATTTGTATATGAGGATTCTATCTTGATTCATATTAAATGTACTTATTTATACTTGAGGTCTACTCCTCTAGAATTATATCTGTGCCTGTATTTTCTACTGTACACAGTATTTTTGATAGTAACTTTATTTTCTTCTAATCACCTCCTGTAGATGTGTATGAATACGAGTTGCCCCTGATTGGCTTTTACATGTCAAAATCATATTCTAATTATTTGTTTTTTGGCAAAGGCATCTTTCTCCACTTCACCTAGAAAAGTGTGATTGTTGTGATTTACGTGGTGCTATTGTCATGGTACTTGGCACTGTGTGTTACACAGCTGACTTCAGTGGGGGTTTTCTTGTTAAGCCAACGCAGACATATGCCTCTTGTTCAACAGTGGTGTTCGTGGGCTGTGTCTGGAGAAAAAGTGTACAAACCAGGTGAGAAATCACTAGAGGCATAGCACAGAGTAAGCCTGGTCCCAGCAGCCACCCCAGGCTGGAGTGACTTTCAGGACAGGACAGTGAGGGCAGCTGAGGAGATGGCACTGGCCACTTAAATTTTCTGATGAGGCTGGTGAGAAATCCATTTTATAATACTTCAACTATATCTTTCAATTTGTCTCATGAGTCCATTTTTGCTGGCTTCCCTCTTCAGCTACAGAACCTGCACTTCAAAGGTTAGTGTCACTTTATCAGTATTTTCAAAGACAGACCTTGAATAAATGTTACGAGCATGACCTTAGAAACCATAAACAACTGATACACAAAATTTCACAAACTGTAATTCTTTAGTACTCCCTAGCTTAAACAAACATCTACCTGACATCAGGCATTTTGGGGTTTTTTTAAACTGTGAAGGCTGTCTGTTTCTAGATAAATTAACTGAAATTATTGTCAAAGGTAAGCAGTGCTGTTTGGCTTAGTAATGATGGCAGTCTAACTCAGCACTCAAGTGTTTCACAATGCTTCTAATGTTTTTTCTGGGTGCAAACTATTATTTTCTTTCCAGCTTAAGAGTATAAAGCCACACTGTAGGCATAAGGTAAACCCTGAGTTACTTGACAACTCTTCAGCAGTGAGAGGTCAGCTCCCCTCCCCTGTGTCAGATCACCTGATGTGATTCACACTGCCATCCAGAGTCACTCTTCCTTGACCTACCTGTCCTGTTTTCCTATAGGACTTTGATAGTGCTAGTGGTTCCTCAGTCTCCCATGTATTTCTGGTGTAAGTTTTGTCTGCTGGATGCCCTTATTTAAGTAATTAATAACGTGACATTTGAAGCTAATTGTGATGTGTGATAATGTTACACTTTCTAAAACATGATGATAATCAGAAAAGTGGTATTAAGATGTGATACAGTGTTATGGCCATTTCAAAGAAGAAATTAATTAAAATCCTGAACAAAATTCTCACTCAGAACTGTGAAAGTTGACATTTGGGTTCAAAATTCACAGCTGGGTCCTTTGTCCAAGTTTTTACATTTAGGGATTGTGCAAATATCAGAACTTGAACACTTGCTCATATGACTAGACCAAAATAAAACAACTAATTCCCAAGAAGAGGGATGGGGTGGATGTAGTTTGATCAGAGTAAGTCCAGGTAACCCCTGGAGCACAGAGCAGTTAGTAGCACAAAGTCAGCACTGACAAATGAAATATCATATGAGATGCATAATTTATGAAATAATTGTAAAGATGGTTTAAAATTTTAACCATATCAGGAATCACTGTCTGACAGAAAAAGACTCAGATGGGACTGTCTAGATCACAAAGTTCAAATCCCACCATTAGAGCTGTTTAGTTCCAAAGTGTCTGTGTAACAGCTATTCACATCCCTGCTGGGACCTCTCCTGAAATCTAGATGTATGTTAAAAGGCGAAAAGCCACAGCCCTAACGTGTCAGAGGAACAGCACACAAGTTACTGAGCATTGCCCTCATCCCAAGGAACCTTGTAGGGTAACAGGGATTGCCCACTAAACTACGCAGGGTAATTCACGTGCCTTAACTGATATTTCCCTATAAGCCTGCAGTGAATCAGATGGAGCTCCCTGCCTCTCTAGCTGCCAATGTGCTAAGACTCATATTGGAGTTACAATTTAATGCTACTTTTCTCTCATCAGGCTCATGCAAAAGTCTGGCATAACTACAAAGAACACTTTCAGCCCTGTCAGAAGGGGATGATATCCATAGTATTGGGATCCCACTGGATCGAACCTAACAAATCGGAAGATGAGTTGGACATTTCTAAGTGTCAGAAGTCTATGGAGAGAGTACTTGGATGGTTTGCCAACCCCATCCACGGGGATGGGGATTATCCAGAAGAACTGAAAAATGAGTACTTGTTTTTGCCACACTTCACCGAAGATGAAAAAAACTACATAAAGGGAACAGCTGACTTCTTTGCATTTTCCTTCGGTCCTAGTAACTTTAAACCTCCAAACACTCTACCAAAAATGGGACAAAATTTGTCACTCAATTTGAGGGAAGTACTGAACTGGATTAAACTGGAATACAACAGTCCTCGAATCTTGATTGCAGAGAATGGCTGGTTCACTGACAGCCATGTGAAAACAGATGACACCACAGCCATCTACATGATGAAAAACTTCATTAATAAGGTTTTACAAGGTTTGTACAGAAATTAGTTGTTGGATTTTCAGAGAGCACTTTTGATCATTTGATATTTATCTCTGTAATAATTTGATCTTTTTTTTAAAAGAGATAATGGCAACAAAGTTAATAATTAATTATTTATACTGCACGAGTACAAATCATGGATCAGGATCTACTGGTGCTAGGTGTTGTACAAACAGAAAAAACCCATAGCCCCTGTCCCAGAAAGCTAAAGTCCAACATCTACATTGGATTAGGGTTAGGGTTAGGCTTTCCATACTGAAACTATTATTCCTGCAGGACTCCGAGACTCCACCTATAGTAGATACAGAAAAGCCTTGAGATCTTCTTCTGTGGATGTCACCTCTGGTGACACAGGGAGCTTAGTTAACTCCTGACCTTTCCTACCTTCAGCCCTTTGTTCCTGCCCTGAACCTTCCCCTTGTTTTTCAGGAGGCTTTTCTCATCCTCACTCTAACACTCAGTCAGGATCCTGACTTGTTTCTGCCCTCTCCTTTCACTGTCCCTGCAGACAATGCTACAAACATACTCTCACTCTGACCCACCAGATCTCTACCTATCACCTGCCTAACTTTTCATTTTCTTTACCATAAATTATACATAAAATAGTACTTTTTTCCCTACCCATTTAAACAGCCACAAATTCTCAGCATGCATCATCTCAAGTACACAACATCTTTTGCTCTAACAATTAAACTTACCCTCATCTATTCAGTATGCTTCTAGAAACAAAAATGTTCTCAGTTGTCACTGACTCTGTCCCTAGATATCTTCTCCCATTTGTTCAACCTTCCTCATTGCAGACATCAAGTACTCATCTTTACTTGCAAGGCCATTCTGGCTCTTCTCTTTATCCTCTACATCATTCTCTGGTTCTGCATTTTGCAATGGATATTTTCAGACTTTTTTGTACTTTCTCCCATGGTTTCCCTAATATTTAGAAGTTGCTTTCTTTGAAAATACATGCCATTGTACTGCTTTGTTACATCTCCTCATCTCCTTTCCAGTATTCTGGCCTTGTCTATCAGTTTCTCATCGTAAACTCTTGGGCTTTCTGATTTCATCTGGCAACTAGGAAAACATCCAGCTGGACTATGCCCATGCTGCTGGGTACCTTGTTACTCTGCTGCACAAATACATACACTGTGCAAAACTGCTTTCTCCTCAACTTGCAGCCTGGTGTGACTAGGGCAAGGAAGTTCAGTGGAAAATGAAATGTCCTGGGAAAATGAGGCAAAATGGTACTGGGAAAGAATAAACCAGAAAACTTAATCTTGATTCCTTTCCTTACTGGTGTGGTAGACTACAGGTAAAATATGACTTGTCCACGTCTGTGTCAAAATCCTCAGCAACCCTACTTGGTCACTGCTTTGCCTTGGGTATTCCAGCCTTTATAAGGTTAATGTGAGGAGTTACCCTGAGTTATTTCCTAGCTCAAAGCTGGTGACAGGCAGCGAACATGACTGACCATGGAGTTTGGACTTTTTCTTGCAGGCTGCCAGCTGGCACGTGCCTATGTGGGTAAAAAACACTGTGGTTAGTTGGTGTCTGCCAAGAAGCTGCTTTGCAGGTTCTGCTGCCCTTCCTGAAGAATCAGGTTCCACATCTGAGAAAGCAGTTGTCATCTTTCTCATTTATTATATGTAAAAGATCATACCTAGACCCCTTTGCAAGAGGGACATTAAGATTGCCTGAAGAAATCAGCATGCACTGCACCCATTCTGTAACTAATCAGTCTCTGGGTTGGTCAACCCAACTTCTCTAAAGTCATTAACAGTCCCATGCCAACAAAATAAGTGTTTCAATTTACAAGGTGAATAGACATTCCCAAATGTTTAAGCTTGCAGGCATCTTTCAAATAAATGTAGAGAGTTTTAGCTTCATGAAAAAGTCACAAACCAGATCAACTGTTGCTCCCTTTATTTTTTCTCATGATTCTCTAATTTTACCGGTATATATACTGGTATATATCTGGCAAATTGTCAAATGCAACTTCAAACCTGGATGTGGTGTAATATTTCTTGTTTGCTCAGAGCAGAAATAAAGCATCCTACAGTAATCTGATTTCTTAAGGAATAAGTAACTTTTTTTTTTTAGTAAATAAAGACTAAGATATATATGTCAGTTTTGCAATGAATTACAATGAGTCAATAACCCTATGAATGTTGAGAAGACACTCAAGATTTTCAAAGTAAATAGCCCTTTCTCATAAATATCCCTTATATATGTTAGAGTACTAGATACAAGACTCATGGATGTTACCTTCTCTTATGCAGCTATTAAATACGACAACATAGATGTGTTTGGTTACACAGCCTGGTCCCTCCTTGATGGCTTTGAATGGCAACATGCTTACAACATCAGGCGTGGATTATTTTATGTAGATTTCAAAAGCAAAAAAAAGGAAAGGATTCCCAAGTCATCTGCACTTTATTATAAACAAATCATACAAGAAAATGGCTTCTTCCCAAAGGATTCTACTCCAAACTTGCAAGCTCAGTTCTCCTGTGACTTCTCCTGGGGTATCACCGAGTCTGTTCTCAAGGTAAGCACAACATCTTAAGAGGATCACTGGACACAGAGTAATCAGCGACTTCAACTTTGTGAACAAATGACTGTGTACGGCACCTTGCATTCAAGAATTTCAATGCACACTGCCAAGAGAAGTTAAGCCATAACTGCATTGGTTCAATTTCATGTGTTTCCAGGTTTTCAGGTGAGCTGGTCACAGAGTGCTGGGTACTGCTGCAGCAGCAGACCCTGCTGCAGGAGCCCTGCCAGGCCCGGCCTTCCCTCACCTTCCCTCTGCTTGTGTCTCCATGAGGCAAATCAGATGAGGAAATTTCAGACCAAGAAGTTGATCCAACCAATTGTTACTGGGTTATTTTTAAGCCAGGGGTTTCCAAAGCCAGTTTGCAGCGTGGCCATAGGGATGCTTGTGATGGCCTGACGGAGAGGGTGACCAAGGGCACGGCTGAGGTGGTTACACTGATGGCAGCAGAGCTACCTGCAGGCTCCAGGTCTCGTCTAAGGCAGAAACACATTCCTGGGTTAGGCCTGGCTCTAAGTGCCACTTAGACAAGTGGGTAAGAAGCCATTCTTTAAAAAGACACATAGCACAGGTGAAGATAACCAACCTTGAGGTTTTACCATCTGAGCTCACATTAGAAAACAGATCATACTACCTTTTGTCCAAACTGGTTCCTATAGGACCTATTTATACCTTATTTTTCTTCTATTTCTGCTTTAAACTTAGTAAATAAGTGAAATGTATGTATGGCCAGTGTTAGGATACCCTTTTTGTCATCGCTCACAGACAGTCCCACGACAAATACCAGCCTCAAAAGATAACAACAAAACCCCATAATTTAACCTATTCACAGAAAACCATAGGAAAAAAGAAGTAAAGCTTCTATATATCTTGTTAATATACAGCACAAAAAAGTACATTTTCTTAAAAAAAAGTAATTAAATATTTTTAACTTTACTATACTGTACTTTGAAACCTACAAAAAGCATTCAAAAATTGGAATATGAAAAAAATTCATGTGCTACTCAGAACCTTTTCAACTAGTAGGAGATAGAAAAGCTTGTAAATGCTACAAGCTGTTTGTGTCAGATTACTATGCCTCGGTTTCACAAGGCTGATCTCAGCAGCAGTGCCAAAATAATCCATGCCTGCCTCGTATAGCCCCTGGTGCTTGTTCTCACCACTCGCTCTCCTGGCAGCTGCCCGAGAAGTGCTGTGTGCATGACCAGAGTGAACTCATCAGGGAGAACTATCTGTGTGAAAACATATGTCATGTAGGCTGGTGGCAGGGCAAATGCTCCTGTGTAATTGAACAGAAAAAGGTTCCATTTTAATGTTTTCCATAGGGAAAGGAACAGAATGGTAAGACCACTAGCACAAAGCCCATATAGGTGAGTTGGTTATCCTCTTCCCCCTGGAGCATCTAAGCAGGGCCTTCTGACATCCAGCACTAATCCTACAGCTAAACACAGGCAGAAATGCAGACAACAAGCAGGTCCTGCATTCATTTAATTAAAACCCATTGTAACATATTTTTATTTTCACAGGCAGAATTGGCAGCTTCCTCACCACAGTTCTGCGATTCCAGCTTGTACCTCTGGAATGTCACAGGAGATGGGCTTCTGCACAGAGTTGAAGGGGTAAAGCTAAAAACCCGCCCAGCACAGTGCACAGACTTTGTCAGCATTAAAAAGCAACTGGACCTCCTGGAAAAAATGAAAGTCACCCATTACAGATTTGCACTTGACTGGGCACTAATTTTACCCAATGGAGATTTGTCAGTGGTCAACAGGCAAGTTCTTAGGTATTACAGATGTGTGATTAGTGAAGTACTGAAACTCAATGTTCAATCCATGGTCACCTTGTATTATCCAACTCACGCCTACCTGGGCCTGCCGGGACCTTTGCTGCAGACAGGAGGATGGTTGAACCAATCCACTGCCTACGCTTTTCAAGACTATGCAGCTTTGTGTTTTAGGGAACTCGGCGATTTGGTTAAACTTTGGATTACAATAAATGAGCCTAACCAGCTAAGCAATGTCTACAACAGGAGCAGCAATGACACCTATCGGGCAGCACACAATTTATTAATAGCACACGCCATGGCCTGGAGAATATATGACGAGCAGTACCGGTCCTCTCAGTATGGCAAAGTGTCCCTGTCCCTGCATTCGGACTGGGCTGAGCCTGCCAACCCCTTCTTTGAATCTCATTCAAAAGCTGCCAACAGGTTTCTTCAGTTTGAAATAGGCTGGTTTGCCCATCCTATATTTAAGACTGGGGACTATCCAGCTACTATGAGGGAATACATCAGCTTTAAAAACAAAAAAGGCTTTTCATATACTTTGTTGCCATCTTTCACAAGTGAGGAAAAGCAGCTTGTCAAAGGGGCGGCTGACTTTTACGCACTGAATCATTTCACCACCAGATTTGTGATTCATGAACCTCAGAATGGAAGCCAGTATGAATTTGATTGTGACATTCAATTTCTGCAGGATATCACCTGCCTGAGCTCCCCTTCTCGTTTGGCAGTGGTACCTTGGGGAATGCGCAAAGTTCTCAGGTGGATTAAAAAAACTTATGGTGACATCGACATTTACATCACAGCAAATGGAATAGATGACCAGTCCTTAGACAACGATGAACTTCGAAATTATTACTTGGGCAAATATGTACAAGAGGTTTTAAAAGGTGAGTACACAACAGATTCAAGTTCCCCAGAGCCATTTCCATGGCTCAGAGCCAGGCAATGTTAAGTCTTGCCCTGGACAGAGTGAGCAGTCCTGGTTCAGATGCAGGAGCCAGCAGCACTGAGCTCCCTGAGGGGCCCAACTCTGCAGTCACACTCAGGGCAGGTATGACACAAAGCAATGGCATCAAGTGCCTTGCACAAAACACAGCTACAGCTGCCTCCAGTTTAAACCACGTGAGAAGCTCTCTGGGCATGCACATACAGCAGAGTAGTTACTCAGAAGTTATTAGGAGATGGCACTTCAGCCCAACAACTCCTAAGATGCAATTAAAATTTCTACTCTCCAAAGAAAGGCAAGAGCCTCCTTGCCTGCTGAACTAGTCATTGGACAGGAAAGTGCAAGGAAGTCCAGAGACCTGGAGAGACATACAGAAGAAATACAGCAGGGCACCAACAGCACCAGGTGCTGTTGAAGGGAGAGTCGAACTCTAGTTCTTGTTCCACTACTTGTTTTCTTCTGGGCACATATGGAAATCTAGTTCTTCACTTCAGAGAAAAACTAGTAAGAGTTATGGTGCTAGAGGTATTCAAGGCAACGATCTTCAGCAGTAGTTTATTGTGTGAGAAATGTGGCAGGGACCTCACCCCTCCCCTCCCTCTTCCTCCAACCAATCATTTAAGAAAAGCAGCGAGATGCAGGCTACCAGCAAGGCCTCAGTACCTGAACCATACAGGCAAAATGAGATGTGCAATACATCCCTGCCCTCGCTATTCCCTCCTGGTGAGCATTAGAAAGATCCCGATCAGGACATGGGGTGTTTAAAAGCTTCTCTGAGGCAACTGATATCAGTCTAGCTATCCTGATTTCTCCTCTTTGGGAGTTAATAAAAAATTAGACAAATCTTACTCATGGCTAAGCATGGCTTCAGATTATTTTTAGACACCAAGAAACAAAGTGTTCTCTCTCCAGTGCTTAGCTTTCTCAGTTACTACAGGACTAATGAGCATTTGCTGATTTATTTTCCACGCTAATTTCATACTGCAAACAAAAGAACAATACATTATTAAAGGAAGTAAGTTATTAAATGAATAATATTAAATGAATAATAAATGAAAGGGTCGTTTAAAGGGCACTTCATTATAGTATTCCCATTTTAATTTTCTGAGCATGACACTTTACAGTACTCCCCCAATTTACATGTTCTTAATCTGGGTTACATTCCCAACTGTGCTCACTGCTTGTACATGACTTCAAGGCCTGCTATTTCTAAGTATTTCCACCCAGCACTTGGGTGCAGCAGTGTAACACAGAGCCATGCACACTGTGAGGATGAGCAGCCGAGTTTGGAGCAGGGCAGGAATTCTTGGAAAGCTGCTCTCATGGCACCAATGGGTAGCTGCTCCCTGAGTCTTTGCAGCTGGGTTCAGCTAAGAGCAGCATCTGGATTTTCCTAGGGAAACAAACTCCCAGCTCCAACCCTGTCCAAATCCAGCTTTCATGGGGCAGGTCCAAAAATCCACAAATCATAAGGATTTTTTTAAAACAGTAAGGCACTGTTCCTACTTAATTGAGACAACTGAGTATTAGAAGCAGTAAGTATTTTATGATGTAATTACACTTTTTAAATTGGTAACAATTTGAAATCTGAACTCCTTACCAGAAAGTCTGCAGGCTTTACTTAACATGCAAGTTTTTACTAACACTTTGTTTTGGTTTCTTTTCCTCCTCAGCCTACTACTTTGACAAAGTCAAGATTAAAGGCTACTATGCTTTTAAGCTGACTGAAGAAAAATCTAAGCCCAGGTTTGGATTCTTCACTTCAGATTCAAAAGGAAAGCCTTCAATAAATTTTTACAATAGCCTGATAAGCAACAATGGCTTTCCTGCTGACTACTCTGTCTGTGGCCCCTCTAGCCACGAAAAGCAATGTAGCTTCTGCTTGTTCATTTCTCAGAAGAAGCCGTTAATATTCTTTGCCTGCTGCCTTTTCTCTACCCTCATCTTGCTTTTAGCTATTTTTTTTTTTCACAAAAGAAAAAGAAGGAAAAGTTTTAAGGCAAAAAGCATCAAGTGCATCTGTGTCTCATTTTAAAAGGGGTCACAAGCCCACTTTCAGTGAGATCCATCACCGCATTCTACAGTGGACAATGCCACTCAGACAACTGTGGAAAAGCACGGTCACTCCAGTCACACACACCAAGCATTCAATTCAAAAACAAAGTAATTACATTAACAGGAAGAAGAGCTATGACATTTGTTTCTGGTGAAATTACTTTTATCCACCTACTGTACATAGAAAACAAGTTCATCTATTTAAAAAAAAAACCAACTCTCCTGTGCCTTGGAATAACCTTTCAAACAGCTTAACTTGTAAAGAGCAGCTTTTGAGAACTGATATGCACTTTTGTATGAATAAATGTGTCTTGTGATGTATATTTATGTTATGAGTGTTGTTGAGCACAAAACCGCAGCTGTTAGGGTTTAGAAAGTGTTATTAAACCCCACAACCTTCAACTAAGTACAACACCAGGAACGAAATGTGCTGGGCCAGCTTCTGAAGATACCCCTGAAACAACAAATCCAAGTTAACTCCATTGTTAACCAAGAGACATCCCTTACATATTGGGTGAAATAGTTTTAAGCAAATATAACTCGAGACAAAATCATATACAATTACTATTTTTCATCTCTAAAATGGGGCAGCCATAAAAATTACTAGCTGAGAACATCGAAATAAATAGTAACTATTAATCCACTCAATAGAGTGATGAATGTAAATTGGACTTGTCATCATACAAGTGGATCTTTAGGCAACTTTTGGAATTTCTTAACATGTGTGGGTGCTTTAGCAACTTGTTGCCAAGTACATTTCTGCACTATCCCAGGATTTTACGTATTTTTTTCAAATTGAACAGAGCAAGTGACAATGTAGATTTTACTACTGCACAGAAATAGTACAGCCTCCCAGTTAGATGTTGCTACATGGCAAGATTAGTAACCAAGAAAAAAAAGCTGTATCCCCAGATAACACAAATCACTGCTGGTGAAACTCAGCAATACACTCTGATCAAACTCTGAGGTCAAGTCCTTTGTTTCCTTAATTGAGCAATAAAAATAAAGCATCCTATTTTCAGACTACTGCTTCTATCTATGTATTTAGTTTAAATGGTCTTACAAATCTAGTTCTACAGATTTCAGTTTTGTTTTTCATCTACTTCAGATTCTGTCATCACAAGTCTGAGGCTTCAGAAAAGATGTGAAAGAACATTGGTATCCCCTCTGTGAGAACAATGAATGCTTTTACTATTTCTTAATGCTATGACTGAAAAATGCCAGTTCATGACTTTGTCACACAAAGATCATGGTAGCACGGTGTACACGTTGCCCTACCAGTCTCTCAGACCATTCAGTCTGAGGGAAGTCTAGTGGTTTGAACACAAACTGGTAGTGTGGACCCACTGTGCAATCTGCTTCTCCAAAAGCCATCAGGTTCATGCAATCACCACTTAGTGCTTTAAAAAAAACCCAACAAACCCAAGACATCAAATATGGTTTATTTTATTAAACCTCTCATGGTGTTTAGGTTTGTACCAGATTCTTTGACCTGGCATTGCTGGTATAATGTCTCAAGGTGGTTTCTGTCAGGATCCAGACAACTGTAAATAAAACATTAAGAGCTTTTAGAAAAGTTTTAGCAGTGCAAATGTGAAACTAAAAGTTTATAGCCATTTGATGTTAATTTATCTGATGATTTTAACGCAAGACAGACATTAATAGCTCAAAGAATTTGCTTGATTTTACACAGACAAGATTATTTAAAGATGCCTTCAAACACAACAGCTCAACTGTTCAACAAGCATGTAGTAAGTTGTTCCATCTCTCAAGGCACTTGGAACAGCACTAGGTTATTTTTTCAGAGGCTTGCAGATGTCTGGTACCTGGATGATGACTATGAAACTCAATTCAATTACATCCTGCCTCAAGCTTAGGTTCTGAAGGCACACAACATGGAATCTATTTGCAAGTCAGACTGCCTCATCCTGCACAGGTATTTTGTACTATGTAAGAAACCACATACAGCTGAAATTCATCAAATTCCTTTAGAAGTTAAAATTCCTAAATTATCCCCAAATTCTTGTACTCAACTGCAGTAACAAATGCCCACAGACAATGTGAACAGCTGTCCTTGTTAAACTGACGTGTTTATCAGCATTTACACACAAACTGTTCAGAAGACCTTTATATATAAATTGGGTGCTGAGCACTATTTTAGTGAGGGCAGTGTCCAACCAGGAGGAACATCAGTCTGAGGTCTTCTCTGTAAATAGCTGTAAACTGGTCTGTCAGGCCAGGTCAGCTGATTTAAGATTCTCAGCCACCACTGCAGCTTTCATTCACACTGCAAAGTACAGCACTGGAGAGAGAGGTTTTCTCCATAGAGTAGAAAAATGCCAAGTTGGTGGACGATGGAAAACTGCCATTGAAAGACCTAGCAAAATTCAAGTTTTATGATGCACCTTATGATACCTTTTACAAACAGAATTTCACCCCTGTTGGGAACCTGCTTAACCCCGGCCATGTTGAAGCAGATAAACCTTGTCAAATCCCCATCTCTACAGAGAAGATGTACAACGTGCATTAAGATAATACCAACCTGTGAGTTTTACTCATCTGCCTGCTGTACTGTTCCTTTCTCGGAGACATAGATACCATCCAAGAATTTCCTGATATCCTTGTTCTTGACTGTGGTGGCTTGCTGGATCAAGGCAGCTGCAGACAAAGTGAGACCATTAGCACAAAGCCAAAAGGTCCAATCCAACTTGTAGCCTTTGTTTATGCTCCAGTATTTCAACTAACAAACAGGACTGTCATCTAGAAACAAGAATTACCAACTTCAAATCCTTTAAGGTCTAATGAAAACAGGATGCATTTCATTGAGCTCATCTTGGCAACTCAGGGCAGTGGCAGTTCATTACTACACCCATGTACAACTGAAAAGCTGAGAAGTTTGGTGCCAAGAAGACATAAGTATTGACTCAAAGAAGAAGGTTCTGTGGATTTGTAAAAATATCTCTAAGCTTAGAAACAGTGTAAGGAACTATGAAAAGCAATTACAGTGACTAGAGCAAAAAAAATTCCGGGCTGTTGTTTACCTCAGGGTTTGAGGTAAAGAGTTTGCTATGCTGACATTTTCAGGTAAGTTTCCATATAATCAGCCACACATCTACTTTCACAAACCTGAATTGGAGACCAACTCAATGTCATTCCCTTCAAGGATCAGCTCATCTTTCTGGGCTTGAGATACTGCACAGGTAACACCTACAGAAAGGCAAACACATAATCCACACTGTTGAAGATGTTCAGTGTATTAAAGAAACAATATTAATGTCCTGTCCCAGTTCACATATCTAGAAAATAGTATTCAAGGCAATAATTAGCTTCTATGACGTTGTTAAAGAGAGTCTCTCAAATCCATTCTAGGGTTGTCCTCCCTCACACAGTTTCAAAATTTAAAGATTTAGTGGCTTTCAATCCTGGATTGAAAGCCACTGAAGTGATACTCCTGCTTACCCATTACTACATTAGAACATTACTCACCAATTCTGTGTACAAGCCAGCAATTTCACCAGCACAGCTCTGTCAGCCAGGTGGTGCCATTTCCCACAGGCCTATGCTCATTAACACAAAACTGAACTCACCCCAATCAAAAGCCATTAAAAAACCCTGCCCCGTCACATCATGTACTGTGTTTATATCAGTAATGTTGCAAATACTTTCAAGGAGTAAACACATGGGCATTCCAGAATCTAACAAGGAACCTGGAATTTGTAAGGAGAATAACAAACGTTTTTACAGTTTGATCTACTTAATCAACAGATAACGGCTTTTAAGCCAGCCTTTTGCTAACAGTAAATGCTGACTTAAAAAGAAATCAAATACAGTAATCAAACTCACCCTTACCAACCCACAGTAAATCAAAAACCCTGCAACTCTGCACTCTTATCTACCAGTGTTTTAGGATAAGTCTGATGCACTCCTCTAAAGTCACCCCAAAACATCATCAGTTACATTAAATATTCTTACCCATACCCTCCCAAGAAGTGGAATTAGAAAAAACCAAATGGATATGGGAAGTCTTTCCTACAGTCTCTATGTTACTGTTGTTTACGACGTGTTTTTTTGCCTCCTTTCAGAAGTTGAACAAGCTCCATCAAATGCCTGCTCTTCTGTTAGACATTTTACTGAAACTCCAAGAGTGCAAGATGTAAAAACAGTTAATAAGATGACCATTTCTAAGTTTATTGTGCATGCTCCTACATAATCAGCAAATTTGAACTACAACACCTCAAGGACCAAAACTATGATGTGGTATGAAACTAGTTAATGTATAATGTTTTTAAAATAGAAACACAAATCTAACACTAAGCACCTGCAGGTTACAACTATAAATGTTGTCAAGATCTCACAGTGATGAAAGCAAATCCTGGACTCCTTGAAATACAGTGACTCCAGACTAGTTATTAGCAAGCTCTTGCTACTAAAAATAAATTACAGAAGCATCATTAATAATAAATCTAAACAGTGGCAAAAGTATCATAAGATGACATAAATTCAGACAAGCAAATGCTGCTCCAACAGTTATTCAGCATCTCCCATTCTCAGTGGCAGTGTCCAAAGAAAACAGCTTGGAAAGGCTAGTTAAAACCAGCAGAATACACCTCCAGAAATGCTCACCTGGCCTCATCCGCACTCTGCGAATGTACTTCTCTCCCAAGAAGTTCCGGATCTCCACAAGTGAGCCATTATCCTGTATGACTACATTGATGGGGAAGTGAGCATACACCGACCTCATCTTGTAGCGAAAGCCCTGGGATACAGGACATAACCAGACATTGAAAGCAGAACATGCCCAAAAGGCAGAACACGTGGATGAAGCTTACAAGAGAAACTAAAGCCAAGATCTATCAAAAGTTTCTTAAAAAGGGCAGGACACCGAGCCCAAGAGACATTCCTGCTTTCCTCCACCCGCAGAACTTGCTTGACAGCAAAGGCAAGACAAAAAGCAAAAGGAGAAAGAAGCTACATCCTGGATGCTTAGAAATGCTCTCCACAAAGTAAAAGGCTCTCACTGCAAGTAACAGAGGGAGGCAGTTACCCTGGCTCCAAACACAACTTACCAGAGTGACCCCCTTGATCATGTTCTGTACATGACTGCAAATTGTGCGAACTGTTGCCAGCTCCTTTCTGTTACCCCACCACTTGTCAACACGCAGCTGCATCAAAAAACACGTTAACAAAGCTTTCAGCTACACCTCAAAGCTAGCAACAAAATAATTTTGTGACAAATGAGGAGCAAAACTTTCAGATAAACTACTTAAAGCCCACCAAGCAAAACCACAGAACTATTTTATTTCTTTGACAGACTACTAAAGGCCCACCTGGCTCCTGTCTTTTAAATCCTAACCCTCAGACACGTGAGAAACATTTATTTTCTTCATGTCCTGCCACTAACAAGTCTTCAGAAGAGCTGAGGTATATAAATATGGAATCTTAAACTAAAGGATGTATTAGCAATTGCTGAGCATGTTGAAGTCTGTCTCCTATGCATAATCAGCTTAAATGAAACACTGTGTTTGGATCCACTGTTTTAACAAAATATTTGATCTTTGTGAAACAGTAGCTGAAATCAGTCACTCTTGATATTTTCTTATACTTTTAAAGACAATATAAAAACATCAAGCAATTATTTAGAGAACATCTGTTCTCCTAATGTAACTTGCAGTTTCTTGAAATCAAATAAACTAATTCTTATCCTCTAAAGGAACCAGTTTTAGAACAGCATACAATAACCAACCCCTTTCCCTGTAACTGACTATCACTACAGAAGAATGCAATCAACACATTCACTCCAACATTACACGAGTGCAAGACTCCCACAGTGCCCGAGGAGGCCCCCCGCCTGCATCAGACCAACCTCTTTCAGAAAACATAGGAATAAGCAAAACCAACCAAACAACACACCCGCAACTGAACATTTTCGGTCACTCTCCGACACCACCAAGAAGTTTTTAAGACAATTGTAAAGCTCCCCTGCGTCTCCGGGCAGCAAAACGGCCTGTGCAGCACTCACCTTCTTGTGCTTCTTTCCCAGAAGGGACAGCTCCACGTTGATGTGGTTAAAATCCCTCCGCAAGGTTCCTCGGGGCCCCTTCACAATGACCGTCCGGCCCTTCAGCGAAACTCCCACTGCGAACCAAAGGCGGACACGAGTTACGGGCTGCGGGGGCGGCACCGCCGGGCGCCTCCCGAACGCGGCGCGGACTGACCTTGCTCGGGGATGTCCACGGTCTGGTTGCTGAGGATCGTCTTCATCCTGCGGGAGACAACGGCACAGGCTGGAGGCTCCCTCGGCCCTGTGCCCACGGGGACCCCGCCCGCTCCTAGCCCACGCGAGCCGACGCCCCCACCCCCGCTGTCACCGCCGGGCTCCGCTCCCCGCACCGGCGGCCCCCGCCCGGGCCCGGAGCGCGNGCGGAGCCGGGTGAGTCTCGCCGTGTGCCGCGGGGGCCGCCTGCAACAGGACGGGCCGGGCGGGCGGGGGCCGCGGTATGGCACGGCAGGGCAGGAGGAGATTCTGCGGGGCGTACCGCGGTGCCGGTGCCGAGCGGGTCTGTGGTGGTGGCGCGGGACAGCGCGGGGTGGCCGCGGGCAGAGCCCGGGAAGGACCGTCCCAGCCCCGCACGGGCGCACGCACCGCCAGGACACCGAGCCCCAGCCCCGCTCCTGCTGCACAGCGCCCGGCAGCCACCGGGAACCATGGCAACGCCGCTTCCTGCGGCCCCGAGAGACTGGAGTAACCCGCACAATGTTATTTCACAGGATCAATTGGGTTGAAGAGAATCGAGTCCCACCTGTGACCGAACACCACCTTGTCAAGCAGACCATAGCACTGAGTGCCATATCCAGTCTTTCCTTAAACCCCTCCAGGGACGGTGACTCCACCACTTCTCTGGGCAGCCCATTCTAATGTCTAATCACTCTTTCTGGGAAGAAATTCCTCCTGATGTCCAAACTAAGCCTCCCTTGTCACAGCTTAAGACCATGTGCTCTCATCCTGTCGCTTGTTATCTGGGAGATCAAGCCCATCCCCACCTGCTCCAGCCTCCTTTCAGCCAATTACAGAAAGCGATCAGGTCCCCCCGAGCCTCCTTTTCTCCAGGCTAAGCAACCCCAGCTCCCTCAGCTGCTCCTCATAAGCCTCGTGCTCCAGACCCTTCCCCAGCACCATTGCCCTTCTCTGGACACACTCCGGCACCTCAGTGTACTTCTTGTACTGAGGGGCCCAAAACTGGACACAGGATTTGAGGTGTGGCCTCACCAGTGCTGAGTACAGAGGGATTTTATGTTACACTGTATAACTTAGTGTGGTGTTAAGATTGATAAGTCTGTTTCGTGTGGCTTAAAATAAAAAGAGAATTATGCATTTAACTTAAAGGCCATTGGGAAAATGCTTACACAAAGCATACGTTAACTAGCAAAAGGGCAAATTATTGTCTAGTATATGATGCCAGCATGTTTGTTACTAAATAAATTACAATTTTGCTTGTTTTAGGTGTCAGGGAGCCATGTGTGTAACCAGTATGGAACATCAGGTTCTTTACCAGGGGAAAAAAAAGAGTTCCTGCAAAATGGCCCAGACTTACAGGACTTTGTCTCTGGAGATCTGTCAGACAAGAGCACGTGGGCTGAGTATAAAGGCAACTTAAAGCGTGAGAAAGGAGAAAGGTAACTGTGATTTTAAACAACTTTAGTTGCTTCCCTGTGTGACCTTGCATATTTAGAAATAGCTACAAAATATGTACTATGTATCTTTATTAAATTCTGCCCTACTGTGTTGCAAATGTAATGTTTTTTCAAGAAAGGACAAATGTCATTAACTTCAAATCCATAACAAATGTGGAGACGTGTTGGTATTTTCTCAAGTGCCAGTAGTGAAATTACCAATATACATCAGTAGGTGAATGTGTTGAAAAAGTACTACTGGTAGAGAAAACAAAAAATGAAGAGTGATGTTAAACAAATGTTTAACCCCCCATATTTCTAGTTATAAATTTGCTCAGACTTTGTGATAGCTATGTAACATCTGCTGCCATTAATCGTTGCAGTCTCCAGTGTGGCACTGTTCAATCCCACTAGAGCAGTGAACAGTTTTAAACATTTCAATGACAGCAATTCCTATGCTTGAGTGTTGGAATGATGATGAACAGGGAAGAGAAGTCTGGTCTGGTCATGAATGATGTTAACATTAATTGCTGAGTTGCAGCAGTTTTCAAGGTACCTTTCCTCGTTGAGATCTGTAACAAATTAAAATAAATCTATGAAATTAATGGATCTTACCATGTAAATAGTTTATTAATCTTTATGTTCCCTTGGTGTTATTCAGGCTGCATCTTCCTCCATGGCTGAAAACAAAGATTCCCATGGGAAAGAACTACAATAAACTAAAGAATACCTTGAGAAGTTTAAATCTTCATACGGTAAGTCTGGCACCAACCAAGTGTTCCTGTAGAAATAAGGCAGATTTTATATTTTCTGTGTGGAGGACAGGTAGAAATCATATCCTGCATGATCTTCAGTGCTGAAACCAAGCCCCTGTGCTGATCCTTTTTGCTAGCAGTGAATTTTACCCCTAAAGAATAAGGGTAATTCCAACAGATTTAGTGTTTTTCCTATTGTGATTTTAAATACTGGGGTTTACTACTTACATCACCGGAGATCAGCAGATGCTATGTGCAACCATTTTTAAAGGAAGCACACACAATTTCAGCGTTACATACTTGATTTGCATGAAAAGAAACTGTACAGATTTCATTAATTGTACTTTCTGGGTAGTAAAAAGTAGTGGGAATGCATGAAGGGGCTTTTTCTTTTTTTTTTTCAGACTAAGTTCATGCTTTAATGAATCACGTAGTTTGTGAACATTTTATCAGTTCTTCAATCAAAAATATTAATGTAAATGATAGTCTGTGCTAATTAATAAGACAGTTACATGGTTGAGGAGTTTTTGCAGTTGTGAAGTAGAGAAAAAGAATGGTAATGGATGTCAGGATGCAGTTCTCTTCTTTTATAACAAGTCTGTTCTACTGACTTGTTATAAAACAGCAGGGAACTGATAACCTCATTTATCACAGAAGGAATTGTTTGCAGGCTGCTATTAAAATCAATCAATAATATAATAATTATTTTCAAAAATAATACAGAAAAATCCAGGTACAGTACAGCCTTTTGCTTTCAGGTATGTGAAGAAGCTCGTTGTCCCAACATTGGAGAATGCTGGGGAGGTGGGGAATATGCCACAGCAACAGCTACTATTATGGTAAGTCATTGACCATTTCTTAAGTGTTCTGTTAATGTCTGAGCTGTTTGTACTCTATTGTTGGATCTCTACTGTAGTCGAGTGGGTTTATTACAAAAAGTTTAGAGTAAAGCACTGTCCTGGGTTTTTTTTTGCTTAGTGTTGGGATTTATCTGATGTAGCTTATGCCACTGTTTCCCAGCTGAGCAGTAGTGATATGTACTGTGTAAAGGTAGGAATGTCTTTTTCATGTTCCAGCTGATGGGTGACACGTGCACCAGAGGCTGCAGATTTTGTTCAGTAAAGACTGCAAAAAACCCCCCTCCGCTGGATCCGCAGGAGCCTTACAACACAGCCAAGGCCATAGCGGCGTGGGGCTTGGATTACGTGGTGCTGACGTCTGTGGACAGAGACGGTGCGTACCCGGGCTCTCCTCACACCACCCTGAGCTCTCACGGGTGTTACACGGCTTACACACAGGCCCCAGAAATGTTTATCTACACAGCTGTCCAGGGACTGTTTTAAAGGAGACAACAGTGCTGAAACTTTGGAAAGTTCTTACATATTTTTGGTATTTCTCCGTGTCTGGTAAAATACATCAGAAACGACACTGTTAATAAAGATCAATAAATACCACAATACTAAATATTTTATAACTAATTTTTAGCAAAATGCATGCATATACACCATGTTCTGTTACTTGCGTAGCAAAAAGACAAACATTCATGTACAATACCATTTCAGAACTTCTTTCCAAGCACTAAATCTTGAATATATTATATGTAACAAAGCTGAAAGTTGTGTTTTCCTAAGGTTGCAGTAGCTCCCTTGTGGTGACACCATACAGGTGGGGGAAGCCAGTGGAAAAACTGCGCAGTACTTTTCAGTTTTTGCACAAGTGTTTCTCAGACCGGAACCATAAATAGGTAAAGCCATTCTGTGCTCAGGGAGACAGGGAACCTAGAGACAGGTAAATCTGAACTCTGCCCTAGACAGTCACAGTTAGACTTTGTGCAGAGGCTTGGTAGGATATCTTTTGTAAACCCTTGGCATAAGTGGTGAGATAAGACTGGGGGTTTGACTTCTTTATTATTTTGCATTTAAGGTTTGAATCTGATGGGTTTTTTGGCTTTGCTAGTAAGTAAATACATTTCTTGAACAGAAAGATTAACTGAATAATTGAAATGCTTCTAGATATGCCTGATGGTGGAGCGGAACACTTTGCAAAGACAGTCTCGCATCTGAAAGAAAGGTGTGTCATTAGTGTATTGCTGTTATTGTTAAAACTTAGAGTGTGGTACTGAATGTAGGTCAAAGCTCCTTTAGCTGGGTTATTCCAGGGGCCATGCAAATACAAAAGTCTGCCTCTAGCCTGTCTGTGCCCCCTTTTTTTCCTTCCTTCATCTTTCTCATAGAATGACCCCGAACTGTTTTGAATTTAGTTGCATTTCCAATTCATCCCATGCTTATTTAAAGCTAAGCACTGGATTCTTTCTTTGAGCAGACAGCTGGTTTACCAGGAAATGAGTACATTCTTCTGAGGTATGTTCATTCCTGAAGTTTGGGGCTCAAACACAGCAGAGTTAGGTAACGCTGTCACCATGTGACTGAAGGAGTCTGGTTTCTCATTCAGCAGTGATCAAATTGCTTTTCATTTTGCCTCAATGGCCATTTCCAAGTCTATGACTGTACCTTCCTGCTTTCCCTGGCTGTGCTGCCTTCACCCTACATCAGTGCCCTGTATGCCATTCGACAGCACACTTGTCTGCCTGCAGAATTCATTTGTATAACCTCTTTATCCAGTGTACCTTGGGACTTGAAGGGTTCCTGCAGTTTTCCCCACCTGCCTTTCTGAGCTGAAATCAGGCTCCTGGACACCAAGACTAGATTCTAGACTCAGAGTCTTCTTATTCCAGTAGCAGAATTATAGCTCCTCTGTATTTTGGAGCTGTGATCTTAAATAAAACATCGTGTTCAATTCCTGATTTTACTGATGTGAGCTGAAATACAGCAAAAACCAAGTAATAAATGTAAAAGCAATTCCAACAGTCTCTAAAACAATCATGTGCACTGTTTATACACGATTTTTTTGTGTCTTTGTTGCAACTTAACACGAGTTTGTTATAAAGTGTTTGCAGAAACCTGTTGGGTTAGAATTATCCTGAATTAACTTTGCTTTGTTTCTTAGAGTGTCATGTGTTCATATTATGGGGTTTGGGGTTTTTTTGCTATCTTGAGTTTTTTAGCAACAGTGACACAAAATCCCAGAGCTGTGTTCCTTTTGTCAGGAATCCAAAAATCCTGGTGGAATGCCTAACTCCCGATTTCCGAGGGGACCTTAAAGCAGTGGAGAAAGTCGCCCTGTCGGGGCTGGATGTGTATGCCCACAACGTGGAGACGGTGCCGGCACTGCAGAGGTGAGCGATGGCTCTGGATGTGCGGGATGAGGGCCCGGATGCCGAGCGGGGCCGGGCTGCCGAGCGGGGCCGGGTGCGGAGCGGGGCCGGGCTGCCNTCCCGGAGCGCCCCAGCCCGGCCGCGGCGCCTGAGCCGGGCCCGTCCCGTCTCCGGTGTCTAACTGCACGGCCAGAGAACCTCTGCGCTGCCACTTCGCGGGAACTGGCAGCACTCGCCTTTCCTGCCGTCTCTAACTTCTGTGTGCCCTTCCACGTGTTTTTACCCCTTGCGCTGGAAATGTGCGAAGGAAGGTCCGCGACCCCCGAGCCAACTTTGAGCAGTCCGTCCGTGTGCTGAAACACGCCAAAGAGGTCCAGCCCGGCGTCATTTCCAAAACCTCCATTATGCTGGGGCTAGGCGAGACGGATGAACAAATATATTCCGCAATGAAATGTAAGTTGGTGTTGAAATAGATGCCAGAATTCACAGGTATAAATTTTACTGTATTGGAAAACAATTGTAAGCATCTTTGCCTCTGCATGCAAATCAGTTTGCTGGTGCAGGAAATGTTTCCTAAATTCCATTGAAAAAGAAAAGTTTGGTTAAAAAAGACTGAATTTCTGAAATATTTTGCCTTATTATAGTTTACAGATTCAATTTGAGAGGTAAATCCATCTCATGTTGATTTCAGTGGAACTTACAACCTTTAGCTATATTAACGTCATCTTTGCAATACTTAAATAACAGGCTTGCAACATTGTTGCCTCATTGTGCATTCCTTTTTAGAAATAGCAGGCCTGGTTGCTTAAATTATTTCAGTTTACTTAAATGCAAAAATGTTGTTATCCTTCGAGCTGTAGCATGTTTTTATGTTTTCATGTAAATGTATTTTTAAGAGGAGAAAAAATCCCACTCGCAGTGGTAAGTGAATACACTGCACTTTGAAGAAGTAGTTCATAAATCCTATGGCATTTCTCCCGTATTCTGAAAAAATGTCTACCTGGTACTTCATTTTGTGCACAGACACATTTAGAATGCAGCTATATAGTCTAGTTTTTCTGCAGCTGGACCAAAAAAATTTCAATTCTTGATTTTCCCATTCCCCTTCCTAGAATTTCCTAGCCACAAGGATATGAAATTTCAGATATGGTGCTATTTGCAGTCTGGCCATTTTGCTTCATGTATACAGAAGCAAACTGTGACCCACCACATTCATTCAGTTGCTGTAGTTTTGTTCCCCTTCTGTCATCTGGGTACAAGTTAAGGAGCATCTAAATGTGCTGGTATTGTCCCCTTTTCTTTACAGAACCATATCAGTCTAAACAGAGATTCCAGGTTAACAGTGAGTGCAGTGCTATAGTCAAAACACCATCTTTTCTTCCTATTTGACGTGGGGCAAGTAGCCAGAAAATATATGGGGATGTTCACGCAAACTCTGATTCTTCAGCCACCTCTTTGTTCAGAACACCCTTCTCCTGCAGTGAACCTAATTCTTCAGGCCAGCTGACCATGAAGTGCCTGGGTTTCCCTCTGTAAATAGATCACCTGAACTCCTTTGCTGTTTATTGATTCTAGTATATACTCGAATTGTAAAGACAGAGTTTATGAGATTCTGAAGGCATCAGAACTAACATACACCCTAAGTGTGTAAAACTGGCCATTTCCCCTGATTTATGGCACAAGAACTGTCTGCATCTTCTCGGCATAAAGTCTCTTGAAAGAGTGAAGTGCCCCATGTGTGTGCATGTACCCATCTTTTATCAAATGAAGGCTCTGACCTCAAGACACCGTGGAAAGCAGCAAGAGATAAGAGGATGTCATCTCTGCAGTAAGACATGACTGCAGTGAGTGCAGCACCAGGGATTCTCTGTAGCTTTAAGCGTGATAGCTCAGGTCCAGCAGCGGTGTGTGCTAGGTGCGAGGTGACTGCGCGTGGAGGCTGCAAGTTTCCTTCACTGCCAGCAGGACGTAGCCCCTTGAGTGACCCTTGGTCAGACTTGTAATGAGGATGTTTTCTAGTTGCTGACAATCCCTTGTGATCCTTCTGGCACTAACAAGGAATTTTATTTTTACAGTATTGCGTGAAGCAGATGTAGATTGTTTGACCCTAGGACAGTATATGCAACCAACAAAACGTCACCTAAAGGTAAAAGTGCCTTTAATTTACAGGCGGAGTTATGGTCTGTACCTTGCACAGTCATCCTTACTGTAACTGCAGATACTGGGAAAAATTTCCTTCTTTGTTTTGCCTGACAATGATTATCTGTTATGGACTCTTCATTAAAAATGACCTCAGCTATCTAACCCCTTCCATCTTCTGCAGACTTCCCTGTGCTGGTTTCTACTGTTAGGCAGGGAGACAGCTGGAGCTGAGGCATGATTCTGGAAAACAAGAGCTTCAGTGTATGTCTCAAACATAATTGCTCAAGCCATCACCTATTCACTGTCTTATAGGCTCTCCCTTAATGGTGCCACTTCAGCTGGGAAATTTACCATTTTCTGGTGGGACCTGTCCAGAACTTTGCTCTCTGTTCTGTTCCTGTGTTTCACTGAAACAACTGTTAGTGAAGAGATTTGTAGGACTATTGTGGTTTTTCACTAACTTGAACAGAAAAAAGGCTTGCTTGAAAAGACCATTCAAAAACAGAGTGAAGAAAATGATAAAGCAACAACTAGAAATTAAATTCTGAACTTTTCAGCTAAATATGAAAAGCACATCAAATATGTTTGTTTGGTAGAAAGCAGAGCAAAAATGTAGTTTGTGACTTCACTGATGAAAGTTTTGGAGTGAAAAATTTTGAACTTACAATATAACTGTATTTCATTTCACTGCATGGTAGCTCTAGCCATTTCTTTTGCATTAATACCTGAGCAAAATTAATTCCTTTACCCCAGGTTGAAGAGTACATAACTCCTGAGAAGTTTAAGTACTGGGAAAAAGTAGGAAATGATCTTGGATTCCATTACACTGCTAGCGGGCCTTTAGTGCGTTCTTCCTATAAAGCAGGTAAATTACTGAAAGCATGGGATTATTTAGCATGTAACATTTTATTATACAAAACTAAAGCAGTGAAGTAATGTACAACAAAGCTCACCTTAGCTCAAGGACACCTCATATATTCAGCCTTTTTAAAAAAATTATTTACATTATCTCCTATAGGTCATCCAAATGCATCAGTATGACAGTAATTAGTATTTGTACAATTGCAGTGCTGCTTAACCTAATTTTTTTGTCAAACCCATTCTGTACTATACTTAATCTGTGAGGCAGGATAAAGGTACCAGATGTGCAAGTTTTCCTTCACATTCTGCCTCTTGGATGCGTCTGGGTTCAAGGAGGTCCTTGGTTGTTTGTGATGCAATTTTTGTTGCTTTAGGCAGGATTTATTTATAGTGCTTTAAAAATAATTAGAGACACTTATGGCAGTGCTTTTTCTGGCAGAGCTGGTATTAATGGAACTGTTGTGTAGATACAAGATCCTGCTTTGTCCTAAAGCAAAGAGCAGAGAAGACTCATTTGGGGTACTTTGCTGCTTAGTCTTTTAATGCAAGCTCAAACAAGATTTATAGCAGGTTTCACTATAACTTGCTGATACTTTAAACAGGAATTAAATTTTAATTAAATCAATTCACTTTTGCCTGTTGGAATGCACAAAGCAACAGAGCTATTTCACAAAACTGGACGGGAGGAAAATCAGGATTTTGCGAGTGGAGGGGTTGTTTGTTGGGTTACAGTTTTGAGGGTTTTTTTAGATCCCTGCTGTATTGTATTGGAAATGCTGTTATATAGAATTGAATTCCTATAAAATAGCTGGCAAAACCAATTGTATTGTAGAATAGAACACTCATGTTAAATAAGAATGTGTTCTTTTGCCTTATTTTCTTGAAATACCTACAAATCATTTTGGTGTTTATTTTCTTTCTTTTAATTAGGTGAATTCTTCTTGAAGAACTTAGTAGAAAAAAGAAAGACAAAAGCCATCTGAAAAGGAGAGTAAACCTATTTAAAGCAGCCAGTTTTAAGGATCCTTTTTTGAGTGCATAACTATACTCAGTTCCAGAAATCCAGAAGAACAGATGGTGGCTATGTGAATAAACTTACTATCTTTCCAGAACACTTTTTTCTCATCAAAACACATTATTTTACTTCATTTCTCCTGGCAAGGCTACAACAACAGAGTACTTCTAGTGTTCAGCAAAAAGACAGAAGATAGAACCGAATTTGAAAGAGTGGTGGAACTGAGGTGGAAGAAATAAACATAAGCTGGGAACAAAGACTGGACAGATTTATAGGTCTGCTATGACAAGCAGCATTGCTGCAGTTAATACCTGTGAAGGTGCTGATAGTAATTTGAAAGGTACTGATACTTTGGTGTATCTTACTATGATGTAACATAAGCTTGCAGGGGCTCTGGGCACTATAGGAGTTCTAAAGAAAGCCCTAATCTTGTGCATTATCATGTACAGAGTCTATCTTGAACTGCACCAGAGAAAGTGTAGTGATACTCCTTCAAAAGATGGTATCTCTTACCTGCATCTTGAGAAAATGAGCTGTACCATTCTGATAGCTAAAGTTTTTCCAGAGCTTGCATGTCTCCAAGTGTGAGCCTTGGTATATACAAGGTATCAAGGTAAAGAAAACAAAATGTCCTTTCTGGCAACACAATTAACCTTGTGTAGATACCATTAATTTAAACCATTTGGAAAATCAGAGTTGGTGTAAGAGCACAAAGGGAGCTACCCCTAATTTATGTACATGACTGTAACAAACCCCACTGAGCTGCACAGATGCTTCTTTAGTATTAATTATGCAGAACTGCTGCTATTCTGTACTGTGCTCCTATTGCATGTCTATTGTCTTGTCATTAAAGGAAAGTTAAAACCCCGGTGTGGTTGTGTTTGGTGGGTTTGGTTACCTGCCCCTTGAGGCTTGGTCTGGCTGGTAAATCTGAATGCAGAGAAGTGAACCACATTGTGGGTGAAACATGAAATCCACTGCATATCACACTAAGCTCAGGCAGAAATAAAAACATGTCATATGGTACATTAACAGCTCTACTTGCCTCTCTGTACAGCAATAATACTGATGATTGTCTCTCCCTAATGCTCAGCTATGGACATTAGAAACCATCTCTGACCTAGCTTCACCTGTATCTTTGTGAAGTTATTTGGGAAAGATTCCAGGACTTTGCTATCTGGTCCTACACTCTCATCATGCAGGTAATTCTCTGATTGGCCCTAATACTTTTCTAAACCACTGTTAGTCTGTAGAAGGAGAGTGGACCCTGCACACCCCACCAACTCTGCAAGATGCCAGAAGGAAGACAGCTACCTAGCAAGATAATATATAGGAGAAGCTTGTATGAACATTAGATTATACCACTGAGGCCAGTGATGCACAGTTGACACTTCACAAAATGAAGTACAGCAGTATTAAAGCATTGTGAAGACAAAACTTTAACCAAGAAGGAATGTACTAATTCACCAGTGTAAGGGGAAGAGAAATGTGAGCCATGAGGAACAAAGGGGAAGAAGGGATAAACAAAAGAATATTTTGTAAGGGCAGAAAGACAAGCAAGACAGTTGGGTTTTTTTTAATATTATGGCAGATTTTTTTTAATACTATTATTAATAAATTTTAAAAAATAAATTAAATTGTCTGATTGCTAGTCATGGAAAGCCCAGGTATATTTTGAGCCAAAAATGCCCTGCTTCAGCTGAAGTACACTTGAGTACTAGAGCAGGGAAAGGTTATCAACCATTGCAAGAAAATTCAACACTCCCTCCACCGCAGCAGAGAGGGTTGCAACATCAGCTCCAGGATACTCACACATTTAACAGCTGCCAGCCTTTATTAGAGGTCCTACTGTGAAGAATGGTTTTGACTTGCCTACAGAGCAGATGTAACAGAATATGACTGTAGCTTCTGCCAAGTTACTGCTCTTTCAGCATATCAACACCAGAAATATAGAAAAAAGGAATTCTGAGCCATAGAGCCATTATCAAACTGGAACAAGAGAACATTACACAGTGACTTCTTTACAGTGAGAGAAATAATGCTTCTTGAAACACAGTCCAGTATTACTTCATGTTAGAATTATCTTATGAGTGGCTGCTGGGTGGTTCAGAGGATAATCTCATGCTCTTACACAACTGTCTGCCAACTGTCTGGTACCAAGTGTCAGAAGCTGCACAAGCTTTTCTAGCTGCATGTTTTGCTGTGGATTCTAGTGAAACTCACACTTTGACTTCATAGATTGGAGAGGGTCTGTGCCTGGTTTTTTTTAACAATGTTTGAAGACAAACCCTAAAGTTCTTTTCCTAGTTACAAATTCCTGCTTTTACAGCCATCTTACTTCTCCTATTGCCCATTCAGTTTTCCCATAACTATGTGTTAAAGCACCAAACTCTCACAAAACATGCTGCTTGTAATTCAGCACAGGTTTCATGACTGCTTTGTTGAAGTTTTATGTTTGGTGACATTTTCATTTTGTATGTCAATCACATCCTTCTGTCAGTTTGTTTCACAAAGCAGCTATAAAATATTTTAAGAAACAATCATCCTTGCAACCAGGAAAACATCTAACTGAGTTTTGGAAATAAGATTTAAAGTTGAAACAGGCACTTTAAAAGAACGGTCTTTTTTAGCATCATCACATCAATCTACTACACTGTCTGAAACATAACAAAATGTTATTCATAGAGAATTGCATCTTCCAGTAACTTCAAGTCCTTAGGCTTTGTCAATTTAAAAACAGTTTTAGATTTTTTTTCCTACTTGATGAATAATTAATATTGGTGTCCCTTTCATTTAAAAAGTAAGTGTCAAATATTTATGCTTCCTTGCTACATGTGGTAACTTATTGCAGATGTTCAACTTGGAGCAGAAATTTTAGCTTGACATAGCAAAATCAGAAATTTTAGCTTGACTCCAGCATTCCTAAATCAGATCTCCATTATGTCTTCCTGCATTGTTTTACAATTAACTTCCAAGTTTAGCTGTTGAACAAGAGGTTCTTGTAGCACTACAAGAACCTCAAATGAGAAGCATAAACTTTTTGGCCAGTACAAAATCTCACCCCTAACTGCTTCTCCTCACCCCTATAGTAACTAGTCTTCCATCAAAAAATGTGTGTTCTATTCACTTGGAATATTCTTGCCTACTATAGTCCTGGAACCAGACTAGTTTTAGCTGCACAAAAATGTGACCACACATACTCAGAAGAAAAACAGTACATCTTGCCTGGCACTTATAATTTGTCTGTGTCCATCTTGGGTAAGACCCTATTTATGCATTCTGTATCAAACTACTTCTCGACTTGTATTAAATCTGGCTTTGCTTCAGCTGTTGTATTCACATTTTTGCAGTGTAAAGCAATGTTACCATGGGATTGCATTTTAAGAACCCTGTAAAAGGAATTTCAGAGCACAGGAATCCATTGGTCACATTACACAACTCTCATCCGCAATTACCTGCTGTAGCATTCATACACAAAGACTCAATAGCACTAAACCCTATCTCTTATGTGCACTACTCAAGCCTTCAAAACAGGAACACAGGTCATCTCCAGTTCTTATTTCCCAGACAAATGTACTCTGAAGACGATGGCTTATGATTCATGGTGCTGCACAAGCTTCTGAAGCTCTTCCTTTTGGCCTGTGGTAAGGTTCTCTGGCATATATGCAAGGTACGTATTGCTGTATCCTGAAGGAATGTCCCCCTGGATTCATCCCCCAGTCCCAGTTCTCCCACTAGAAGAATGTAGCCACCCAGAAAATAAGCTGACTCTAAGAAAGCAAGGGAAATGCCAGCACTAGTTTTACCTCTTGTTGCTCCTCAGGATCTGCTGCTCCCCCTTTGCTAAGAGAGGGAAGTTAGAATGATCCCACTGTAATGAACTTGGCCATTATCTAATCTTTTTGACTAAGCCCCAAGTCACAATTCAGGCTTTGACTAAGTCTGCAGGAGAAACAGGGTAGCAATAGGGGTACAGCACTTAATTTCTCCATCTCTTTGGGATGGCTTGTGAAAAGCCACTGGAATCCCAGGAACACTTGCACATTCCTAAAAGGAGCAATACTTCACACAAGAGTAACAGTTCATCATCTGCTTCAAACTGATGAAGACAGGTCCCATACAGAGGCACTACTATTACAGGTGTGTGCAAGTTTCAGAAAGGCATCCTGATCTTCTCACACCTCTGCTCACCCTCCTGATTAAGATGGGCCCTGAAGCAGTGCTGTGCTAACCTGAACAGTCAGGGACAAGAGATCCTTCGAGTACAACTTGTCAGCACCCTCTTCTTAATCCCAAAGGAGCAGTGACCAGTCTGCCCTCTCGGGTGCTACAAGGCCAGAGGTAGCCAAGAGGACACTCACCTGCTAAGACAGGGTCATCTGCCTCTTAGATCACAATGCTTACAAAAGTTGCATTGCAACCCTTACTGCATCCCAGCGTTGTTACATGAAAGCAGCACTAGTCAACAGGGAGGAGAAATGGCATGATGAAAGATGACAGTTTGATTTTAAGCCCCCATAATTCCCACTCACTTTGAGTGGCTTTTGATGTACTTCTCTGAGAAAAATTTTACAGTAGGACAAAAAGCCTCAGGCATATTTGCCCAAAGTGCCAGATGATTGCTGCAGGGTAAGTCCCTATGTGGAAGCCATTAACATGCAGAATCTGAAAGCATCTGGTTCAAGGATACAGCTGTTTCAGTCAGGTAACAGTGTCTTGTATTGTCTATCCAAATTATTATACAAGTTCCTTAAATCTTCAAGTATCTGTCCTAAAGCTTAAACTGTCCCTGCATTTCCGTGGGTATGCAGTTACAGTAATAGCACTCACTACCAAGACACTGATCTTACCTCCTGTTTAACTATTGATACACCATGATTGAAGGCACACAAGTTGAATAATACAGAAACTATTATGGGACTAGCTGCAGGATAATTTTCTACTATCCCAACACTCTGCTATTCAACTAAGATGTCTACACCTTCTAGTCTGGAACCGGTTCATGGTTATCCTTCTCTATCCTCCCCTCCATTTCACAACCCCATGCAACAAGCCAAACACTGACAAACACCATCATCTCAAGGATTTTAATAGCACTGGCCAATTGAGAATAATAAAACCAAGTAGAAACAAAGTAACAATAAAGGCAAAAAATATCAAGAGGACATTGGAAGTATTCATTCCTGCTAGTCAAATGAGGTAGCAAGCTGATTTATGGGGCTGAATTTATTTTTAATAATTTCTTCACAGCAGAGATTATTTTTTTGCAGATTCATTAAAAAAGCTGCTTTCAGATGTATGTAAGAAAGGAAAAAGATAACTATCAGGTAACATTGAAGCCAGTATTTGTTTTCTACTTGGGCTGATACCAAATTAAGGTAATTCTGCTTAAATTCAAAGTTCAAACAAGCAGAATGCACATCTGCTGAAGACAGGCTGTATTGCTGTAACTTAGGGAATACTTGCCCCAGGAATCTGATTAAATCAAAAATGTGTGGCTGCACATGGAATGTAGGCAAGACAATCAAAGAATGAAATCTGAAGATCTGCCAGTGGATTAGTTTGTAGCTGCTGTCCACTGGCACTAATTACACGATTGATGCCTGCAGAACTATCTAGTCTCCCAACAGATGCAGTTCAGACTGCATCAGTGCCAATGGATCCCAACCAGGACTAGGGCATTACTACTGAAGTCAGTTCTACCTTAGGGTCGGACCTAAACCCTACCAATTTACTTAGAAATGACCTTTTAACTTCAATGCCAGTTAGAGCAGGCATTTAACTGGGCAAAGAATCACCCCAAAAGAAAATGAAAAATTGCTGAGACCAAAGTTCCAGTCTATAGATCACAGTTTACATAGACTGATTACAGTCTATAACTGGACTAAGGTAAAAAGCTATTCTATTTATTTTGCTTTGTTATCACTTTAAATATTTCAAGTGCTGTTTAGGAACATTTCTGGAAGCAGAAATCTGCAGTTTGAAGGTAACTTCTGCACTTAAAAGACGATGCATTATTAAAAACAGGTTTGTACCATCTTCAGTAACCAAAAAAAATTGCTATAAAAATAGAGATTTGAAAATAGACTGAATTCACATGTACCAGGTACCATTTCTAGTGTAAAATTGGTTTCGTTTATGAAAAATATATTTCCTTAAAAAAAGCACAGGCTTACAGTATTATCACTAAGATCATCCACAGAATTCCTTCAGTATCTATTAAACATTATACTCTAGGCTTTTTGACAGGTGGATCCTGCAGGCTGAATTTAGGAATTTCACATGAAGAAGCAAAAGGAATTCTTTTGGCTGACACCTTCTTCCCAATTGTTTCAATCTGAAAAAGAAAACACATTTAACAAGTGAGTGTGGCAAGCTAACAATCATGTCAACCTATGAGGAATCTACAAAGAACACATTTTATGAACACTAGAAGAGCACAAGCCACAAAGCACAGTGTGCCCGAGGACAGTGTCTGTGACTGGAATTGCAAAGAGTTTGTTTAAAAAACGAAACAACCAACCAGCCTTTCACAGGTGCCTGCTTTGCCTACTTAAAGCTGCATCTTGACAACGTGAACATTCATCTGCCTCACCTTCCATAGGACTACCAACATAAATGCCATAAAATGTTTCTCGGTATTCATAAAACTTGGGTTCAGACTCCTTTTCCTAAAAATTTACACTAAATTAGCACAGAAGCAGCTTTTTCCCTCTGTAATGCAGCAGGCTATTTTTGAAGCAACACAACTCTGAAAGGGTAAAGGCAGCCAACACTACAAGTGAAAGCATGTGACAAAGCCAACACACAGAAGCCAGGTATGGCAAAATTCAAAGAGCAAGGCAAATTCCCCTAATTTCTAGGTCAGACTAATGTAAATCACTAAGGACAGAGCTTGTAGAAGACAAAACACCAACTAGTAGGACAGTTCAGACATTCAATAAATAAGCAGAACTGTAGCTTTCCTTTTAAGTAATGAAGGTCAAATGCAAGGCTCCAAAAAACAAAAAACTTCAACTATTCTATTTTAAAAAAATTTTGATGAATATATTCTAGGCAGACATCTGAGTTAACACTGAAGAGAGCTGTTTAAGCAGCCAAGAGAGCCGTATGTACCATATTTGCCCTTTAACAGCTTAAACTGCCTAGTTACATGAATTTATACAAGCTGTCTCACAAACAGCGTACATAACTGTAGCTTAAACAGGGAAAAAATACCAAGAGAGAAATCCTACAGCCATTATGAGAGTAATCACAGTACTCAGGAGTACAGGCAATGAAAAACGACCGAAACATGCATCTGATCTGGCTTGTAGAGTTTGTTTTTATGCTATCTGGCTGAGATGCTTCTATCAGATTGTTCCGGGGTTTCATGATTTTAGTATTACTTAAATCCTAACTATGCTGAAAGTGCTTCAAGCCCTTCAATCAAGACTTACTCTGCTTTCCCTGCTTGAGACTGGAGCAGATTTTCTTCTCAAATCAGAAATTACTTTGCCTAAAATCAGAGCTTCACATTCATATTTCCTGAATTAAGTTTCTACTGTGGAAACAGGTTATAATTGAAATGGTAGGTGTGTTTAAAGTTGTTTAAACTCCAGTTTGAGAAAAAAAATTAAAACTACTCAAATTCATAGATTTAGATTGTATACAATGGAATTGCTATTAGCATCTAATGTAGCCATTAGGCTGTCTAATGCAACAACTTTTAACAAGGGAAGTTAAAAGACTATGGCCCTAAAAACTTAAATGTTGAGATTGTCTGTTTAAGACAAAATCCTTTTTATTATTTTATGCATATACTGTAGGTCAATCGTTAAATGCCTTTGCAATGATATTCTGGATGAAAAATCTGGATAATAAACCTGGATGACCAATTGCATTCTGGTCGGCGAATGCACAAATTGGTTAAAAATTCAACTAGAATTTCATACAAGAAACACAAAAGTACAGTCTTTGATCTAGAAAGTCTTTAAGTGACAGAAGACTTCAGAAGAGAAATTCCTAGGAGAAATATCACACAGATTAGAATTCGATACAGAATTTGCTATTAGCTTGGCAAAACACAGCTAAAAAGTTAAGCATTTGCTTCTGGGCCCTCTCTCTGGTGTAAACAAACACCATTGTTTGGATCTTCTGGCTGATCTTAATCAAACACAATGGACTAAAAGGACTAATCAGTCATCTCCTCCAGCCTCCCATGTAATACTTGAGCGTTTCACTGACTATCTTCAGATACATCTTTGCATTCACTGCTTTCACCTCCAGTATCAGGCAGCTTTGTTATGCAAACCTCAGGGAGAAGAGTCCAAAACTTCCATTAATAGTTTGTCCAAGTAAAGATCTCACTGCCGATAAGCATTTATTACCTACATTACATCTTGTCCACTGTCCAGTGTTTAAGTCTCATGTCTCCAGTAAACCTGCTTATGTCTTTTGTGAGGAGCAAAAATGGTACTTACAGGTTACATTTACTTCCACAGGAAGTGTGCTTTGCTATCCTGTTACTGTCAATTTCAAAAGCTTCTTTTCTTTTTTGTGGTATTAAAATAAGATTCCAAGTAGGGACTATGGCATAGGTTATAACATTCAAACTCAGCCCTTCTGCTGGGTGGTAGCAGCAAAGACTGCAGGTCTGGAAGAAACAGTGAAGGGGCTGGTTTTGGAGTCAAATATTGTGCCTAGAATTAATTTAGGCATGAGATTTACCAGTTTTTCACATTTACCACCTAACTGTCCATTATTTATATATGTGCCCTGCTGCAAAGAAGGGCAGAACAGCATTCAGATGTTATATTTATGGTTGCACTCTATGATTTCAGAAGTCTTTTCCAACCTAAATGATCCTAAGGCAGGCTTATACTGCAGAAGGTTGATGGCATAGTCTGATATAGCCTCAACTTTAAAAGAGCATCAGTCTGTGAAAGTAGTAAGATAGTGAAGGAAGACAGCACTAGTGAACACTTAAGAACAGACAAGTGTGCATTTAAATCCTCACCTGCAGAAGTTTTTTTCCCCTTGCTACTCAGTCACTGAAGAGGGAGAGCAAGAGGGAAGAGAGCAGAATGAAAGAAACACAAGAAGCACCACCCAGATGATTACCTGGAAGCCAATGACTTGTAGCTCATTGTGAAGATCATCTAGAACTCTCCTACCATCAAAGATAAATGCAGGCTTTAGCATTTTCTTATGAATACGTTCATAATCCAGCTCCTGTAAAGAGTAATAAAGCAGATAGAATAAATAAGTAGCATAACACTCCCTCTTTTTTTCTTTAATTTAAAGACATTTACCTTAAACATGTCCCATTCAGTGCAAATTACAAGGGCATGGGCTCCATCACAGGCTTCATAGGGATCCTTACTGATAGTGACCAACCGAGACACTGTAACAGAGGGAAAATCGTTTCATTCTGCACATGCCTTTACCATCAATTTGGCACGTTTCCAGGAAATGAGTCTCCTTCCTTGCCCTACACAAACAAGTGGTTTCAAGTCACTCACCTAGAGATATTTTCTATCAAGATACCACTTTGATTTCACTTATTTACATGAAAGCAGCTCGTACCTGGCATCTGAGTAGTCAGAGCACTTAAATGCTTCAAGTCAAGCATTCAAATTTGATGTAAACAGTCAAGCACATCTCTAGAATTAGAAGGTACTATGGAGTACTCAAATGCCAACTCTCACAAAGGTCATTGTCTGCAGAACAGCAGCACATCAGTTTCTATTTAACACTCAGCTCACACTAGAGAAGAGACACACGTGGCTCCCCAGGGGCTGCCTGAGCAGCTGCCTAGAGGAAAGCCTTCCCTTTCCCTCTAATTCAAGGCCCTGTCAAATAGTGTATGTCCTTCATTCTTCATCACAGCTCAGTTTGCTCCATTCTCTTTACCTCTAGAAGTCTCATCTATTCTCCCCATCCATCAGCCCCATTCCCCCTCTCCCCAGTAGAAAACTTAAGTCCCAAATACCCCCTACTTCTGAGTACTCTAAAGTGTTCTTGAATGTAAGGGAACAAAATAGTTTGGAAGTGATATGAGGGAAGGGAGATCGCTCAATAGCGCATTCTGGAATTACTTCTTTATTTTAGATATGTAAGAAAGAACTAATAACAAGATAGTACTTGAGACACAAAAGAACTGTCAGAACAACTAGTCTCTCCTTCTGGACATTTTTCTTTCTCTTCCTTTTAATTATGCAGAGATAAAATTCTAGGCATCTATTCAAATGAATATTTAATGAAAGAAAAATATACAATAGTTGAGAATTACCATTTATCCACAAAAGCTGTGGGGAAAGGAAGAAGAGTGAGAGTAATCCTCTGAGTTGTAACAATTTTCTAGTAAGTGCAACCAACAGCACAATGGTGTCATGCTGAAAATGAATTAGTAATATTTGAACAGACCTATGTATATTGAGAATAGGATGGGAAGAGGTGAATAAACTTTACATGAGCATTCTTACCTTGGTTATCTTCTGAGACACCCAGATGTGAGAGATCTAAGATGATTTGCTCCTTAGGTACTTTAGGGTCATAGATATGGAGCTTTGCTCCTTCATCCATTAAATACTTGCTAATATAGATACTGGATGACTCTCTAGGAGAAGAGAATCAATCAGTTAAAGAACCAGGTGGCATGTTCCAAGTAATGAAAGTTTTCAAGTATCAGGATATGCAATACCAGAGTTTTCATATCATTTTTACATTAAATATCTTAGTGGCAACCATGCCAGCAGGAAACCTGTAATCTTGAGGGACACCAAGGAGAATAACATGAAAAACTCTGTATCTCCTTTGCTGAATCATACAAGAGAGGTAGTAAGTCTGAGGACTCCTATTGACCAAAATGATAAAGGCCTAGAGTTTATAAGCTTTCCCCACAAACTTCAGCTGAAGAGTTGTATCAAGTTTGACCTTTACAGAAAAACAGAATTAACCACTTCAGGAAACCAAGGTGAAACTTGATTTCACAAAGCAATTTAGAACCAGCTGCAGAAATAGTTGCATTCTTTTCTGTGGAGAATGGAAGGAGTCTGTCAAAATCCATCTTTGCTTGTGCAAATTAATAAGGACTAGAATTATCTGCAACTTCTGCATGATTCAGGTCTGTTGTAGAGGTCGAGAATCAGTTCTCACCCATTTAAGAAAGACTAATCTTTTTATTACAAACCAATTCAGTCACAAGAAATGAAGGGTCCCATATCCCAGCTATTAATTCAATTCAGTGGGGGGGCATTAGCTGCGTGGCTGGTGACAACTGAGCTTGCTTGCTTACCTTGTGTCCCCAGTATCCTTTTTGAACGCAAATCCTAAAATAGCAATCTTCTTGTCAGTGACAGTATTAAACAAGCTGTCAATAATGCGGGAAGCAAATCTTCTTCTCTGATAATCATTCATGTCTATTACCTGAAATGATACAAGCCATGTTGCTACAGAAGGGAGCCATTTTAAACTATAAACAGATTCTATTAACCATCAAGCCAAACTACCCATACATAAATTTAATAGAGGCTTAAAAGAGGAAGTTAAGCATTTTTACTCAGTACCATAAGCAAACAAAAGATAAATTTAGTTAATATACCAAATTCTGAGATAAATCCTATTTAATGAGTGCATACTGATACACATACATCTTAACTTACATTATCTAGTTTAAAGACTAGGATTTTTTTCAGATTGCCTTTTTTTTTTTAATTCAAACTTATTGCTTTCCATGTCTCTGCTTAGAACACAATTTCAGTCTTAGGGTACTTGATGTGACATGGACATCCCACTGCCAGACCTACACTTTCTTACATGCCACGTGTAACAACTGCGAGAATATTTTTAGCCTTTTTAATCCACACTAACAGATGCCAATACAGGAAATTTGTGTAATTCAACCACACTTAAATGCCTCAATTTCGTTATTTTGTTATTACACGAAAGTGAGTGATCACCCATTGTTCCTGTACTTTCCTCCAGCCTGCCTCACACTTGGATCTCCAGTCGTTATGCACAGAGGACACTGGACCACTGGTAAAATAGTAAAGGTAGGTTGCTCCACCTTCTCAGTGTCCCAAGTGGATTGGAAAGAGCTACACAACCCTCCGAGTTTTGAAACTTTTAGCCCAAATCAAGAATTAACAGGAGCAGCCTATGAAACATAAGGTATAAACTATTCAGCAGAAGGATATTGGTGAACCATATTTATTTGAGGAAAAGAAATAAAAGCAGTAAGATTTATGCAACTCAACATGGCAGTGACAGGCAATGAATGTACAGTTGGCAGGGCAAGAGGTATGTATTTTCTTCTGTAGGTAAATGTTCAAGGAATGAAGGTTTTGGTATTAAGAGAGGCCTCCCCTCTCCAAAGGCCAGAGAGAACAAAAGTTAGGATTCTGGGACTGCTCTGATAGGCATGTCTGATGTCCTCCAAAATATGCCTCTGGTCTGAGCTCTCCCACTGCCAAGAGTGCAGTGCTCATGCCACAAAGAAGGGGCTCATACAGTTGCTTTTAAGGGTGCACATGAGTGCACATTACATGACTTGAGCAGTGTGAGCTGCGGCAGACAGACCTCTGTGAGATGACAAGAGTGCTCTGAGGAAGCAGAAGGTGCAGCTAGGGGGTTGTAGTATGAGCATGGCATTTTACCTTACCCTAACTCTGCAGCAGCTGTTCTTACTCTCTATCTGTCCACAGCTTAATAAGCCATATAGAAATACTGCAAAGAACACTGCTCTTGAAAGAAAGAGAGCATAAAAGCATCAAAAGCACTTTAACTGTCTTGTTTACAGTAACAATACAAACTTTAAGGCTTTTGTTAAATCAACATCTCCAGATAGAGCAAACTAAGTGTTCCTATGCCTTTGGGTTGCCAAGATACCAAGTAGTCTGCATTTTGAGAAGGATCCTTGGGATCTCACAGGACAGAGTCAAACCAACTTTTTTCTTTCAAGACAGTATTAATTTTTCCCTTATCAGTGAGGTAACATGGTTAGTTCCTGCAGCTCATGCTGCTTCAGGGACTGTCCGTTGTCTGCTTTTATCTTACAGTGAGTAAAAGCAGTAGCTTGTAAACCAAATATCAGAACCTAGTGATATGCTAGGTGCATATCCTGCTGTGCTGATACATCCCCATCCTACACTGAACCAAATCTCTCCTGCATGCCCACACAAGGCTCATGCAGTACATTAGTCTCTCTTCACCAATGGGATGCAGGCCTCTCCACCATGGACTAGACTATCCTAGTGAAATAGATTTTTAAGGAAGATGTCAATCCAAACTTCTGAAGAGGCAGACAACATAAAACCCATGCCTCCCTTGTCCTAAGCAATTAATCCAAGAGTTACAGTTGCAAGCAAGTAACTAGGCTGCTGACTAGCCCCTGGCTGGAGGTTAAACTCTGAAGAGGACATCGAGAGCCACTGGACATCACAGGTAATGGAAGAAGCTGACAAAAGGCACAGATAGTGCTCAGAGATGGCAGAGTTTTACAGGCAGTTATGGGGGAATTATGAGTGAGATCCAGCCAAACTTCAGGCATTTGGAAGGAAGGAAGGATTAGGGACCTCCTGGGGAGGAGAACCTTGCAAAGCCAACAACGCCTAAGTAACCCCATCAACAGCACCAAACATCCATGATTACCTAGATAACAATGTAACACTGGACTTCAGTACAGATGTGACACAACTGATCTGTGATGTAGTAGTAATGATTGGCAGGTTGTTTCTTTGGCAGCAGACTGGGATGGAGAAGACTGAAGGGAAAAAAGGCTAGCCAAAATGAAGATCAAAAAAAGCAAAGTTGCTAATAAGGTAGGCAAATCATGTACTTGATATTCTGGAGGCATCTGCTAGGCAGCCTTATACTTGACCACAACAGAGAAGTCAGGACAATAAACCAAAGGGGTTTTTTGACCATACCACACATCTCAAAGCTTCTCGTTCAGTACTAGGAAGAAAGGTGAGGTGCTTTCACTGGTTAATAGGGAAATGCTTGCTAGTACAGACTGGGTATTATTGCTGCACTGGAGCCAGGCCTGAGAGCATCTATATCATCCCAACCATTCCTAACATTAAACCAGGGAACAACAGCAACCATGTTTATTTTAAAAAAATAGCAAGATCTGCTGAGTTCTTTCAGAACTGTAAAAATAGACCCTGAGGAAAAGATCACAAGCTCTGAATTCAAAGTGGACAGCAAACTCAAGAGAAAGACAGGAGACACGTTTGTATTTCACATTTTCTAGTGCTGCTTCTAGACAGCTTCTCAATCCATTTGATCCAGGTAACTTAATTCACCCCAAAAAAGCCTAAGCACTCACAAATATCAAATGCCAGTGTTAGGCTGAGGGCCCTAAAATGTAAAGGTGATTAGCACTAAGGTATCTGCTCCTTGGAGATGAAATACAGTTTGTGTGGAAAATACTTAAAAGCTCAATGCCTGAAAGCTGAGTGCTGAAGAAACACCACCCTCTGAAAAAACTGATGAACTTGTACCTGTTGCCAGTAGCGAGCTACCTCAGGTAAGTTCAGTGCCTCACAGAGGTACACTAAATTCAAGACATCCTTCTGAAAACAGCTACCTCCAAACCCTGAAAGAGAAAGTAGTTATTTTACAGGTGACTAAGGTACTGATCCAAGCCAATATGGGGAATCAAGTAGTTTTTGGCAATCACTGACATAGTCAGCATTATAATTTTTCGTAGTATTTCACTGCTAGCAAATTAAAAACCTTAATACCTTAAAATCCGACTCCTGGACCTACTTACTTCGTCAGTTACAGAAGGTTTAATTATGCTTCAGGTTCCACTAAAATCAATGGAAGTTTTAACACAGAAACCTGAACTTGTATGAGAAAAAGCAACTGTGGGCTATTATTACATGTAAGTAGACAAACTCCTGGGCCTGTTCTCCCCTCACCTCAAGATTTAGACTAATATTTCTCCAAACAAGTGTGTTAAGATTAGGTTCCTTCCTCCTGCACCCCAAATCGATATCTGATCATTGCCAAGAACCAAAGATCACTACAGCTGACCAAGGGAAAACAAAATCAATTAGAGGGATCCTTGAACCTAGAACTTTGCTCAGCAAGCAGAGTCCCAGAAACAACACACTGCAGAAGGAATTATAACAACATAGTAGGAATTTTGGTAATGCATTTGCTATCTATTTTTCACTCTTGCACAGGATAGGTTATATTTAATAAGGTTATTTTAAAGCCACACTTTCTAGCATAAAAACCATACAGACAGGCTTTAGTCTTGTTCTGAAGTTTGAAAGTTTGATGTACTGATCACCACTTTATCACATTTTACTCTCTCAAATCTAATCCAGAAATGACTGCATGTGGCACTTAGTGCCATGGCCTAGTTGGTAAGGTGGTGATTGGTCAAAGGTTGGACTCAATCTTGGAGGTCTTTCCAACCTTATGATTCTATGAATTCATCCTACAAATTAGAAGCTGCCATCACACATTCTGAGCTAGAGGTATTCCCTTCCTCAGGCCACTGGCAGCAGCTCCCAAACAAAATTGCAGCATTTGAAATTAGGAAGACATTTTGGAGAACACTGTCATCAGTAATGCTTCAGAGAAATAAAGCTGCAGCTTTTCTTTCCAGAGTCACAGGCAGGATAAACCATGACAAACCTGAGCTCTCCAGTTTCAGGTTGCTGGGTCTGGAGCAACCTCAGTCGCACATATTTTACCAAAAAAAATGGATTTATACTAGTATTCTACAGCAATATTTTCATACATTAAGTACTTCTAATACTGTAGATTTTAGAGAATCAGATTACTTCAAAACACTACTACTGCACTATTAAACAGAAGCCCAGTGGGGAAAAAGAAAGGAGGAATTTTTCATTTACCAACACTGGCTTTGAGAAATTTATTTCCAATTCTTTGGTCTGTTCCAATAGCTCTTGCTACTTCTTCAACATCTGCTCCTGTAGCTTCACACAGAGCACTGATTGAGTTAATGCTGCTGATTCTTTGGGCAAGAAAAGCGTTAGCTGCCTGTAAATAAAAAGCATAGTAAAGAAGCTCATTTTTCCAGAAACCAAGATGTCCACAGACCAAAGGGAGTTGCTACTGAAAGGATTACTTCAGTATCTATGCAACTCTGTTGACATACAAAAGGGTAACATAACTAGTTTAATACATAGATGCCAGTTAATGGGATTTAAGCAAACCAAGACAATGCTTAACTTGCAGAGTTTGAACCGTTTTATGACAGTAATCAGTTTCTGCAGCGCTGGAGGTTTGCTCTTAGTAATAAATAATAACAATAAAAGTGAGAAAAGGACTTTCTGTAAAGTCGGTATCATCTATTAACTAGGTCAGCTGAAAACTGGAAAAGATCAATATCCTTTGACACATGTATTGGGTCCTCCCAACCTCACCTGTCTTTCCTAGCTGCATCACTCAGTGTCAACAAATTTCTGCTTCTGAGCTTTCTCTCGCACCCCTCGCTCTTTGCAGACCACAGCAGTGAGTAACACTAACCAGTTTAGAAAGTTCTGATGACCAGGTATTGGTAGTGAGGATTTTTTCTTTGGGCACCCAGTGCTCATAAACAGCACACAGAGCACGGACAGCTTTCTGTCCCTCTGGAGAGTCATCTCCACCAATAAGCACTCTGTCTGGGTTCTTCAGGTCCTTGATGGCTGTTCCTTCAGCAAGGAACTCTGGGTTAGACAGCACCTACACACACAGGAAAAAAAGAACAACAAATAAAAGCCAAAACCAACAGCCAGCCTTTAAATACACAACTCAAAGATTATGTTTACCTGCAAATCCAAGTTAGGCTTAGTATTAGCATCAAATATTCGACGAATGCTCTCTGCAGCACGTACTGGAACTGTGCTTTTCTCAGTGACAATTTTATAGCCATTTGAATTCTGTACAATTCTTCTAGCGCAAGCTTCAATGTATTTCAGATCAGCTGCTCGGCCTTTTCCCATCCCATAGGTCTTTGTTGGTGTGTTAACCTAATTACAAATAGATGAAAGGGGAAGAAATGTTACAGGCCAGTATCTCTCGTGTTAAGAGGCAAGGTGAAATTGTTAAGACTGATGGACACTTTCCTTCTCACAGGAAGGAAAATGCTTCTACCCCAGAATTATTCTGGTCGCCACATCAGATGAAGAGCTATTAGCTGTCTCAATTACTCATTTTGTTTTCTATGGAAAGCTCACTGGCCTCTATTCAAATAGGATTTAAACACGAGCAAGTCATAGCAGCTCTGCAGGCTTTGGTGAAACAATCCTTATTCTGGAAACACCTGTAATTTCTTCATGATTATGGCCAGCCACTTTTTGTTACCTGTCCCACACTAGGAGTGCAAAGACTCACATAAGAATCTTGTGGCCAGTGGGGCAACTATAGTTCAAACTCACTTTGCAATGAAACCTAAGTGTAGGGCTGATGAAAATTAGTACACTGATGTACACAGAAAAGGCAACATGAGGAAAACATGTCGTTTAGATTAAGACACAGGGTCCTTTTCATTTCAAATGTAAAGAAGAAATGGCAACAACATGTAAAACACAACAGCTTGTTTTGAACCAAGGACAGGTGGCAATATAAGGGCTGTATTAGTGGCAGTCATCCAGCCACACAGCATTCATTTTAGACTTAATGAATGAAGAAAAATACTGTCAGAAAGGGAGCTCCATACTACAGTGCCCTAACAAAGAGGAGATCTCAAGAAAAAAGGACTTTAACAAAAAACTCAACTGTGGCCTACCAAGACAAATAGCAATCAGTTCTTTTGGATTCTGCATTAGTAACAACCTCTAGATCACAAAGGGTTCATCTCTGACTGAATCCTCTTTCTAGTGGTGTCAATAGCTTTGAAATATTAAAGCCACCCCCACTTCCATTAATACACTATTTTTAAAAGCTTCTAGAAATAGGTCAACTTTGTAACTGAATAACCAGCATATGATTTTGCATATCCGTCTAGAAATTTTATCATTATTATCAAGGTCCCACAGATTTCATCAGTACACTGCAATGACAGAGCTGCACTACATTCTGCTCTGACTCCATACACCTAACCAAGTTAAACATCAACACTACCATTTTGACTTAAAACCTGTTCATTTGTCAAAGGTGCTACTGGCTATAAGAAAAACAAATAAAAAACTTACTTAACACTTTTCCCACAGTACACAGAAAGACAAGGAGAAATCCGTGACACAATGACATGACATTGCTAACTGAATCTACATGACAAAACAAAGGCATCTTCGTAAAAGAAAAGCAACAATGATTTGATAAGAATGAAAAAAAAGAAACACAACCACTTTCTCCCCCTAAACTTACAGAAATAAATACAAGATCAGCTTCTCTAATGGCATCATCAATACTGGTAGAAAAGAAGAGGTTTTTGCCTCGACAGGATTCTACTACTTCTTGTAACCCCGGCTGGAAAAAAAAGCAGAAAAAAACCAGTTAATGCAGTTAACTTAAGGTTAATGCAGTTAGAAGAACAGCAAACTCTATGCCCAAACAGCATATCATTTCAGACACGGAAAGATTTTCTTTTTTTCCCCCATCAGTGCAGCATGTTTTCAATCTGACAGAAGTAAAGCTTCTGAAGATTTACACAGTAGAAAAAGTTAAGCTCTTTCTTATTGAAAAGACTCAAAACGCTGTCCTGAAACTTTCAGCCACACTGAAATGCTTATTTGCACAGCCAGATTTTAGCTTTCAGTTATTCCCATGCTCAGCTCTACTACCATGAGAAGCAATTAAAGAAATACCTGTAGAGTGATGTTAAGTAGATTAAAGAAGAAGTCTTACAATATCCCCTAGGCTGCAAACAAAAGAGGTGGTCCCAACTCTCCTTTTCCCACTTTCCATGATCCCCCCAATCTCAGATCTAAAACTGCTTCAGCACAAAAAAACACCCCACAGAGAAATCCTCCAGCAAGTAAGCAAACCCAGATCCAGTGAAAGGCAGCAGAGACACACAGGAAATCAAGACCACTCCTTTTAGTAACCACCCATCTTTGGGCCAGATTAAACTTATCACGGAACCACTCCTACAGTATGGAAGGATCACAATAGCCATAATATGATGAAATTCTTTCCAGAGACACCTACTGTGCTGTAACACTTTCCCTTCCCTTAACACTTCCACTCAGACAGGAGAAGCAGGAGGTCACATATAAATGAGCAGTCCTCTGTATTAGAATGGTCTAAAAAATTTTAACCAATATACAGTTGTTGCAGATAAAAGAAGCTTTTACTTTTTGTTTGAATAGTCAGTCATGCACTTTCACATGGCAATCGAATCTCCAACTTGAGACACCTATCATGACATTAGATATTTGAGTAAATGCCAGAAAGGCAAAGGTTCGCTGGATGGAGAGAAGAAAACAAAGCAGAAGCTTTCTTACCCAAGACATTTTTACTGTCTCATTTTACATCAAATACCACCCACTTAGAAGAAAAACAAAGGTCAGAACAGGCAAAATAACATGTGTTACAACCCACTGAATATTCCAACTATGGTCTTACAATGGGATGTAAACAGAAAGGCAGCCCAATAGACAATTTCTGACACTGAAAAGAAAAAACCCAGACAAACAAACAAACAAAACCAAACGAACAAAAACCTCACTGTGCAATGACTCAATTTTACAACTGTCTGAACTAACTCTTGGCAGTTTTTGTACATTCTTTGTAAGCAAAGGACACCATTCCAGGAAACAGATGTTACAAGTTTGAAGATTAAAAAAAAAAAAAAAAAAAGCCAAGGCGAGCTCTACTTCAGCTCATTCAGTCTAAGTGTTAAGAGAAAACAAAGTACTTGCTTTCATAAACTTTATTCATGTCTCACCTGCTAATCTGAACATTATACACAGTTTCTTTTGAATTTATTTGACAAAGGAGGTCTATTCATCTTGACTTAGTCACAGTATAGCTTTGGTTTTAAGAGGGAAGAAGACTTCTTATAGAAAAACAGCAACTGTTAGTACCAGTCAGATGCCTTGTCTTTGGGAGATGAGTGAAGATAAGTTTTCACTCGTATTAAAGAACTCAAATCTATAAAAACTGTTTTTCATGAAAGAATGAAGGGGAAAAAAAGAGACCTCTTCTTTTATGATGAAAAAGAGTTGAAAACAACAAATGCTAAGAGACGCAAAATAGAAAAGTGCTTTATGTATTTTCAAATTAAAGTAATTCTGTAATGAAAGAGCGACAGTGTGGTACGTTTATTTGGCCTAGTCTTCCCACGTCAGATTGAAGATTTATGGTACAACTGAATCAGAAACATGACTATCTCCATCTTTCCACAAAGTTAAAGTTGGGCAGCAGAGATTGGATTTTGGCAGTATTCAGAATGTGAATAATGCTTACAGCTCAGTGTTACACATTTATACTGTCCTACAACACAGCAGGTAATATCTGCAACTGAGCAAGAGGACTATATTACGATCAAATCACATCCCAAAAGAAAGTCAGCATGATTTAGCACAATTCACTATATATAGAATTACATTTTCCTTATTAGGCCCTTCATATAATCATTAATACACATCTGCACCAGCTGCATTAAGTTATTTCAAAAATCTGGTTTAATGAGCAGTAGTGACAAGCAACTTCGAAAAGAGAAAACTCTTTTCGAAGGACATCGCTGCTGTGCTAAGCTTGACAAGCTTCAGAAATGGGCTGTGGGGAAATGCCACGTAGTGGGTGACAAGCAAAGGCAACACTGCTGGAAGAAGAGACAACAGTGATGTTTACCTCGTAGATCGGGAGCGTATCTGAATTCCAGGCATTGATTCTGGCTTCATTGACATCCACAACAGTAACTTTGATACTGGGGCACATTTGTGCAATAACACTACAGGTTGGCCCCCCAACATAACCAGCACCAATGCAGCAAATCTTCTTAATTTCAAACATGATTGCTCTAATAAGAGGAGGGGGAAATGAAAAATCAGGAGTTACAAATTAAAATATCGGCCAAAACTTCAAGGAAAACAAAGAGTATTTGCGATTTCAGATTTTATTATGCTGCGGCCCACAGAAACGTTTTCTTACGGCTGATCTCTAGGAATGAACTGCTACTCCTCTCTCCAACCCGGGAAGGCTTCGGACCCTGCCCCCCTCCGGAGTGCCAGCATACACAGACCATCAAGGAAGCGTTTCTGCGGTCGCTTTGAGTCCCGACACTCCAAACACCATCCTCCGGCCGAGGAATTGCTGATGCCACGGCAGACNGCTCGGCGGGGACCGGCGCGGCCCCAGGCTGCGGCCACAGCCGCGCCGGGACCCCGGCCGCGCCCTGCCCCTGGAGCCCATCCGCCGGGAAAGGGAGGCCGCAGCTCCCGCCTCCTCCCCGAAGAAGGGTGCGAACCGCGCTGACCGCGCTCCTCCCGGGCCGGGCCGACCCCGCGGGCTCCCCCCGGGAGCTCAGCGGGAAGGGAGCGGCTCCCCGGCCGCGCCCGGCCCCACGCTCTGGGGCGGGAAGGGGCCCCGGGACGACAGCGGGGGGACTCGCCGCCGGCACCGCAGCACGAAGACTTACCGCGGGCAGGCAGGCGCGGTCCGGCCCCGGTGCCACGGATCGAGCGGGAGCGCTGCGGCTGGGATGCGCGGCGGGGATGCTCAGGGAGGATGCGCGCCGAGCTCAGCGCGACGCTCCGCTGTGAGGGGAGCGGCAACAGCGGCGGCCGCTATTTAAAGGGCCGCGGCGGGCCCGAGGCGGCTGCTTCATGGCGAGGACGCCGAGCGGGGCTGTCCCGCCTCCTCCTTCCCCCGGGGGCGGAGAACGGCGCCGGTCCGCCCGCTCCGCGCTCCCCGCCCGCCGCGGTGCCGGCGAATGGCCGCGGGACACCTCGGGCAGGGCAGGCCCGGCCCGGCCCCGCCAGGGCGTGGGCAGCTGAGGGGCTGCAGGGGCCCTGGGTACGGCTGGGAGCTCCAGGCCTGGTCGGGGCTGGGCCGCTGAACTGCTCCTGTCTCCTGCCTCCGGGTATTTTTGTAAGCGAGCTTAACTGTGGTGGTTGAATATGCACGTGAATAATTTTTTGTCCTTCATCTATGGTTACTGTGAAGTAAAGAAGGCGGTGATCATTCTCTTTCCTGTACCGTAGCACCGTCTCAACAAAGAGAAGTGAAGGGAAACGTGGACAGGTTACAGTAAAGTTTATTGTTTAAAGTCCAGGCTGTGAACATTGCCCAGAGGAAGGAAAAGAAACGAGCTTGCACTCTTGCCCTTGTGACCTGGGCGTTGCCCAGGGTCCTCTTGCCTTGCAGTATTAAAGTTCTCAGATACTGCTCTTGCCTTTTGTGTAAACATGGTATGGTATTATTATACTGCATCTGGCTTTGGGAGCAAAAAGATTGTGAGAAATCTGCAGTCTTTTCTTCTCCAGTACATTTAAGTTCACTTACAATGCCTCACCTAGAAGATGGTTGTGGGATTTTGTTCCATCTGCAATATTGTAGTTATTTGTGCTTTAAACAGATAACAATTTCTATGTTAAAGGTTGCCAGACTGGGTGGATAATACATGCACATTCTTATCAAAGTGACTAAAGAATTGCCTTGTTCTTACGTGGCATTTTCATCCATAGCTGTTAAAATATATTTTTAAAAATTGATTCATTATTTCTGTTCTATATTTTACCCTGTTACTACTTTGGAGGATCTGGTCTTTCCCTAGAAGAATCTCTACCTACTTGAGTGAGTACATACTATAATCACAGGTCTTTTAGAAATGCCTGTAAAATACGTGTGTTTCTACTGAAAGAACCTACTGAGGTTTGCAGTCAGTGCAGGATCCTGGCAGAGTCAGCGTGGTTAGTCAGAGAACCGCCTGGCGAAGGCACAGGGTTCACTGTGTTTATTCTGAAGTAAAAACAAGTCATACCTTTTCTCATTGCTTGTTGGCACAGATGTCTCAGTTTTGAAAACATCTGTTTTTTTTTTTCCAGGGAAACTTAAGCAAAGCAAATAGAAGCTCAGTGAGTGACTCAGAAATCAGTCTCACTTATACCATCCTCAACAAACCCCCGTCAATCTCCTTAGGTCTCAGAATAGCCATGAATGCATACATTTGTACTGCAAGACTGTTATCTGGTCCCTCTGTACCAGCCAGAGCCAAACCCACTTCAGGTCCTTTAAGTGGTCCCCCGAGGGTGTTGGTAAGTGTGCTTAGTGTGTGCCTGGCACACAAGAGTGGATTTTCTAGAAACAGGAGGGGTACAGTGATTGTGTGCAAGGCCAGGTGTGTGTGAGGTCTTCCCCCTACCTGCTAGTGTATGTGTGGGTAGTTAGTAGTTCACTAGAGTCACCTAATACCTCCCAGTTACTGGGTTTGCTAAGAATGAGGGCAAGAGCTTCAGAGCCTTCCTCGGCTGGGGGGGGTTCAGGCATACTTAGCCCAGGAGAGTGTCCTGAGGATTATGAAGAAACATGGGGATCTATCTCTCCACCTGCATTTATGCTACTTTGCCCAGGAGCTTCAAAGGGAGTATTTTTTGGATCTGGTAATTGTGGTAGCACGGATTCTTTCCCATGGGAATTTTTCTCTTCTTCTCCCTGTGTTCTATAAATAAAGATAAGGATTGTATGTTATTGAAACTGTCTCTGGAAAGATGGGCAGTTCTACCTGGCCTATGGGCCTAGGGGGAGGTTTTGAATTGACCCAATCCGGAGAAACTTTTAAAAGTCTATATAAGTTTCAGAATTAAATAATAAAAGCAGAATTCCGCCTCACCCGATCCAGTCTGGTTCTTGCACTCGGCTAGCGCTCAACAGCGACAGGTAATCATGGCCCTTTCCTGGGAGGAGAAAGGTCTGGGTTGTAGTCTATTATTTGAGAGCTGTTTCAGCTGTCTGAAGAGCCCTTGGAACAGCCAATGGACCCCAGTTCCTTTTCTTGTAGCCAAGGACCTTCACTGACAGTCACACCCCTGCCTGGGATGTGGATCTTGAATTCTCTCTTGCAAACAGCACAACTTAACCTGAAAGGTTGGATTGCATGATCTTGGAGGTCTTTTCCAACCTAAATGATTCTGTGAAACGATGACAAGGACTTCTTTGGTTTCCCTGTAGCCTACACTCTGGTGGTGAGGGCACTGCTGGCAGATTAAAAAATGCAGGGGGCAAAGGCATTGCAATGAAAATGGTGTGAAGTTTAGGTGTCCCCTCTTCTTACAGAAAAAAAAATCTGAATTATTGGGTGGGATATTCTTGGTTTTTCCATTCAGGCAGTCCCATCATTTACCAGGACGTAGAGTTTTTTACAACAGTGCGCAGAGGTTAGAAAGCTTATGTAAGGCTGCTGCAAAGCAGATGAGGCTGGTCCACTGCTGGCCATTTTTTAAAATAAGTTGTGAGTTCTGTCTGCTCCGTTTTTTTGAAGGCTCAGTGTAGCCTGTGAATACTTTTGCAGTGCAGGATGAGTAACCTAAATAACAGGAGGAATGGGATTTCAGGTGTATGTTTTTGTCTAGCATTGGCAATTGACTAGGTCAGGTGAATGCCTCTTCCAGCATACCGGGGAGTGGGTTTGAGGCCACACCTCTGCCTTTCCAGAAACCACCGAACAAAGGGCAATCTGAGTGCCAAAGGTGGGTGGAGGGGCCACTCCTCACCTCCCATGTACAAGCTGTTCCATTATGCAAGGGAGAAATCATGATTTATGAAGGATTTGGGGGATGAGAGAGAGAGGGAAGACAAAGAGAAGTGAGTGCCTGATTGCATAATCTCCTGGCTGGCACCCTGATGTTGGAGGTGAGAGGAAAAGCCAGCAAGGAACCCTGGATATTAAAGAAGTTTTGAATCCTATCTGAGGAGTGTTTAATGTCAGACTGATCGCCAACCAGATTTAGCTGATCATTAACTAAAGGCAGCTGAGTTTGTGTAATCAGTTTCTGACACTAACATCTGACACAGATTCAACAACCACCGTTGTCTGTCAAGGCTTTCTTTTAACTTTTGACATAGCATGACCAGGAGGCAACCCCACCTGTAACCAGGAAATCTGAGGTACTCAGCAACAGGCCCAGGCTGAGGCACAGAAGTGCCCAGAAGACCAGTTGGATCAGTATTTGAATCCATGCTTTGTATTTTACAATGCTAAGAGGAAGGAAGGAGATGCAGCTAAAGAGATTATTCAGGACATGTGAGACTGGGCATGTGTGTTGAAAAGGCTCCAAGAGCTGCATAAAGCAGCCATACGCCATTTTTGAACACAGGCAGACGAGAACCTGAGCTCTGTGTGTGCTCAGAGCCAACACTGGGCTGCTACACGGGACATTTTCTGCCTGGCATGTCCCTACTTACACCCTCTCCTCATCTCCACCTCCCTGGCTCACCAGAACTTTGACATTGCTAAACAGTCTGACAGTTTGCCCAGACATCCTATGATTAATCTGATAGAGTATTTTTTTTTGCTGGTGACAACCAGCCTCTCAAACTGCAGTTATTGGTAAAATTTGTTGCAAAATGCAGTGAATTTCTGGTCAGGTTCAACATGCCTGTTTGCATAGGGCATGGAACATCTGGACAATAACTTCATCAGGACTCACGTACAACACTGCCATATAAATAAAACTCCAAAGCCATGCAGGATTAAAACTTTTAAAAGTTGGAGGAAAGCCACCCTGAAAACTCGGATGAAAACATCCTGTCAAACCCCATTCTTTAAGTTACTGCACAACGTTTTGTTTTCTAGTATATGACCTTCCTCTAATTAGATTATTTAAAGCTCAGTATACACAGAAATTATTCACACTTCCTTCCAGGCCTGATTACATTTGATGGCCTTATCTGTTGCTTTATAAATGTCTTTTTTTTTTCATTCTCTTCTGATGCTTTTCTGGAAACCATACACTTCAATACCAGACATCAAAGCTGTTCTCCAGAAGCAGTGCTGTGGGCAGAAGCATTGCTTTTCTGAACACGGGGCACACTGCAGCTCCAACCAGGAGAGCCATTTCAGGCTAATAGCCCTCTCAATGAAACAGTAAGGAAACATGAAATGCTAAAACTAATGCAATGGAAGTGAGAGCAGCCAAATAAGGCACTGCTTTTCATCACTGCCCCATTGGAGAGAAATCGTCTTGTAGCATCCCTTCTTTAAAGGGTTTTACTCAGCTGAGCTGTCCCACTGCCATAACAGTTGTTTGTATAAAATAAGGTGAAGATTTGATCCACCCTCACAGTATAGCTAAAAGCTAATTTGGCTTAATCTCTTCCCTTACTGAAGCCCAACACAAGCATACAGCAGGAGGGGGTGTCAGAGGCAAGATGCATTTGTGATTCAAATTGCGATATTCAATGAAGTGGGGGAATTATTATTTGGATTTTCTATTTCAAACAAGACTGCATGAAATCCCTAGGGGAGTTGAAGAAACCCGATTTTTACTCATTGTCACAAGAAAGCAGATTTTGATGCATTACATGCAGTGTTCTGTGTAGTGCCAGTCCTGTGGAGGCTTCTTTGGGTTGTTTTCTTGCTAATCATATTCATCTTACCATTTATCATTTCAAGTTCTGTCCTAAACGGAACACCTTTTTTAAGATTTGCTTTTTATATCAAACCAATGGCTGTGACCTTCAGAATGTTGTACAGTGGTGGGGTTTTTTATTTGTCTGCTTAAGGAAACATATTTTCTCATCTCTAGGATCTTCTACATTTTAAGGACGGTTTTTGCAGCAGAAGAAATTAATTTTAAACCAGTTTTAAGTCTGAAAACCACATAATCACAAAAATTATTCCTCTGTTTCATCATTTATAGCTTGGAAGAGGTAACAACAAAACCTATAAACGTGAAAGACTTTTTTTAAAAACCCTCCTACATGTGAGCTTTGATTACAAATTACTGCTTTATTTTCAATTAATATTTTATTAAATATTTTACAGTAACACTTTTCATAAAAGCAAGAAGAGTGAAACCTTTAAAAACCTGTACATATATGGTGAATGAATATGTATTGCCAAATATTGAAGCACATTTGTTTCAGACACCCCCTCTGGCCAATGCTCTGACCTGCAGATGTTAAAAAGGTAACTTGGAAGCCAGATTCTTCTAGCTATTATATTTAACTACAAAGTGTCTGCTATGGGAGTTGGCAATTTTGATACAAGTGTTCAGTTACTTTTCTTATATGAAAAGACAAATCTTCAGCTGATGTTGCCTGGGAGTTGGTAAGGGTTGTGCTGTTTTACGAGTGAGGATGTGGTTCAGTATGGAGTATTCTGCCTCTTCCCCAACCCCAAGGTCCAGATCTTTGCAGTGAATGGCACTGTAGGCCATTGCCTGGTACTGAACAACTAAGGAGAAGGAGAAAAGGATGTAAGTAGTCCATTTTTACATGGAATCCACTTAATGGAATATTTTGTTGAAATGCTTTGGTGTATTTTTCCCAAACATCCTACATAGGACAGCATTTTTTTCAGGGTTTGGGGCAGAGCAATCTCAAATTACCTGGTGATCTTGAACAGCTAGGCCTTGTACAGATCCATTCAACAATGTGAATTTAGATTTGTGGCAATTTCCTTTCCGCATCGCTTTCTCAATAAGCATTTGCATCCTTGGCAAACATTTTAACAAGTGTACTTAGAAGTTTAGCTTTAGTTTTAGGGGTTATTTATAATCTCATGTTTGAGTAAAAGGGTAAATCTTGATGAGCAGACATGAATGACTGCTGATTGCTGATTAAGATCTTGTACTTTCTAGATCGACTCAAGTGCCCAAAACATTTGTTATTTGTTGTTGTTGTTATCATTATTATTATTATATTATTCAGATTTTGTTTCTGATTCTCTGGTATTTATTGCCACTATCTCTGGATAGCTGTATATTGTTTTAAACCCTGGTTCTCCTTTTCTTCCTCAGACTAACACAGGAATCTCTAACAAGGGATCTGAGTTGCTCTTGAGGCAGTGCTCAGAATTTTGTGCTGTTTCTGGAGGAAGAAGAGTGCTGCACTTCATGGGAACAGTGAGGATGGAGCAGGTCTCTACTACTCCTACGTGCTGTCTTAGATCCATTGCAGCATCTTCCTACCTCAGAGCAGCTCTGGGTCCAACACTGCCAAGATCTAGAACTAGAAAATAGACCGCAAATCCCAAAGTAGTAGGATTTGATCTAAAACAAAGTAACATAATCAGCAAATTTACCACTGCTTTTCTTACTGTATTATTTCTAACTTCCTAGGTTGCATAACTATTTTGAAGAGCAAAAGGCAGAGACATCCATGTTGGTCATCAAAGTATCTTAAACCTTGGAAACGGCTTTTTATTTGTTCTGACTTGCTTGAGATACACAAGACAAGTGTCTATTGGAAAAGTTAGAATTTACGTTTTAAAAGTTACGCAGGTGACACACTATTTTTACTGATACTTACTTTCAGATTATTTCAAATTACCTTAGAAATTGATAGGTTGGTGCAGTCCTATATCTTATACAAAAACTAAAAGACAAAAGTTTACTAATGATTGCTATTTATTTTGTTAAGTCAATAAAAAGTGCATAGTACAAGCCCTTTATCCCAATCCAAGTACTCAGTAAAAGATTACTAAGAAACTGCAAATGGCACAGATGATTTTTTTGTTTGGCATATTCAGATATTTTAAACCACTGATTTACATCAAGTACATGACATCACTCTTCCTTTTTCAATCATGAATATTACAAGGCTAAGTGATCTGCAGACAGTGCATGAATACATATGATTTCTCATTTCAGAGTATAGTAATTGTGTTAAGCAGACTCTAAAAATACTATTGTTTTAACAAAGTTAAGGTATAATTGTAAACTGCCCTCCATATTTCCCAAGTTGCTACAACTTGCATCTCTTACTAACCAAGCTTAAAACCATCAATACAGAACTGATCATATCCTGGAGCTTTGCATACCACTAATCTCTTCCACACTTCTTAAAATTTACCATAAACATCTGTAACTGTGATACAATTATTTAATCACAAATTACATCACTAAAGGCCAGATTTATGCCACCCTTACTAAAGATGCTACTAGTACATTATCTCAGAGTAGTTCCACAAACTTCAGTGCAACTACTTGATGAGTAAGGCACTACTGAACACAAATAAGAGTGGCAAAATACAGTCCTATGGTTAGTTACTTTTATTTTAAGAGTGCTAATCTGAAGGTTTTATCTTGGAGAGAGTATCTGAATTTAAAAGGCATACATTTTGATGTGGGATAGTGGCCTGGCTCTTTAGTAAAACATTTTACAATAAAATATTTCCAATGTTTTTTTCTTTTACATAGAAAATTTAAAATAGCAATTTACATGAGGAAAGCATACATGTATAAAATCACTGGGACAATTAGAAGAATTTCAAGCAAAGACAGTTCATTTAAAGGTAAACCACAACATTCCTCTGAACAAAAAGTTCATTTGCCGAGACTCTTAGAGCTGGGTGCACATGGTAAGTTTTATAAATACATAAACAGACATTTAAGTGAGACTGATCCTCACAAGTGAGGAGCATCTCCTGTAAATCTCACCAACTTCCAACAGGATGAGGAGTAGTGCTCTGTCTGAATAGAAGCCTGTTTCAGTTGGCTTTTTAATCAATTGGAAGCTTGTTTTATGCCTCCACTAGTGAAGAATTCTGGCCAAAAATCCTTGGAGGAAAAAGGTCACTGTGGGAGATTATATATGTTACCTCGTGGGTTCAACAAAATGATGGTGTATTACTTGTTCTGAACAGTATCCTAAACACAAATGTACATGGAAGGTAAAAAGCAAGCAGAGGCAGAGTGCTTGTCCCAGTGACATCTTTACACAGTGTTTGTGGCCTGTACATTATCAGATGTAATGGGACAAATTCTCTCAGCTTCTCTCCTGCAGTTTCATTGTTTTACATGGCACTGCACTGATGTCACTGAGAACACCTGGCCCAATATTTTTTTTTTCTTTTCTTTTTTTTTTTCTTTACTTTTTATTTGATTTTTTTACACATGCTCCCATGCTTGGGAGCACACTATTCCATAGAAATTCAAAGGTCAATTACATCAAATTACAGAAGACTTACTTCAGGCCTACACTGTACCTTTACAAGGAGGCTTAGCTGGCTCACCATTTACCCGGAAGAGCAAAACCCTGTATCTGTCAACCATGGGATCTGATATGAGATTTTTGTTAGAGCCTGTTAATACAAACCTTTTTGAACTTTAACAGTTAGTTCCTTCATCTCCATAACTAAAGCTCTCATGAAATAAAGGTTTGTAGAGTAAGGCTTTGAATTCTCATATGTCTGTTCTATTGACCTTTAACAAAAGAAGCTTCATGTTGGTAACATAAAAATGTTCTTTACATCATTCTCATCAATTTTTCAAATTGAACAAGAAAAATATACAGTGTTGCTTTTCTGTACATCTTTAAAATGTTCTTAAATTAATGTACATAAAAAAGTAATTCCCATTTGCCATAATGGGAGATGTGCACAGGTGAGTGCACAGCCACACATACACACACTTAAACATACCACGCATACACACAAATATTAGAGGGAAGAGACATGCCATATGTAGTCACCTGCCAGTTTGTTTTTCTACAATTACAACTAGTAGATAAGGATGAAATGTTAAGAATTGCTGATAACATACAGGTGAAAAAATCTGAATAATCCAATACATGTTGTATACCAAAAGTTGGTAACCGTGGTAACTTCTTGGTATGATTTCATCCTGTCCAATATACATTACATCATGGCTAACAACTTGTTAAGGTACCAATTATGAAAAAACTATACCAGGACAGAAAATTCTACCAAGTTCTTACTAAATTTCTCTTTTGATAAAGTATAGATAAGCACATCTGGGTTTAGAGTATGTTTTTTTGACAACATATTGAATAAGACATACAATTTATTAACTCTTTTTTGGTGGTATAATCTTTTGTGTAAAGTTCCCAATATATCTATCAAAGCTTTGACAGTGACAATCATCACATTCACTTATGTGTGCACGCGCACACACAGAGTATAACTCTAGTGGACAATCCATGCTTTTGCCAGCAATCCTGAAAACTGTGTTAGTGGTCCAAAGACCAGAATAAAAGCTGCTCTGAACCCAGGGCAAATATAAAACAATTTCTGTTTTTCAGCACATAACTAAGTTACTACTTCCAACCATAATACAACTCTCAAAAGCATACTGGAGAAGAAATATGAATTAATCTGAAGAAAGGTCAGTAACCTTCCATTATTATAGATGGACTGGGATTTTCTTTTTCTTTCAATGCATATCAGAAATCACAGCAAAGAAATTAAGATCACTGTAACAGAAAGAGACTGAGTGGAATGTCCACAGTAACAGTAACAACCAAAAAACCCTTGCAATGCCTTACCACTATTCAAATTACAATCTAATAGGAATTGTAATAACATACAAAGCAAAAATTAACTTAAAATTGAAGTCGCTAAATAGTTCATAAAGATTACTGCTGAATGATAATTCTGCTCTATAAAAATGAGAAAAGAAAACCGTATTGAGTGAGGTTTAGGAGTAATCTGGTCACTTCGTTCATTTGGTCGTGCAAGGTTTTAGCTGCTGAACTTTTCCAATATTGAATGCTCTAGTCCACTGGTGGGGCTGGTGGTTCTTGTCCCTTCGGAGAAGAAAGAAGGAAAAGAAAAAAAAAGCAGGTACAGAATTAGAAACAGTGCTTCACATAGGAGGATTTAGCAATAAAAGAACTCAGAAGTGTTACATTGTGTTTTCTTCTATGGTTTTTCAATATCTCTTTAAATGATTAAATTAAATGAGCATCAAAAAACTATACTTTTTCCTGTATTGATTGAGATTTTTCCATGATCCCTCATCTAGAACAAAGATCACCCTTCTCAGTATCATGCTGTAATTTTGTTTACTGACTTCTCTTAAAGCTGTGCTTGTCCCCTTTCACCTAAGAAGGCAGGAGGCAGTTTCAACCAGGGACAGACAGTGTCCAGAGGACATTATGGCCCACACTTAGTCACATGTACCTACTCCATCCCACAGCAGGCCTCACACTTACAGCATTCATGATTCTACTTTCACTTTGGTTTAACACATATTCATTTTTAATGGAGTTCTAAGAAAATATAGGGAAAAAATAGAAGAAAAAAAATTACTTTGAGACAGTCTGTATTAAACCAAAATAGATTTAAGCTATTATAGAATCTCCCTGCAGGGCACTTGAAGATGCACTTACATTGTGTTGGCTAGTTGGCTTTCCGGCTGTGTTTGATCCTCTTAGATTACTAGGTCTCAGTAAGAACAAGACAACTGCAATCACCACCCAGGCCATCATTATCATGGCAAAGCTGATGCCATTGTCACCAGAGGAGTTTGGTCCTGGCACTACATACAAGGAAAACTCAAGTTATAACAGAGTAACAGCAGAGTTCTTTTCCCCAAGTGAAAACAAAAATATCAGAAAAAGTCCCTGAAATATTTTTCAATTGAGTGTTCTGATTAGTCCCTCATTTTGGCTTTGAGACAGTAATATATTTTTTATCATATTTCTTATCCATTTGAAAAGAGAATCATCTATTTCATAATATTACACTGGCATTCTCAGAATTATCATGAGTATTTCTTAGTTCATATTAACTCTTAGTGAACTGGAGATGAAAAACATACTCTTCACATTTTAAGATATCAAGCTTGGTTTTTAAGAAATCAAACGATGCAAAATATATTTACGTAGGAAAACCCCCATATGTACATTGGTCTTTGCTTTTTGCCTCAAACAAATAAAAGAGTAAGACTAAACTGATCAAAGCTTAGGCTCCATTGTTAGGTTCTACACAGAGAACATGCTAATTCCAACCAGAAGGGAGCAAACTAATGGTAATCAATTTCCTTCTTGACTACCCTAAGTTATTTCTTGAGAGTTTGCTTAAAAACGTTTCACTGTCAATATGCCCGATCTCCAAGACTGATCGTCCAGGTCACATGGTATTTCTGCTAGCAAGGTATCTGCCAGCAGGGGAAAAAATGCTGCAGAGATACATTACAAAGTGAAGCCCAGGAATACAATATAAAAATTTTACACCAAATTTCCATAGAGAATACCTGAAACATCAACACGTGGAAATAAATTTAAGAAAATACCCTCAGGCTGGAAATGGCTGGTTGATCTGTTTGGATCAAGAAACTCTTGCAAATACCTGCACATTTTAAAACAACTTTCCTCCTCTGAAACATCATTTCAAGTAATCAAACAGTAACTAATCTTGTCAGCTGAAGTGCAAACCCATGTATAGCTAATTACCTACGGCACTTACATGAATCCATTTATCATAGCATCTAAAGGCCTAACATCTTCATTAATGATCTAGATGTTCAATTAATACAGAGCAATTAGTACAAAGGTAAAGTGAATAACGTTCAGAAAGAGAAGAGCTGCTCTATTTCATTACTCAAGATGAAAATTTTCATACCCAAAAAACTCCACAGAGAAACTTGTATCTGTCATATTTTCCAGTCATCTTATGTGGATCACCTGATTATGGAGTCAAGTCTGGATTCAGCATTGGTTAGATTGTTCTTATTTAACATTTACTTGATAACTTATACCCTGCTGGAATAATTTCCTTGAAGGTTAATGCTGATACCACAGAACCACCCTCATCACTGTCATCCTGGGTAGCATTGCTAACAGAGGCTCTTCCATGGAAAGGATTTGTTCATAACACAGCAGAGGAGCCCTGCAGGGAAGCTTACAGCTATGCCATTCTCCACACTGCTGCTCTGGGAATGAGGCTTCCTGAGTTGGGGCTGTTGGACTGATGTCCTTTACTGACATCACAGGCACTCAAAGACGTCAAAGAAAAACATCCAAGCATTATAGTAGTTCATGCTTCTCACAGCACAAATATCACCATTAACATGTATGAGAAAATGAGACTGCTTTTGCCTTTTAAATGTCCAAAATATAGACATTTCAAAACTCGCTAAGCTGTTAATGTAGAGGAATTTTATGATTAGAATTATATGCAATTACAAGTGAGAATTATTTTGAAGATCTGAGTGAATAATGGGCTTTGTGTATGAGGAGAAGGCATAGTGCACAGAAAATAAATAAAAATGCTACAGCCTTTAATTCACTAAACTCTTACATACTTGATTTTGAAAGCATACGGAATTGCGAAGGTAAGAATTTAGACCTTCAGTTTTGTTGACCAAAATATTATTATTATCAGCAGCATATATCAACATTTTAAATCTTGGAAAATCTTTATATATGCAGTCCAGGAGACTAGCATATAATTTGGCATGAAAAGAACAATTGCTTTATTTTGGGGCTTCCAGACAGCACTAATAGCCACTCTGAGACTATCTTCAGCAATAAGTAAGAAGGCCTTAGGTACTTGCTTTGGCAAATATGTTTGGTAGAAGACTGAAAATTCAGATGACTTGTTAGTCAGGATTCCCCATACAATGCAAAGAAACGGACTAGTCCGACTGCCTTCTGGAATTTTTGCTGAACATTAGTGCACTTAGGGTCTGTGGTTAAGCAAAAGTTGGTGTAAGCAAATGATGCCATTATCAGGTCATGCTTCAGGTCAGGGAAGGGAGCAGAAGGTACCACAGAGGGAAACCACAGGTGCTCATTGCAAGACACATTTTTTTTCAGCCTGCGTTGTAATATGGTTCAGATGGAACCAAATGTGCTGAAACATGTTCTGAACTAAGTTAAGCAAGACAATAGCTGATCTAACTGGCCCTGTACTACCTACTCAAGGCACGCCAGACACTAAAACAGACACAACCATGTTTGCACTTTTCAAGAACCGTTAAACCCACGTCTCTCACAAATGACCATGTGCTTTAATAAAGATGTGAGATATTTAAGAATCTGTTACTTTAATCTTTCACAGAGAAGAGGATAAGCAAAGTTTCACATAGCTGGGGTGAATCCAACTTTTCAAAACTTTGCATCACATATCAAGAGAAGAGACAAGAAGCTATTTCAGCTACTGGAAGCAGTTATATGTAGGAGACAACAATCTTGCTATAAAGACCTCCATCCCTGAGATCACAAAATAATCTGGTAAGACCACCTTATGGATAAAGAACAGTTGAGTGAAGCTGAAAACAAGCAGGATGGAATCCATGATGATGGGCAGAAGAAAAAAAATATCTTGTTTTTAAGAGTTCACAGCCACAGTGCCCTTATCTATAACTGGTATTTTTTTGCAGGTAATTTAGAAGTGATGTTTTGATTCCTTGAAGAATAAAGGTTATCCTCTAAGAGCACCTGTGGATGGTATTTTCTAATATTTTCAGATGGAGACAAGATTGTCCTGGTCTGAGATGAGTGATCAATGATCCTGCCACCACCCATTTTGATGGATGGATCTAGTTATTAATCTCCAGTGCCCAGGAGACATCAACTAGTACAGAATGTAACAGTACATATTCCCATGGCACTGAGTGACATGACACAGTCTCTAACCTACCTTTCCATGCAACTCCGAATCCAGCCCAAGGTCTTTATTTTCAGAGTATCTGGTCCCCTGGATTTGGCATACATATATATCCACACACTTCTGAATGATGCCTGTGAGAAGTTCTGGCCCTGTGGTTACCTGGAACTTATATTTTTTTACAGCATGGCTGAATTATCTCTATGCAGGAGAAAGCTTTATGAGGAGCTGGTCTGAGATTGTGGGATTAGCTCCCATGGGAGTTAATGACTATGGTGAATCCCAGCTGTTGCTTCATGTAGGAAATACAGTTTTTGGACTTGCTTTTTCCTACAGAAGCAGAGACTATGCCACACAAACTAGTCTTCTCTCAGAGAGAAATGGGAAGGGGAAAAAAAAAATCTTTAGTGACAGACGTTTGCAGATTCATTTGAGGTTCTAGAAGGCAATCAAAGCTATTAAAATGATGAGTGTGGTAAAAACAGTTTTTAAAGATCAAACGTCAACCACTCCCTGATTGTGAAACTGAAATCTCAAGAATACAATATTAAAACTACTAAGTGCCCATGTTAAATACCCTTACATGAACTTAGTCCTCCTCTTAAACTGCAGTTTTTCCTTCAGAGTGAGGCTGTACTCTAAAGAAAGGAGACATTTCATTTCTTTTACAGGAAAAATATATTCCATGTGGTGCTTTTTGTCTGCCCTCTCATGGTAGAAATATCTTCTTTTGAACTACAAACAGATTGACCCTGATAAAAACTGTTAAACATCTGCATGAGGAAAGGCAAAAGCATGCTCTCTGACTTGTGACTTCTTTTCATAGTGCTTTAAGCCTTGCTTGTTCTGTGAAGGAAAGACAGGAAACTGTATGAAGAGAGGTATTTTAGAAGTGAATCATCAAGGAAGACAAAGAGCTTGTGGGATCTTCAGCAGATAATGCCTGCAAGCTGACACTCTCAAAGGCAGGGATAAGGAACCTGAAGAAAGCCAAAAAGGACGTTGGCAGAGGCAGGGAGAAGGGAATTCCCAGAAAAGGGAGGGAAGAGTTGGCAGACATTTCATGCTGTTTGGTTAGGCTGCCGTGACTGCCCTGGATGAGTACAACTCAAAATGAATCACAGATATGTATTAATTTTAAATTGCATAAAAATTTGGAAATAGAGTAGACAACATTTGAGACAGTCATCTCTGACCACATTACAACCTAGTAGAGCACTGAGAATAGTGCTGAAAATATGAACGTGGTAAATTGAGGTCACAACATCTGGGAATTGCTAGAACACAGACAAAACTCAGGCAGTAGCCCCTCATTTCCTTTGACACGGAAGGCTGACTGAAGGACCATGAGCCATCAGAGCAGATCAGTACCAGCTGGGATCCTCCCTAGGCTGGGTGAACCGCTGATGTTGCAACTGCCACACGTCAGACAACTTCCATGCTCCGCTTGCATTAGACAGCATTCAGAAAAGAATTATCGCTCTTATTCCTCATTTCAAGGGAAACTCTAAGATCTTCTGATTTGCTGAGCATTAACAATCCCACCAGTATATCAAACGTGCTGCCTATTCAAAACTTACAGCGTTTTCGTCTGCAAGGCACCCACTGAAATTGAAGGAATGGTCATCAGGCTCTGACACATGCTTTAATGTCACAGCAGATATTCTGATGGAGAACCAGGAGACAAACGGCCATCAGGCAGAGTGCCCAAATGCTTGTTGAAGTGGTGCTCATATCTTCCTGTACCTAGATCCAAAAGCACTGGTCCTGACCCTGGCAGGAAACTTTGCAGGGAAGTCACTACAACATAATGGTGCCAACAACCATAAGTAAGAACTTACAGATAATAACACAAAAAAGTGAGTAAGGGAGACCTCATACTAATGCCTTGATATGGCTCCAAAAAACCTAAAATGAACCAAAATCAAGAGTTGAAAAAACAAAGCATGCTCAGGAAGAATCAACAGAGGGTGTTTCTGAAAATTTCCAGCTGGTAGCAACAGCACAACACAGGATGCTGCCGTGACATTGGCTGAACCCCAGCCCTGACGTCTCCCAAAACAAAACCACATACATCTCATCAGTTATTCCACAACCTTGCAAGTTAAGAATCTGTGTACGACAACATTCCCAGCTGTGCTTCCAGAAGGAAGACCAAATTCCAGGAATGAGATAATTGGTGGGAGTGAAACAAACTTGTTCATATCGAGATTCTGAAATGAGGAATCAAAGTCAGTAAGTAACAGGAAATGGAGCTGTGGGACCTAGGGAAGAGGAGACCCACCTCAAATGTAAGCTCATCGCTGTACAGCTCATAAAAACAGGATGAAGCAATGGACAGAAGACTGGCCCTGAACTGTTTGAATATGTTTCTGAAAATATCTCTAGAAGCTTCTCCAGGCTCAATCTGTTTATTTTTGCCTTTGACTCCCAGGGTCTTACAGACTGGCATAAGCACAGCATCACAGAAGCATCACAAAATAATGTGACAAATAGGCAGGCAGCGTCATTGTGTCAGCAGAAAAATACCTTTGCTAGAATTAAATTTAAGGCAAGATAATAACATAGGAAAGGATTTACTGTATAATTTTTGCTTTGATTTTTGAAACAAACCACTGGTTTGGAACAATTGCTGCCAAATTGCTTGCATCTGCACAGACAGTTATTGCAAGAATCTCAGAATGGAAAGCTATTTGTTACAAACCATTCAAATCCCCACTGTACTGCAGCTCGGTAACATGAAAGCCATCCCACAAGCTTTGTGCCCACACATATTAGAACTGACTCATTTATACAGTCTTTAGTCTAAAAGCTTCATAAATACTGAAGATCAAGACTCTCAAGGCATGAGTGAGAATGACTTACCACTGCTTGGTTTTGACCATGGACTAAAGCTCAGAAAGCTCCACACCCTGTCTGTCCCTCCTTCTAATACAGAAAATATTCTGTCTCCCATCATCTGCCTCTTTCCCTCTCCTACATGCCTATGATTAAAAAAAAGACATAGAAGTGTAAGGGGTGGGAGACTAAGAAGTCTGCCCTTGGACAGGTGTATTTGGAAGAGGAGAAGTGATGGAAGTCACAGACAGGGTAACTTGCAAAGCCCATGAAGAAAGAGCAAACCAGCAGCACTGTACAGCACATGTGCACCCCACTGTCTTTTCCTCAGGGGTTATGTGGGACAGCTCAGTTTTCCCCCTTCAGCCCAGCATGGCATTGAATCTGGGACTGTTTCACACTGGCAGAGCCCAGTGCAAGTCTGAGCTGAATGCCCATCTCTAAAAAGGTTTTACAGGGGAGTAAAGAGGGAGGAATAGGAGGGTGAATGAAGGCATGCACTCTCTCCAAGATGCTGGGAACTTGCCTGCACTGCTTCTAGACCTGTAAAAGATACGGGCACCAGCATCTCTTGTTTACAGGAACACTGCTCAGGTGCTTGCTGCTCCCTCTAAGCATCACAGCAGTCCTGATGCAAGCTGAGTGAGTTCACACACTCAGTCGGTAAAGTGATACAGGAAAAACAGATCAACTTTATTTTTATTTATAAACATTTGACAACATTCCCTCTAGCTCATGGAAAGTGTCTCAGGGAGTGTCTCAGTGCCTCAGGGCATGCTTACATCACTGCATAACATCCACACAGCTATGCTTCACTGCAGATTCTGGTAATGTTTGACTGCCCTAGTACTGCTCAGTGTTTGGGAGAGGTTTTTTGATGCATTTCACAGCAAATTCCAAGAAAGCGTACACATCAGTCCTCTGCTTCATTAACTACATGGGCACCAAATCACCAGAGATGCAGTCAGGGTGTATGTCAGCTTATGAGTCAGAGCTGGTGGGGAGCCTCCTCTTCCTCACAGTGGAGTAGAGGTGTCACAGTATTGACAGTCCATCACCCAGTCCCAGCTGTGAACACGTGTCTGTGTGTGTCTGTGCTCACTAACTAGTCTTCACTTTATAGGCTGCTCTGAATCTGAGGAGGACAAATAAAGCCCTCTCCAAATTTTCCCCTCCCATTTCCCAAATCACCCTATTTGGAGGCTAATGATAAGATTCAGTAATGCTTGGGGCCTGATTAATGGTTATGCTGGTAAATTGATACCTCCAGGCTTCTCATCAATGCTGCTTCCAACGTACAATGTTGATTTGCATCCCAGATTCTCAGAAATTACCTCCCCAGCATATCAATGTTATTACTGTAGTATTTGATTTAATGTAATATGTTCCTATAACATTAGATCAACTGCAGCATTTTAAAGACCAGTCAGACAGTATTTTAATTACTGCTGTTTATTTTACTTTTATGAATCTGATACGAACAGTTACTCACATTCCTGAAGGCATTCTGTGTCTGTGCAGTACGACTGGGATTGTCTCAGCTAAAACAGAGAAAAAGAAAAGCATGACACTTAACAGTAAGTCTTGGTTGGCTTTTACTGAAATCATGATTTAATATAATGTCAGAGTAAAAGTTCACGTGTAATTGATCCTTTACTGGATCACACTTGGCTTATGGTACGTGAAGAACCCCAGGTATGGAGATAGTTTCTGAACACTGTTTACATAACACCTTTAAATCACCCGACTACAGTATTATCGCTTCCAATTCACCCATTGACCACCTTTCAAAATGCACGTAAAAGGTAGTAAAAAAAAAGTAAAACCACCCCCTCTAGTGATATAGGAGCTATTATATACAGATATACTCTCTACACATATTTTGGGACTTATAAAGGACAGGTGTTCTTACTATTACCTAGATCAAGTAACATTAAAATCCTCTCTGATTACATCACAATAAATGATCAGACTGTGATAATGGTTATGCATAAAGAAGTTGAATTAATATTTCATATTTAAATTTAGTACTTACTAATTTTCCCCACAGGCGTTTTTTTTTTTTTTTTTAAAGCAGGTTTTAATATGTATTTTACTGTTTTTTCTCTTTACTGATGGGCAAAATTTAAAACATTTTTAGTGACTGTAATGATTATTTGATTTACAGACTAGGTAAGCTTGCCAACTGCAAGAAAAGTCAACACTGGCTGCTAACCTGCAAATCAGTACAGCTATTTTACAAATGACACAGCCAAAAAATAAAGACAAATATCACGTTCTTTATTTGGATCAGAGATGTTAAATGGATGAGATTTAATTTGCAGTACTATGGAAATAGATTCTATCCTCTGCTTAGGTAAACTACATGGATTATTAGTAAAAGTTTTTAAAAGTACAGAATTGTCACACTGCTCTGGTTAGAAATGACATTTGCTTTTTCATAGGTTTTATGATACAGTTGTCACAAATCCTAACACTTTTTGTCACAACAGGCTAATCTGTTTATTACCAGTTAAAGAGAAGCAAAGATGATGCTCTTTATGTAAGAAATACATGAATCATTTCCAAAAAACCCATGTCCCCTTTATTGGCATAGCTGATTTAATGTATGTAGTCATATTATGCAAAACACATCAAGGAAACAGATAAAGAACTGAAGAAGGAAGACATCTGGGAAGGTCTAAGCTCCTTCTTTTATCACAAAGAGTGTCAATGACTGACACATTTGAGAAAGGAAAAAATGTAATTGGAGATTGATCACACGAATTCTTTCATTAATATATTAATATCTACTAGCAAATTTACTGAGACTGCAAAGAAGTCCCTTAGGAAGGAACTGGGAAGGCTGGATTTAACCTTTCTGCTGTTTCTATAGTTAAAAACAGCATCGAGGGAAATTCAAGCAGAATACTTCTCTTTATCTTACTAAAGGAAAAAAAAATCTATCAAACTATGCATATTTCCTGCCCTTCTTATATAAAAGCTCATTTTATTTTAAAACTTTGGAAGTAACTTTCAAAGGGGAGGTTTTATGCAAGCAAAGGTACCCATTTGAAATATTCAAAAGATTTCCGAACTGGGAAAACTGGATATTGCTATACTCATGTTTTAAAGAGATCAGCAACATAATTATCTTCTGTTTGTATAAGAGTTTAATTCTGAGAGGGGCTTAATTTATAATCCCTACTCAAAACACAGTTTACAGATATTCAGCACAGAAGGATGACCAGAATTAAAATGGGCAGCAGATATATGATCAGAAACATTGTACAAGCATCTCCTTATCCCTCTGTCCCCAGGATGGCAAGTCCTCATACAGCTTATCTAGTTTGCCTAGATATACAACACTGCCTGGGGGTGTTCCAGCCACAGTATCAGTTATCTCCCATTTTAAGTGTCACATTCTGTTCAAATACAACTTTTTTTAAGCTCTAGGATGGCTGCCTGAGCCAGGTAACAAATCTGTTTTTAGCAGCTCACGGAGAGGGTGCATATTGTCATCTTGGGATGAAACACAGCAGATCATGAAAAAACGAGCAACAGTAAAAAGAGGTTTTTCTTAATTCACTCGGGTCAACAAGTTCCTAACTGTGTAACCCAATATGAATCTGATTCCTTGTGGTCACTCATTTAGTCAAAAGACGAGAAACAATTCTGGCACAGGTATGAAACGCTTACGTAAATTGAATGGCTGGGAAAGGTAATGCCTTTCGCTGAAACAAGAATGTTCCTTCTCCCAGTTAGCTCTCTTTTGACAATTACAGCCTTTAAGGAACATGGCAACTGTTGGGAAAAACTGAATGCACAACATTTCAATAGTAAGGTAATTGAAAAAAAGAGCAATTACCAGGGACTGGAAAGAAAGAGTCCTTTTCTAATCCAATGTGGAGGAGAAGTTTGGATGAAAGTTTGTGGAATAATGGTAAAAACTTGAACCAGACTTTACCTGTTCTCAATAAAACCCTCAAAAAGACTTCAAATACACTCAATGTTTTTCCAACTTGGAACACTACAGAGATCATGAGAAAAATTTTAAAAGAGAAGTAATTCTTCAAGTATGTTAGCTCTTAGGTACTTAAAGACAGTATTATTAACAATGGTTTTGATTTTATTAATACTTCAGAGATCCTTGTGTTGTCGAAAGTGTGAATTTAGTGGCAGATTAATAGCTGACTCTCTGATCTGACATCTACTAAAGTCAGCAACAGCCTTTTCATCTTTTTCCATATATTCTAAAACAGACCCTTAAAAAGAACACAGAAATTAGGCGAGTGAAACATCAGGGCATATTCAACAAAAGAAGAGAGTGAAAAATGTCACAAACCAAAATATTTATACTATTTTATTCCACTTGAATGAAAAGGATTACACCTGAATTTTAACATTCTCCATGCAGCTTGTCATTCAAATATAATAAATAGCTTAATGCATGTGAGCCAAACAATGAACTACTTTATCTTTTATTGTCCAAAATGAAGTAAACACGAATTGTTAATCGCATGAAAGCTAGAAGCGAGCTAAAAAGAATCAAGAATTTTCCATTTTAGACAGTAAACACTTGAAAACAATAAAAATAAAAATACTAATTATAAATGTGTATTATTTAAAATACAACTGTGAACTTTCATTTCCTCCAAGTACATTTAAAGCTTTGAATAACCTAAGTTAAAGTAATTTAAATTAATAAACCCAAAACCACAAGAACTCTTGGTCAATAGGAATATATGGTTTCTATGAAACCCCTCATAAATTCTTGGAAGAAGCAGCAGTGGCTGAATCACAGCAAATCAGTGCCCACTTACTGACATATTGTGAATGCAAACTCAACACAATACCAAGAAAAAAGAAGAAACCAAGTTACTTCCAGTGGTAAGAGAAAAGGGCTGTTCCTCACTCTTTCCCCATGACACTTAAATTTTGCATTGCAAAAATAAAAAGGGCACATTTCAAATGGCTCCTAGTTCCAGTTTGAAACAGTTATTCCTTTCTTTTCCTTTTCCAAAATACACAGCTTTTAGCCCCAGTTCACACTAACACAGCAGTGTTTAGATCCTGCTCCTTTGAGACAAGGACAGTTTTAACATGCCATCTTGTGGATCAACAGCATCCACCCACCAAGCACACCTGAAACCTGTGTCCTGCTGCTCCTCTTACAACAGATGCCATGTTATGGTAGGAGTCTGCACAGTTTTTAGCAATGAGAGGCGCAATTTTTTACAGTCCTCAGCTGTGAACAAAACATGAACAGACACAGTAAAGGGACACTGCTACTGGCCTCTGAAAACTTTTGTGAAGTCACCATATTAAGTAAAGTTTGGTTTGGGATTTTTTTTCCATATGCACACAAACATGCCACTGTGTGGTGAAAACAGGGTGTGAACTTTTACTGCATTTTAGCTGCTCCACAAAATCACTGAAGTCCAAGTGAAATAGCAAGCCCAGTGAAAACAGCTTCATCTAGCTAAACAGAGAACTTGTTTTTCCAACACAGGGACTTCAGCCACCAGGACCATTTCAGTCTTCTTTGAAAGAAGTTAAGCTGCTTTGCACCGCTCATCACAGATACCTGCTGTGGAGAAGGAAATTCAGACTTTGTCTACCTATACAGTAACTTTTCTTGCTTCATTTCCTCTGTCTTCTCTTCAGAGGAGTTTAGTGAAACTCTTCAGAGTTTGCTATGCCAGAGTTCAACAGTCTCACAATCTCTGTGACTTATCCTGCAATCTCTGCTCAGACAATTTTTTTAAAAATTAAAGTCAATAGCATATTGCCTGAAAAAAGATTCAGGGTTTCTATCCAGTGTGAACACTTCTTCTTCTTAAGAGTTAAATGTATTATTTAAGAGTTTTAAACAAAAAGGACAGAGCATACAAATATCAGGAAGATACCAATCATCAGACAGCTCACCAGTTCATCATTTTTCAGGAGAAATAGCAGCATAATCCCTGTCCAAAAGCACATTCCAACTCCAGGAATGGTGTACTGAAGAGGTAACAAAACAAGAACAACAGGACTAGTGGCAGGAACAAAGTGCAATAATCAATGCAGTCTAGTGTGAATGGCAGATGAGATGAAAGTATATTATTTATGTAGGGATAAATAAAATAACTACATTTTAGAATAGCTTTTGAGTCAGCTCAAAGCAGATATAAGTCCTCAGAAAAGACAGAAATGAAAAATTAGTAAGTTCATGAGACAGGTCAGGAAAATACCTCCATACAAGAAATTGTGATGGATGAAAGCCCAGAGAGATGTGTAAGAGAAACAGATGAAACAGGTACAAAGATAAGAGAGCAAAAATGGATAATGGTGGGAATTAAAAGAATAGTTCAGTAGGAAAGCAAGGACAAATAACTAACTTGACAGGGTCATTTATTCCATGAATACAAGTAAATTTAAAATGAAATCATAAAGACTTGTTGACAGAAAATTTTATGTGATAATGAGGGCAAAGTATCATCCCTTGTGAAAATACTCTTCTGCCATTTAGACCAGCTGGAAGCTCTGCTTTTGCTCTCCAACAATGCCAGAAGATGACAACACAATGGCATACTCCTGATTGCATTCTCATGCTTCTGGATAATGAAATCATTATTTAAGCTTTGTTGGCAGCCACATCTGTTATCTCCAAACGATATAAAAGATCTAGTAAACAGCATGATAAATAAATTGCTATGGTAGGATATGCCAGTCTTGAATACAAGCCAGGCTGCAAATTGAATTGCAGCAGTATCTGTAAGAGTTCAGATTTAAAGATGCAAAAAATGACACCAACATGCATTATTCTGCTATAAGGTGGCAAAGAGAAATAAGAGGAAAAGAATGGTATACTGATGGAATTTAATTGTCTCTTAAACTATACTAGCTTCTCTTAGAGGCACAAACAAGGAAGAAGTGAACACTGCCTTTTCCACTCCTTCATTTTCTATGTGTATATGCAGAATTAAAATAAATGACTGTTCATACAAGGACAGAATAACAGTCTGCAATAAAAATATAGAGCCTAGCCCTGTGAGGTGGCAAGTAGTTTTCTCTCCCATCACAAATGAGAGAAGGATGGTTGCTACATTTCAGAATAATATTACAAGATTACACACCAACTCTTAAGACACAGAATCATCAGCCAGTTATAACAGTAGGAGAACATTAACTTTCATAGTGAAAGACACATTTTATGGAGGAAGATGCATCAGAAGTCACAGGGCCCACTGCAATCTGGAGCCTTGATCTGGACAAGGACATATTCTTTCCTTCACTTTTTTCATTTGTTCTGGGATTGCTGTTTCACCTTGGTGTCATATAGATCCACCTTTTTCACACTTCTCTCACTTTCCTGCAATTGCCTGACTTACTGGTACTTCATTTTATAATTCTGCTGACCTGTGATATCAGCGACATCCTCCTTTTAGTGAATGCAAAGCAGAATGAATTAGCAGTGCAAAGAAGACGAAACCGTGAGATGATCAGGATCATTACAAGGAGCTCACAGCATCTCTCACTATGTGCAATACTATACAACAAATACACAAGGCAGAATATTAAACAGAGGCATCTGAAAATGTACACAAACAACATACATATCTCCCCAGCGGACATTTGCAAATTTATATCTAAAATGTAAAACCAAAATACATACAGGCTTTTTGACCAAACAGTTGAGTATCTTCTGAAAAATGATGCATATTAGCAAAAGAAAAGGATACTCCCACATAGACAGCCTTGAGGAAAACTTAGAACTCGCAGTTCCAAAAAATAAGTAGAGATTGCTCTGAGTGTTGATTACATCCACATGAGGCCTGAGAGAAAAAGTGCAATTTTCTCCTTTTTCCTCAAAAGAGAAGGCTGTAACACATCTCTGATCATCAGAGTTCAGTCATTCATAGTACAGGTTTTAGCTATTAATTATTTCTGGAATATCAAGCTGAAAGAATTTTCAATGTATGATTTTTTACATTGCTTGCAATACACTATGCATGCATTGAGATGATCGTGAGGTGTGACTGAGATTTTCTTCCTTTTTTTTTTCTTTTCTAAATACACATTGGTTAAGAAGCAGCAGTTTCAAGCAACAAAGCTCAGGAGTGGGAAATGTAAAGAATGACAGACACGTTCAACAAGTCCTGATTCCTAACCCCTTACAGACCCAAGTGGACACCACTTTTCACAGCTTTTTTCTTTTTAAACATGTCTAGAAAATAGTCTCCTTTTACACTGTTTGATCGAGAATTAGATTCTGGGTTATGACACCCATTGGCAGTACATTAATACTGTAGTACAGTTTTGTGGCCTTAGCCTGTGCAACACCAGCACCTTGAGCACTCCTTGAAAGGCAGGAAAATGGAAGTCAGTGGAGCAAGAGCACTCAGGTAGTCTCACCCTCTGCCACTCCAACCCTCTGTCTTATTCTTTTGGCCTGGTGTCTTAGGAGGTGCATCAAGTCTTTTCCCCTGCATTTCTGAAGAATGACAGTTTCTTTGTCGTAGTGAACAACCTGAAGTTCAGCTGTTGGAAAAGGTCTTCTTTGAACCAGCTTGAATGCAGAGGACAAAAGGGGCAAGTGAGACCAAAATGCAGTTTCCTGCTCTTGGGATGTTTGGCTAAAAACTATAGACTAGAAGAAGTCGCACCTGTTATATATAAAAATTAGAGGGCAAATACCATGTAAGAAGTCTCCAGGGCAACCTTCATATTTAAAGGACATTTTAAATCATAAAAAATGTATTTGGTATAGTTCTGGTGTGCTTTCAGTAAAAGCCCACATCAGTAGGGAAAGCCATTTTGCTGACTATTTAAGTTGGGCTTAGCTGTGCTAACATCTTGAAAGCTTTTCAACCATTTGCAGCACACATCTATTTCAGTCATCTGTGTTTATTCTGTGCTGCTTACACGAAGCCTCCCTCAGCCAAGACTTGTGGCTATGCTGGATACTGTTTCAGACTATGCCAGTTCAAAACAGTAAGACTCTAAAATGACCTGGTCAAGAGAATTATGCAGAAAGATTGACAGAGTGTTTGAAGCAATTATGTTGAAACAGTTTGAGAATTTGCAACTTTTGCTATAAAAATCTAGTGACAAATCAAAATACAAAAGAGATTAAAATAAAGAATGATCTGCTCTGCATACCCCAGAGTTTTGATAAAGCAACACAACTAAGCATGGACCATTACTTTGCAATTAGCTACTGAAGAACAAAACACAAGTTTGTAATTCCCACAGTGGTTTGTAAGTAGAACTATTGGCAGTTTATCAAAATGGGTCCTTTTGCATTATAGAATGAGAAATGTTTTGGCCTAAAAAACATACCGCTCATTTTCTCAAAAACTAGTATGAGAGAATTCTGAAGTCAGTTTTTGTAAAGCAAATAATACTGAACCAGAAGGAGACAGAGAAAGGATGTTTACTTGACACATAGTCATGTGTATTACTGGCTTGCTTTGACATTTCTGGCCACTCTAAGCAGTCATTAGCAGTTTCAATCCTTATGGAAGATGCTCTATGTATGATTATCCCTCACCACCACATAAACTGTGTTTTCAGTCTAGTTTTCAGACTTGAACTGACCCTTGGGCCGAGATCAGCCATGCCTACTCAGAGAGCATTGATACCCAGAGGAGTAACATAAGGGAATCAGATTTTTATATTACAAAATAAGTGAAAAAGGGGGAAATAAAAATGTTTAGATACAATATCATTCTTATCTAGATTTGCTGTCTTTTGCCAAAACTAAGACATGAACCATTTCCTCTGAGTACACATAATGTCCTTCACCATGATTCTTTCAAACAACTATCCCCTTGTCTGACAGACTCCTCCCAATAAAACCACTTGCTGTCATTCGTTGTTCCTCATTCCTGAACTTCAGCTCTTCTTGTCAAAATAAGTTTTGCAGATGGAGGAGACTGAACAGGAGATAAAGTCATGAAAGCTAACAGACTTGTCATTGTCTTTTGACAACTCTTGTGCATCTGCAGAGGATGGAAAGTCTTGTGATATTTTTCTTCTATGCTTACTTCCTCTTACGGAAGTTCCCAATTAACTGCTATATCCACAGAGTAAATAGTGAACCCAACATACAATAGTCAAATTGTTACACAACACCACCAAGTCATAACAGATGGTGCCATGGGTATTACATACTAGAAATTATATTTATGAAGTCACAGCCAAGAATTTTAGATTTCTAGTGTTTCCTAGGAATATCTGGAGATCATAATATCTGCTTATTATTTACAGTGGCCATATTACAGAAATTTACATGTGTGAAATGTTCCTATTTTGACACCAAGAAGAACCCTGAAAAATCCACTTCAGGAAAATGATAGAACATTCAGCATAAAATAATCCAATGCCACTTAAGCATGTATATATATATACATTCTAACAACTCTGTGTATGAACAATATCTCCAAGTTAACCTAATAAGCAGCAAAATATCTTTTAGAATATTATGCGTATTAGAGATACACAGTTCACTGACTATAAAATCTTTGTGGTATTATGAATTAAGAAGGAAAAAACCGAACAAAGCAAAGCCCTGTTTAGTCAAGCAAAATGAATGACAGATAAATAATCAAGCCACATAACTAAGTAAGAGTTGGACTTTTTAACAGCTTTGTTTGTAATTTTCTGTGGTGTTGCTAACAACAGAGAGGAAAAAGAGTTTAAATGACAATAGCTTTTCTTTTTCCATTGTATAAGCACTAATTGTACTATAAGATGAACTGAAGTCTGCATTTCAAATAGAGATTTAAATGATATGCTATATAAAACCTCAAAAGTAATGTATTTAACCACAAATTCTATTTTGAATGCTACACACATTTTCTAAGAGTTTCAAAGTAAATACGCCAATTAAACTAGAAGTTAAAATTATCATATTGGAAATTAAAACAAGAACTTCAGGTTCTAAAGGCAGACTTCTTGACCTCCTTCTGATTTTGGAATAGCGGTGTCATTCAAATCTCCCGTACAGTTAATTCTAACAGAAATCCTCTGTATTTGAATATGCATTTTTTAACTCTACACATAATTGTCATGACTGCATATATCATAACTTCTTCATTAGCAGAAGCCTTAATTCTTATCAGCGTTGGTTTAGATAGGTATAAACAAATTAGTCTGTAAAAATTACTTTATTTTAACTCAAATGCAAGTTTAAAAAAATCTACAATCAATCATAGAGGTTTTGCACAATGTCATTACTGGATTGAAAGTTACTCCTAAAAGTAACATTTTCACACTTGGGCATCTCCTATAATTACATTATAATTCTGTTAAATTTGATCTCATCTCTGAACTTCTGCATTTACAGTGCTCAGTCTGGAGACAATTGCAAACACCTTGTTATACAATTTGCTCCAAAATCCTGTCGAGTATTGCCAGCTGTAACACCATTCAAATGTACTCTGATGTGTTTTATACCTATCTAGGTTAAAAAGAATCAACCACTAAATACATATAGGGAACCATTGTGGGTACATAGCATGTTTGGATGTCTTTTTCTCACCCAGAGACTGAATAGGTTGCTTAGCTTTGTTTATCACAATGATTATGAAGTTAAGGTTTTCAGGATCCAACTTTTAGAGGCAGTGGGCACCCAGTCTCCATTGAGACTTGTGGGGTTCAGCAATTTTGAGAACCAATGTCCACGTGTTCTTTTCAGCACAAATAGTAAAACTTCTGTTTGCTTATGTTGTGTAAGACTCAGTGACAAAACAGCAACTTAGAAGGCAAACTCTTACTGAAGCATTAAAGTTACAGATGCAAAAATGGCTTAGCAAGTCTCCCGCTGAGATCATACAACAGGTTACTTGAGGATAGTCTGGCTGCTGACTGAGACTTCTGAGACTTTTATTTTCTAGAGTCTGCTAAATTATCCTAGCTAGTGATTTGGTCTTATAAATATTTAGGAGCATCTGCTTTGCTTTTTAGAAGAGATGAAATCTGGAATTTCCCTTTACTCCTCACAGTTTCAAGCACTAATTGGTATGAGCTTTTTGGAAAGCGAACACTGAGCAATAAACTCCATTCCTGCACCTACACAGAACATTATTAGACTGCTCTTGGTGACTACCCAAGAGCATGCACCTATTATGTGCTCTGTTCGCATTCATAACACATGAACTAGTGTTCCTCCAAAAGACCCATTTTTACTCACCTCACACTGCATGGAGCAGCTCAGGAACAAAATCTCACAGACATTTGCAGCATTTCTAACTCTGGACATGACTCAACCTATTGTTCACAACTAGAATCCTCCAACCACAAGAAAGAGAACTGGCTGACCAGTGCCATTGCCTGTCAGTATCTTCCAGCAAAAAAGGAAAAGGTAATAAATGCTGAATGGGGGTCAAAATTCTGAACCGCACTGGTTTAGATTTGCATCTGACAAGCCTGAGGAAAAAGGGCAGCCAACATGCATCCTCCTTTCTTCCTCCCAACTTTTGAACTTGGTCCTGGGGATTCCTTTCTCACCACTTCAGCACGTGTTTAGAAGCCTCAAGGTTCAGAATCAACACAACTGTGGGATATGGCACAAACATCATGTTGAGGACAAAAAGAAAATCTTTCTCGGGAAAGAACGTATGCACAAACATCTATATAAGGGCAGCAGGGAGAGCTCCGAAGATTTTGAAATTGTGTCTCTAACTGGGAAGCATGAGCTAGGATGGCTAGGCCGGATGTAAAGGCTCCACAAAAAGGACAACAATTCTCCACACAAGCCTCAATTTTCTCTGCCTTTGTGTCAGCAGCACTAACCTTTAAACACTGCATAAGTAGACTGAAGGATGCAATTTCCTGTACTCAGCATTTTAAACCCACATCTAGAATATTGCATCCAGTCTTGAGCTCTCCTACACCAGACACATTTACAGACTGAAGTGAATTCTGTGCAGGGTCTCCAGGGGCAGAAGCACTTGCCCTGTAAGGAGAGGCTGAGGGAGCTTGGCTTGTTTGGCCCAGAGAACAGATGGTTTTGGGAGACCTAACAGCAGTCCCCAGTACTTACAAAGAGGTTAGTGAGAGGACAGAGGCAGCTCTTTACAGCACTGTATGGCAATGGGTATGACACATTCAAGTAAAACAAGAATGGAAAAAATTCTCTGTCGCACAGACTGCCAAATATTGGGGCAGGTTGCCTCAAGAGGCTGTAAAATTGCTATCCCTCGAAAGTTTTCAAGATTTAGCTAGAATAAAAGCCCTGAATGACCTGGTCGCTACTGAACTTGCTTTGAGCAAGAGGTTGTCTTAGGTCATCTACTGAAGTTCCTTCCGTCCTGAACAATTCTGGTAACACCAATAAATGGGCACACATCCCCATTCACCCCCAATCAAACCTGTTGACTGTTCAACAGTAAGAAAGTGAGTCAACCTCTAATGACTTTTGAGTGTCAAGAAAGTACTGGCTGTACCACAACTGGGAACTATCAAAGCAAAATTGTATAATTTCCTATAAAGTATATGGAACCGGCTGCATAGACATGCTCAATTTGTCTGGTGTCATTTTGAACTTTGGTGCATCTGGCCACTACACAGATCTGGGGTTGGCAACTCCAGTTTTGATGCTTAGCCCAAGAGTCTGCTAGTCTGTGAGATGAAAAGTGCTTGTCATTTCCTCTTGTCCTGTGGGGTATTGTTCTCCTTCTGCTGCAGCCACTGATGTAGCCCTCCCACTGCGAGAGCCTGGTCTGGAGTATTTTGGCTCCCAGTGCAGCCTGTGTATTTCGGAGACAGCATTCTCTGTGCACAGGCCTAGGGTGCAATATGAGAACATGATGACACAAGCTCTGCAAGTGCTACATTATAGACATGGGTGGGGAACTCCGCTTATTCCGAGCAAACTAATTCTGGAAAATGAGATCAACCAAACTCTCCAAGAGTACACACAGGTACAGCATCCACCTGGCTTTAGGTTCTTCCTCTGGCATTCCAGATGAGTGTAATGATGCACTCCAAGACTAATAAAGTGTGGACACCAGTTTTTGTGTTCAGGGTGAATCAGGACTATATAAGTGCAACCCACACATTTGCATGAACAAGTTATAGATACCTCTTGAAAAGTGCCATTTAAAAAAAGTTTCTTCCTTTGTGGATGTATGCATGTGGAAGTGGTTTCAGTTTAAGAGCAAGCACACAAACAAACTGACGGGAAGCCATACAAGGAGCAGCTGAGGTCACTCGGCTTATTCAGCCTGGAGAAGAAGAGACTGAGGGGACACTTCAGTCTACAACTTCCTAGTGAGGGGAAGAGGAGGGGCAAACACTGACCCCTTCTCTGTGGTGACCAACGATAGGACCCGAGGGAACAGCATGAAGCTGTATTGGGTTTAGACTGGATATTAGGAGAACAGTCTTCCCCCAGAGGGTGGCTGGGCACTGAAACAGGCTCTCCAGGGAAGTGGTCATAGCATCAAGCCCGACAGAGTTCAAGAAGCATTTGGACAACACTCTGGGACACATGGTGTGACTCTTGAGGATGGTGCTGTACCAGGCCAGGAGTTGGACTTGATGATCCCTGTGGGTCTCTTTCAACTCAGAATATTCTGTGATTCTATGATTCCTTATACCCAGACATATATTCTTTGGGGACTTACATACTAACTCTACTCTTATCATAGGCTAGTGGATGTCATATTTTCCTGATACCCTTCCCAAAATACTGTTAAGAAACCTCTTGAAGAAGGGCCTGATCCTAGAGAGAATATTCTTCATATATAACTGCCTTGAACAGTTGATGTACTCAGTAACTTAAAATTATATTAATTTAGGCCCTAAGAAAGAAAATGTGATAAAAACAAATTTATGAAAATCAACAAGGGGAAGTACGTCAAATGAAGTTGATGTATAGTGTAGAAATTGAAACTGAAAAGAATTTAACCAAATTAGAGTTGTAATCAAGTTCACCTAATTGCTCACAGTTCGTAACTGTTAACATAATTTTTAAAAATATGTACTTTTAATTAGAAAAAAAAAGAAGCACTTTGTAGTTTATTTTTCCATAGACATTGAACTAAGTTCAATACAGAAACAAAGAAACACTGCTATTTTACAGGTCACAGTCAGAGCAATGTACGTAAATTGCTTGAAGTTGCTCAACCTATCAATGACATAACAAGAAACAGAACTCAAAACTCAGAATCACTGGATTCCCAACTTCAGAACTTTTTAGAGGGTAGCTTTAAAAATTTAGACATCATTATCTTGCCATATGAGTATGTGGAACTTCATATGTGCGGAATTACCTTGACCACAAAGACTTTCTGGGTAATTTCTTTGGCTTTATGCAGACTGAAAAAAATGCATATAAAAGAAACATTTCAACAGAAACACTGTCAATGCTGTCAAAATGCAGCTCTGGGAAATAAACAGAAAGCTATAATTTGTATTGACTATTCAAAAGCTCATCAGAAAGTTGGATACAGATTCTAACTGTACATGCTACTGAACAACCAGAGTCAAAAGCACCAGTAACTGCAAATCTGCAAAAGCTGAAGTAATGTCCGAATAATCACCCTTCCAAATATCCTCATGTCAACCTTACCAGATTAATCAATCTTCTCATTGCATGTTCATGCGAGCAAATGCATTCACAGGGATCAAATCCACCTTCTGCCATGGTTCTCTGGATAAACCTGAACTTGTCTGTGAACACCTAAGAAGAATAAAAGGACAATGAACTCTTTTTCAACTGACCTTATTTTCCAGAGACTCACACATCAAGTTTCAGTTCATTTAGTGCCAGGGTGAAAAAGCAAAACATAGCAGGGTAATCCTATTATTCCTTTGGCAGTATGAATGAAGAAGTCTGGTATGTGCAGTTACATTTTGATGTTGCTGAAAACACTCACATTTGTCTCACACAAATTTTTTTTGCAAGACCATGTGTGCCTCCCCTGGGTTTTCTCACATACCAAAATGAAATACATCCTAACAAACATGAAGCACAAAGATTAAAATCTTGTCTCTCATCTGCACAGTGGGACTCTTAAGTGTACATATACAAATTGAAAGGTCAGGGGAACTTGTACTCCTAAACCCTAATAAACTGCTGGCATTGTCCCTCCAGATCAATGTACGGGAAAATAATTTAAAACTCAGTAAGTTCTTTGCTAAAGGAAGCAATCATCTTTGTTGTATAATGAAAGCAAGCAGCAGGGGTACAAAAGTGAATGTACTTGGAAACACTTTAAAAATGGAGCTATGCACACTAATTTTAGATCAAAGAAGTAGGTTAATCACTTAGCAATACAGAATGTTCAAAGAAATTGTAGTGGACATGGTAGGAAATCAATTCTAGATTATTCACCTGCTAAAACCACTTATACCAGACATGTCAAGCATGTTCAAATGTATGCTTACTCTTTACCAATAACTTTAAAGTGATTTAATTGAGGGACAAACTTGCAGCAGACTGCAAGGGATTTCTCCCCTTGCGGTCAAATCTGGGATTGATTTCTCTCAAATGAGGACTCTTAGGATATACTAGATAGTTCTGCAAATCCACACTTAAAAAAATATTTTTAACTTGCCATCAGTAAAGCTGTATTCAGAATGTGTTGGTGTTGCATGCACTTGGGCTCTAATGTGACTCAACCGGCAAGCTGAACAAATGCAGCAGCCCAGAGCAGATACAACCTCTCAATTCCTAAAACAAGTAGTTTATGAAGGTACCAGCCATTTGATAAGGGTGTGCTGAATCAACAGATATGCTCTGCAATCATTGCCTATAAAAACTTACAGCCTTGATCACACATGAGCATTTTAATGTTTCAGTGTCACTAGAAGAAAGAGGAATAACCTACATGTCTGTAAGACATCTTCATCCAACTGAATATAACACTGTTACAGTTCTACCCTCTTGGGGGAAGAAAAAAACCAAACGCATTTCAGAAGTCCTTCCTTTGTTAATGCCTACTACTCTTCTGAATAAACCTTTACCAGGGTGGAGAAAGCCAGAGAGTAAAAGGTGAGAGATATCTGTATCTTAATTATGGAGTTTGAACATCAATGCCCTTAACCTGATAGGGTCTCCACTTTTTAAAAAGAAAACAAAAAGGAAGTGATGGAGGAAATTCTTTTTGCTGAGACACTAAAAAAGCATAATCTGGCTATGTAGTGAGAAGATGACTGAGAGATCACTTGATTATGTAGCATACAAGTACCTTTGAAAAGAAAAACAGGCCTAAATACTGAATTCTTCAATGAAGAGGTAATCAAGAGCCAGTAATTGGAAACTGTAATTAACTAGACTGAAAAGAAAAGCAAGGCATACATTTTTACCATCACAATGATGGTAAAAATGATCTGTGCAACAAACTGCCCAAGAAGCAGTGGATTTCCCACCACTCACTGCATTCAGATGTTTCAGTAAAATACAGGTTATTGAGTAAAGTACAGAAGCACCCAAGTTCAGACATAATGTCCTCCAATATACAGGGGATCAGAGCAGATGATCTAATAACTCTTTTTGAGAGTTATTGTAAGGCTACTACACTAACTTTCATGAAATTAATTCAGAACCACTAGAACCAGATGAGAGCATAGAAAAAAATTTTAACTACACAGCCTCCCTGAAGAATAGGCTCCTCCGCTTGGTGTGGTGTTTCTAAAACTATCTTAGGATAAGGAACAGATAAAAGCACTGATTACTAAACAGTACAAAATAGTTTCTCTGGATATAATGCTGACATCCACAAGAAGGTATTTGAACAAGTGCAGTTGCAAAAAAAATATTTAATTGTAATTAGAAATAATTTAGGGGTCAGTAACACGTAATAATGTCACAGTGATCAACAGACAAGTGTTTATATTACAGAGGGCTACAAAAAACCCAAACATCAAGTAAGAGTCATCACCGATGAAAACAGGCTAACATTCTCTATAGAGCACACAAGTGAAAAAGATTGGACAAAAATGGGAAAAGTTAATCTGTCATACAACATCATAAATTTAAGCTGAGGTACGCTAGAAGGGATTTACCCCAAGGCACTTGTACATGACAAATTACCTCAATGAGCTAAAGAAAGCACAAGACACATCACCAAGTAAAATGACATCCAAGCTTTGAACAAAAGATCTCTTTCCCACCTTCACACGATGCTGAAACAAATCATCCTTTCTTTCCTCCAAGCCTGTAATAAACTCTTTCATTGGCAAAGAACCAAAGATTGACCATGTATTTTGGGAACAGCAGTAGGTTTTCCTCTAAAAAAAGATGCTAAAATTGGGTTATTTTAATATGCTTAGAATCCAGGTAAGTAATTCCCCTTCATGAAATTATTTTTTGCTGGAACTGAAGGAAACGGAGATTTTGTACGTCTGCCCAGTTATAAAGAAGAGAGAAACACTCTATACTATATGATGATTTTCACTTGTAAAATGACACTCTCATGTCTTTATTCCTCTTTAAAATATTCTTGGCTTAACTGTGTTATTTGTAACACATTTCAAATGCATAAAGCACTAAGCTCTGTAATCAGATTTTGAAGTTTATTAGCGTTTTGTGATCCTGTCTAAGAATAAGAGACAAGTATTTTTATATACCACAAACCAGGATTTCTTGTCTCCACTGTGTGCTCTTAGGCAGCCCGTCTGTATTAAAAATCCTGTTCCAGAACTGCAGTGTGCTTCCTGCCTGCCTCCCGGTACTTGCAATTGTCTGATCTCACGTCAGCAGCTAACTTGTTCTGCCCAGCTCTGACCTCTTTGCTGTGAGTCACACAAGCTCTCCACCTTTTGCAAATACAGTTGTTCTACATACAATCTATCACAGAAAATGGGAGTATGTGCTCCGTTCTTTTCCTCATGACCTGGAGAAGGAAATAAAATGCTTGTAGTTTTACTTTACGTGGTTTTCCTGTATGTTTTTCTGTTTATCATCACCTTGTTTTCCTTGGAGTTGATAGAGCTGGTTTATACCAGTTGGTAGGACCACAGCAATTGGTAAGGCTATGATGTCAAATACCTGCAAGTTCTCTGACTGGCAGAGTGTCTTTTACTCAACTTAAAATCACCATATTTTGGGTTGGCCATACTGCTAGCACAGTATTTAAATCACAGGGTTTACAAGCAGCTGGAAGACATAGTCAGTAAATACGCCAAAGCTCTCTGTGACAACAGCTGAGAAGATATCTATTATGGCCTCCAGACTAGCAAACTGGTAGAGAGCATAATAAAGGAGAGAATTAGTAAACATAGACAAATATGATGTACCATCAGCAAGTCAATATGACCATTCCAGTGTAAAGAGGCCCACAGAGATAATCATAAACAGAGCCACTGAAATTAAAATACTGTGGTCGGAGTTTGAATTACTATAATTCAGGAGTGAAGTGGAGGATGGTCTCTGATGATTTAAGTCAGAAATAAAAGCCCCTCATTACTTTTTGACTTGAGTATCTATTTGAAATTGTAGTCAATGAAGCCATATGGAAAATATTTCTAGTCTCTCATGACTTAAAAAATAGCATTCTCAGTTATAGTAACTATTGTAAATGGTTTCTTTTATTCTCTTCCTCACTCCCAGCCCTATAGCAGTGTGTCATATTTTATATACTCTACTATCAAACCCACAGTCTTTATGGCTACAATCTGGCTAGGGGGTTTTCATACCTGGAGACTGTTCTATATTTTAAATTATTGTAATGACTATACATTATTTCCCAATTCTGCAACACCACTCCTGAGTAAATAGCATGCAGCTGGCGAGCTCTGGGAGATAGAAATTATACTCTGCCCTGCTCCACTGTAATAATTAGAAAACGGAATTCCTTTCTATCATGAAGGCAAACAAGAATTTTTGCCCATTTTCCATGTGCTAGATGCCCTCCAATGTGACTCTAATATGATGTTTATTAGCAAGACTGCCAAAGCGTACAAATCAGTCATCTCTACTCCTTAATATAAAAAACTGTGTAAAAATACTTATCACTCCAGTATTCAAAGAAAAACTCACTTTATATGACACATAAATCAGTTACTACAGATTTATCATGGACTAAACCAGGCATCTTCAGCATCAAAACATTACGCTCATTAACTCTTTTCTTTCCTGGATCTAGGCACTTAAAATGTAGACTATCACAAACATGATACATACAATGGCTGGAGATTCCCCTGCTAAGAACTATTTTTGCTGTGTTTCTATTTTCCTGAAGACTGAAGGTAAGAAATCCTTGGGAGCAAAATACCTCATAGCAGAGCAGGCAAGTAACAGAATCCTGCCACATTACTTTAAAGAGAAACAAAATCCTATTCAGATCCTCACTACTGTTTTTCAGCCAACTGCAATAACTTGGAAGACAATTGTGAAATACCTCTAAGAAGCCATCAAGTTAATTTTGCTCCTGAGTTCAGTTTGGGAGAAGTGTGGCAGAACAAATGAAAATATGTATCAAATTGTAACAAATGAAAATTTAAAACAAAAGTATAGAAAAAAAGCAAATTAATTGCTCCGCCTCTGGAGCATTCTGAAGGCATTCTGAAAAATTATAAAGGGCTAAAATAGCAAAAGCCATACACAAAGCATGAATGATTCACTGCCTCAAAGATAAAGTGCTCATTTTTATCTTACTGTCAGATGCGGAAGCCCTCTCTCCTACACTTGTCAGTTATCTACTAAAGTATACAGATTTCCTTAAAAATAATGTGTTCCCTTGCCTTTTTACCTGCATCTAAGCCATATTAGCATCCATGTCTTCTTAAAATACCTGACCCTTTTTGTAATTATTCTATTCTCAGCATACTCCAAGTTTGGTTCTTTTGTATAATCTTACCCATCTCCAAATGACCTCCAAATATTCTCTTCTAGAATCTGAAACATCCTGTACATTGGCCTCATATAGCATAACATAACACTCTTGCAATCCTGCACATCAAGTCGTGTCCCAGAGAAACTACCAGGCACTGGGACTATGTGACCATAGTACCCATTAACTCAGGGAGTGAAAATTTGCTTCAAGCAAGAAGAGATGGGTGTGATAAACTCCTCCTAAAGCTCCTGATCACTGCTTTTATAGGAATCACTTCTCTTCCTTGGCCACTCTGTCCCTCTAGGTACTGCTGGCACTCACAGGGCAACTGGCACCCCAGATGACTTATTACTGGGCATTTCAAAATGCCTCTGGGTACAATTGGCTACTCCAAAATCTGTGTCTAATCCTGCCTCTTCCTAATTCTGCCACTCTAGGGAGTGGACCCACTGAACCCCGCCTAGCCATATAGAGTCCAATACGACATCTGTTAGCTGTACAGTAAAATAATAGATAAAGGTATCTGCAGTAGGGCAACATTGTTTACTAGTGACCAGCTAACCAAGAGAAGCCAAAATATTCAAAAACAGTGAATCCCAGACAAACTCAAAATTTTCTTTATTTGTTATATAATGCATTTTCCTGTTGATTTCCATCTTTTATAGTATATGTACTTCATGCATACCCACCCTCCCATAGAATCCTGAGTGTTTTGTTACTCTTTTGATGAACTATCTACATCCAACTCACTAGCCTATTATTTAACTTCCCATTATTTCAGTTGTACAGCTAAACTTTGCGAGTAAGACAGGGCAGGGAATTTTATCCACTGATTTTTGTATCATGTGTTTCTTCAGACTGGATTGGAGCATAGAGGGGGAAAATAATATGCATGGATTTTGGGGTTTTCTGTTAAAAAAGCTGAACAGATGTCTGTGTACAGATGTCTGTGACTGGCTGATTTTACCTACAAATAGCTTTGTGAAATTTCTAGTTCAACTGCTACTACCAGAAATGCAACACATTTCCTATCACCAGAGCGATATAAAGGAGGAACAAGGCAAAAATGGTAGCAAAGCCATTAAAAAAGCAAATTTTACCATTTTTACACTGCATAAAACTACAGGACAGTGTAAGGAAACAAAAGCATTAGTAGCTGAATATGGAAGAAACTTCACAAAAGGAACTATGAGAATAGGGAGAAAAAAAAAAAGAGAAAAATAAGTGGTACTTTAAAATAAATAAATGCTGCTCTGTCTGAAGTTAATGGGTGCATGATTCTAAGGCAATAGAATCCACACTAAAAGACACCACACTAAATCAAAATTAATCCAGAAGCCAAGGGCCTGGCGTAAGTAACCAGTGGAAGTTGTCTTCATTTTTTATACAAAAGTTTTAAATTGTTAGGGTTATAAAACTAGCAAAAATAAGCTTGAAGTTTTCTAGGAAAACTTCCTTTACAAAGCAACTTCCGCTGTTCAAATGAGGCTAAAAATAGCCTCTGTAAAGAATAATCTTGTATACAAATTGATACTAATTAAAACATTCCAAGGATCCGTTCTCCTCTATTACTGTAATTTAGATAGTTCAAGTAAATATTCCCTCATAGAACTAAAGTCTGAAACTTGGCAACATTATATTTGGCTTTTTTATAATGTTAATAAAATCTCTTATAATAAAAGGGATTAAAAATCAACAATCCAAGAGAAGCTCTCTCTCGTCATCTCTTTCACACTTACAGCTGCACCCTATTTTTACTGGAACAAATACTATGACTCTCATAGGATTTAGTGCACCAGGATCTAGCAGTTCTGCATGACCACAGATCTCTAGAGGACTACTGCTGATCTTTTTTTTCCAGGCCTCCTCCTGGACATAAAACTGAATTTTCAGGACAAAAGAAAACCAACTGGCTGACTGGGCAGCAAAAGCAAAACAGCAGGATATGAATGTGGGCCCTGCCAGAAGGAGAGCTGCCACAGTTAAGCGTGGCTCCAATTACAGCTTTCTCCAACTAATTGTCCCAGTTCAGATCAACCATTTAGGGAAAAGAGCTGCAATGATTTTGATGGCTGATTCCAAAGTGGGTTCCTAGACACAGCAATACTTTCATGGTATAAAGCAATCATCTCCACTCTCCTTATAACTCCAGGGGGTAGGGGGAGAGCAGCCGGTTTTGTACTTGAAAGCATCAGCACGTCTCCCTGGACTTTCAGCTCTAGCCTAATGAGTTGGCAAGTATTTTTTTGCATTACAACTTTTCTCAGGATCATTAACAAGATCTAAGATGAACTCTTCAATGCAGATTAAACTAAGCCAGTTCCTTTCCTCATGGAAAAGTCAGTGCTTATCCACACACACGGATGCAACTGGTGGAGTTCTTGTTGGATTCAACAGAGACACCAAGTCGACTGACACTGGTCAAGTAGGAGTCGGAGACCCTAGGAGGAGCTCCACAAGGGAAATGCTCACCCAGCCACATCCTGCTCAAGGCACACTAGTTGGGTAACTTTGCTACTGTCCCACAAATCACCTTGTAAGTAAACAATGAATTAAATTTCCAGTGTCATTCATCTGGTGTTCCTTAAAAACGCAAACATAATACAAAACAGCTCCTTAAAAACAGGACAAAGCTAAAGAAACTAAGAAATGCTGAGCCAGCCACTGAAGGATACTAGAGTGACATCTGAAATCAGGGAAGAAGCTTTTGAGCAGGGACAGATGTGAAGCTGAGAAGTAAGTGGTAAAGGTCTCCCTGATGGTCTCTTCTGGTGGTCTTACAAGACTACTGGAACACTGATACATCCCTTGTCTCTACAGCACAACTCCACTACTGTGTAACCACCACAACATTCTGAGCATTGCTGGGTTGCTTACATTTTCACCCTGAAGTGGACAATTGGAGTTGCTCTGAGTGGAGCAGAATATTCTTCTGAGCCAATGTGCCAACAACAGCGCTAGCACTTAGAGCAGTGAAGCAGGAATCAGAGCATAAAAACTTCAACTACTTATAATAATGGTCAAAGCCCTTTCACAGCCAAGCATCACAACCATTCTCAACCTGAAGTATGTGAAAAAGTTCACACCCCTTCAAAGAGTGGCAGAATCTAATAAGAACCCGGCAGAAAACTTACTATTTTTGGGCTAGGCTAACCAAGGTTACGGGTATGCTGCGGTGCATCAGTGCAACACAGAATGGCATATCAGGGAAATATCAAAGATTATACAGATGCTTCTTTCAGCTTAGTTAAGTCTTGTCAATGTCAAGTACAACTCTCAGAAGATAAGAATCCACACACTGAAACTCCTCATTGTTCCAGTACTGTTTCCCCCCTTCCCTTTCATGGTCAAACCCCAGTATGTCAGGACAAAGAGAGATTTCAGGCTTTAAAGGTAATAAGGCTGATGTCAGTGACCAAAACTGAACTCCCCAAGGGAGCTAAATAAGATCCACAAAGATTAAAAAAAGCTATTTTCTTATTCCCATGCAGGTGGCTCAACATTTCCTCTGGGCAACACATGAAAAGGAGCTAATTATGCACATACAGTCATGGACCAAAAAAGCAGTGCAGCTATTTTAGAATACATTTACTGGTATTTGATACAGAATGTTATAACCAAACTCCAGCTGTCAGCTTTGGTCATCCTTTTGCTAAAATGATGACATTTTTCTGAAAGAAAGCTCTCGGAATATGAAAGCTAACTAAGAGAAGATGTCAATGACACAGAACATTGTCCAAGAATAATACCCTCTTTCTGCTAAGTAAATGCTTCAGCTTCTTCTAGTGTAGGAGACTGACAATGGTCTAGGACAACAAAGTTATTCCTATTGCACTGAGCGACTAATGGCTATTAATCATTTTATTTTACAAATGTTAATGCAAAAGGGTGAACTATCCTCTGTAAAATTACTAACATGTATTTCAACCAGTTTACAGAGCAAACTGGGAGCCCTCTCCTGTGGTCTTCAGTAAGGCAAGAACTCTCACTGACTTTCACAGTTCTTTCACTTCAATAGTAAGTAGAAAACCTAGGCAAATTTGCTCACTCTTCTGCTTTTGGTTAGTATCTCTGGCATTACAGACTGCCTCACTGCTTGCTGACATTCCTCTTCCCATTCCCAAACAACTGCCAATCTCCTAAATTCAGCACCCCTGCAGCTGTGTGAGTGATGCACTGCTGCAGGAAATAACACATATTGAACCCGAAAATGCTGCTGGAAGCACTTCTGCACCAGCCTCGCGAGGACACCTATGCTGTGCCGTGCCAGCCAGGGCCAAAGGCTCGTGTTCCTTTAGTAGGCCTGATTCTGATTCTGAGTGGCTACACATGGAACAGGAGTGGACCTTCCAGGGGGCAGACCTGCTTTTGCAGGGAAGCAAGAATAAACAGTACTCCTTGCAGATGGAAAATGGCAGAGGTGAGGCTCCCATACCAGCCCCACATCGAAGCAGAACAGGGAACCTGACTTTGCTGTTGATTACCCCACCTGAGAGATGTTTTGTGCTTAACTTTTGGGCTTCACAATACAAAACTAATAATTTACTTCTAGAAGTATTAAAAAAGTATGCTCCTATAAGAAACTATATAACCTATTGTGCTCGGTTTGGCCATTGTAACAACTTTGCTCAGTCTGTAAAAGAAAGTTTACGCTGAGACACCTCAGAGGGGCCCTGAGCTAACCATGAGCAGCCAGGCAGTTACCACAGCTCAGGTGGCCTGCAGTAACTCATTATTTCAATTTTTTTTTTTTGAGCGTTAATAATTCAGAAATTTTTAGACATTTTGTCTCTTTGCAAAATTAAACATGAAAAACAGTCTCTTATTCACTCCTTTACAAAACCCATATAATTTCAAAACAAAGAAAAATGAAACTTCTTCCACCATATTGAGACAGCAAATGCAGCCCTAAACCATGAGTTATGAAGCTTTTTTATACTAGTGTATTAAGAGTACAGTTGTTTACATCACAAAATACCTTACTAAATCCTTAAAACTGTAAAAATACACTATTCCTTAATGTTACTCTGATCACATACAAACACAAAATTATACTGAAATTCTTTGGAATACTTTCATTATTTTTTTTCTCCAGGGATGACATATGTTTCTAATAACTTGCCACTGAGCAAACAGATTTAACAGGGTAGCAGCATGCTGAGAAAGATAGCAGGATTTTCAATTTTCAGATGAAAGCTGCTCTATTCCCTGGCAGCCCTATTCCTAACCCCTTTAGGCCAGATCAAATTTTATCTGAAGCTAGCTGGTGCCTGTCTTCAACTTCAATGGAAGTTGTATCAGGTTTTTTACATACCTGCAGTAAACAATTTGAACCTCATCAATTAGAATTTTTAAAATCAGTACTTATACCAGAGGGAACCTGTAGCAATTAATAGAATTTCTGGACTTGGTTATTTACATATGCTTAGCTAACAGACAACACAGTTTTTACCAGAGACTGTCATCCATCTAATTCAGCAGACTCACAGACTAGTTTAGATCATCAAAAGTAAAGTGTTATGCAAATTACACAACTCTCCCCTGCACCTACTAGCAACAGATTTTTAAATCCATTATATTAATTTGCACAACAAAAATCTATGGCACTGTTTCACAAGATCAGGATTAGTTTGCAACACACATCTTACCTTTGGCTCCACAGTTTTCACACAGAAAATAATGTATCTTTCATCTTTAGACAGTTTTGTTCCACATATTAGTTTGAAGCTAAACTATCTGACAAGCTCCATGGCTCAAAAAAGTCTCTTTTATATAAGAAACATAGTAAGAAGAATATGTCTACATTTCGCAGAGCTCTCTGATAAAAGGCTTACCTAGTATTTTCAAACAGGGTGCTTAATTACAGGTGACATCTGATCAGTCTCATCTAGATACCAGGATGAGGAACCCCTAACAATACTGTAATCACTTGCACAGGAATTCTTGTTAAATGAATGCTGCTCACACCAGGAAGCTTTCTTTCACACCTGATTTAGTTCAACTGTTTGAAGAGCAACTTTTCTTCACATCTTCATGTAATTTCATTCAGACAGCTGTTTTTTTCCTAAATAACTTCTTAATGTGTGAAAAAAACCATAAATTATTTTATCAAGTTGTCTAAAAATATTGCCCTGCTAAAAATAAAGATTTTATTATTAACTAACAGGAAATATATGAAAATACACATGTGAATATATGAAAAAAAAGACCAAAGCTATAATACTAGAGGTCTGTATTTGATATTTGACAAATATCCAACAAATAAAGTAAATGAACATTGCAGATGCTTATGTCATGTAAATGGTTGGTGCTACTTTTTTGTCCATCTTTTCTGGTTTTTTTTTCTGATAAAAACCGTTTCTTTCTGAGGAGAGCTCAGTGCTTTGGATCTGACATTTGTCTAGAAGCTTTATAAAGTAAGAATGAAACTATATTTAGCTCCAGAAAGCCGTGCTTTTTAATGCATGCAAAGCTGCAGAAGAATCAGAACTAATCTTAATGAGAAAAACTTTTATCAAGTGTAATTCTATCTGTTCTCACCCAAATGGGACTAATTTGTTCCATTATCTGTAAAAATACCAGTTAGACACTTAAATGAAAGCTTCTGAAGCATATCTGTTCAATTAGCAACAATGCAAATGTACAATCACCCAATCATGTCAGGGGCTGCTCCCCCAAGCATCTTCAAATCTTTCATGAAAAGCCCTATCAATCATCACTAAGGGACCTTTTTCTTGCCCCAGCCAAGAGTGTGGAATAGGTGGTGGGAATAGGGAAGAGGACAGAACCACATTTCTCCACTGTACTGCTAGCAGAACCACTGTTCTGTCAGCAGAAGTAAGACTAACACAGCTAACACACACCGATCCTTCTCATATCCCTGATTGTATTCCTTCATAATGAGGAGCTAAGGAGTCTTACTTCAAGTGAGGCTCATTGGGAACTGGGGAAGCTAGCTGTTGATGAGTCAAGGCATACAAGCTGAAGGAGCTCTTCTGGGAAAATAATTCCTTTTTCTTTTTTCTTTTTACCTGAACAAGGACTGCAAGATTCAGCTCTGTGATAGAGCTTTAGAAAGTTTTCTTAGCTTCCACTGTACTTCTAGAGGGTTTGGGAGTACTTGGATTTTACAAGAAGTGTCAGCATTTTGCAGAATCAGGTGCCTCATTAACAACTAGATAGATCTGTATGCATTCATAAATTGAATCTCTAACCTAGGAAGTTAAAACAGAGAGCGTGTTTAACATCAAGCATACTATCAGGTATGTAAATGTAAACATGCAGAGTGTGTAACAGCACACATGCAAAGTAGGCTCTCTGAGCTGCGTCCCAAGCAGAATATGGGCAGATGACATCAATTTTTATACGCATAAATGCATCTACCAAAAAATTTTTGTATTTGTTGTGATGAAGAATCTGATAAATGTTCAAAACATACAGAGTAAGAATTTGATACTTGGTATTGTCAGGACACTGTACAGCTTTGCCATTCATGTGCATTTATAAGAAGAGAAGATTTTGCTACTTTCATTGTACTGGCCCTGTGAAGGCTCATGTTAGGTCAAATTCTGGTATGACAAACGTCAGCAGAGACAAAACTTGGTCTTTAAGAATGTATGTCAAGTACCTATAATATCTAGGAGGGAAAATTCTGAAACATAAACGTAGTTTTATTACACATCTGTTATGCAAATAACATTCACACACCACTTATTCTGAAGTTTAAATACATGAAAGTAGGAAATGAGAAGTTAATAACAAAACCAGAAGTCAGTTAGAAACTAACTTCCTTCAAAACCAAATAACTTTTTGAAAGCAGGTAAAATAGTTTCAAAATTATTAAAACATAATGAAAATTTTTTAATGTAGAATACTTCTTTAACAACAATTGTATTATTCTCATTTTTCCCTTAGAACAAAAGAACATGGACTGCAGAATATTGCTCATGTAACTGGGCCATGCAGTTTGGAACTTAATGGACTTGATTGTGGTTTATGTAAGGTGTTGCAAAACCATCACAATGTGCACAATATAAGGAATTTCATAGAACCTTGTCTATTATATTTATTTCTATAGTCAGCAAAATAATATCTAACTAGGCTAAAAAAGGATCCACCCAGAGCTACAGAACTGCTGCTACCATCATCTCAGTTCTATGGCAGACCTCGAGGCTTATAGTCAGGGACGTCCCTGCCTGTCAGAGAAGCACATGAAACAACGCAGTGTGGAATTACCAATAACACATCCAGTATAACTTTGCCGGTTTTTAGCTCCTTATACAAAACGATCTTAAATTACTTAAAATACAGAACTCTGTACCACTCAAGAGTTAGGCAAACATTGTAAATCTTGTCTTTTACAAAGGGCAAATAGAACCAAAGATGTTGGACTCACCCACCACAGTGGCAGGGGAAGGAACAGTGGTTAGAAGTGAACCAACTAATGTACTGCTAACATTACAATTACTTTTATTTTGCAAACTGCTTCTACCATTTCAAGCCTCACTGTCAGCGAGAGGGTCGCTTTTTAAAATCAAAGAATGATTTCTTTCATCTCATCAAGTCACAGGAACTGGATTAAATTATCAAGGATACAGAAAGAAATATAAAAGTAAAATTGATCTCCCACACTTCTGATTTTTTTGAGCTTATCTCTGCTTTTGGAATGTAACATAATTAAGTAAAGGTGGATAGCACTCTAATAGCTAAGCATTTAAAGACGTCTAATACACAACCCACTAATACTCACTAAAGATATACACCTTCCCCAGTACGCACACTAACAACCTTAACATAAAATGCTATTAAGACCAAAATGTTAAATGTCCTTGCCTCTAAAAACTGGAGATGGTTTTCAAGACTTATGTATCTGCATAGATATGGTTGTTCAGACAGTATACAACACAAACAGTCTACAATCTAAAAGGCAATCCTGAAGACACCTGACTAGACAAACAGGTGTTTGCCAGGAAACCAAAGTTTTTGATGTAGGTCTTGCACCACATTCTCGTAGAAGTGCTGGTTAGCCAAGGCCTCAGAACTGCCATGGAAGGCAGCAGCTGAGCTGCAGGGCAGGACAGCTGAGGAACTCAGCACAGTGACAGCAGCAGAGAAATAACCGTATCTTGTGGTCTCCAAGGCCAGTATACCCCTTCCCCACGGCTTCCCTAGGAATCACATATTCGAGTACACATGAAGAGCTGCTGGCAGGAACCCTATCTTTAATAAATTAAGGGCAGTGTGATATACTGTCCTTTTCCCGAGACTATCTTTCACATGACATTGTTTCATCTCTCCCACTTCGGCTGCACCCCGTTCCTAAAGCGGGGAGGAGCCTGGGAGCACATAGCCCTGGTGTCTGCACGCCACTGCCAGCTTCTTTAAAGAGCGAAAACTAAACCTCTTTGGCTCAAAGTATTAGACTGAGATCCTTTAAGAAAAAAAGGAAAATCGACAGAAGAGTGCCGCTTCGGACTAAAACCCCCAATAACCAGAAAAACCACAATCAGACCAACTGTTAAGAAGACGAGCCGACGTTTCTCTGGTTTGGAAAAAAAGGAGAGCTGCCTAATACCGAGCGGAGCGGCTCCGGCTCTCCCGGTGTTTACCTTCCCAGGCACTCGGCGAAGAGCCCGGCGGCGGGGACATTTCTGCACTTCAACAGGCTTGAAGTTACCCCGCANATGTGCTGGGTGGCCGCAGTGCCGAGCAACGCGTCGGCCATAAAATAAAGCTCCAGTGGGTCAGCGCAGAGAGGACGCAGGGAGAGAACTGCTCTGGGGCCAGGTGTGCCTGCGGGTCCGCCACAGCCCCCGCGGCCAGGGCTCCGCGCCCCCGTCACAAACACGGTCACTTCGGCCGCTTGGCCCCAGCCATCCCCGAAGTACGAGGGAATTTATAGTGTAGTTTCTCATCTAGAAATCTAAAACCTATTCAGGAGCTCGTGACTCACGGGCTTCTAAACAATTAAAGCATCCATCAAAATAGGTATTTAAATGCTGTGAATGGAGTTAGAAACGAAAATTTCAGATCGTGGCCTCTCAGTCAGCCAAGGAGAAGGGGTGTCATGCTCCCAGTACAGAAAGATGGGCCACATCCTGTCTTGGGGACGCTGATACTATGCAATAATGCAATGGGGATTATACAGAGAAGAAAATCTTGTCCCCCAATATTTCCAAGGCTGGCTTACCTCCTCCAAGCCAGGAAACAAGGACAGTACTGCAATTAGAGTGAGAAAGGACAGTTGGCTAGAAGTTGCAAGTGCTCTCAGGTTGGTACCTCCAACCACTGCTGCATAGTCTGATATGACTCACATATGGCTGTTCTCATTACTATTTGCAGTTGTCATGGGGTTTTCAAGCCTCCTTTCATGGCTACAGCTTTTTTTCTGAAAGTATTTTTTGAACTTTGGGTGTCTAGCCTATGTTACTTTGCCAAGTCTTGGATGCATTGCCAGTTGGCAGCCTTGCATGTCCAACCGTCATTGGTGTGCAGAGCCACCTCTCTCTGAAAGATGCAGGTAAGCTGCATCAGTTAGGGCTCGCCCCGAACATATCCATTCCACTTCTGAGAGGCAGCAGGTAGGCTACCTTTGTCTAGCAATGCCACACAGTCCTGACTTGCTGTGGATCTTGCCTTTCCCACGTTCCAGCCCTTTCTCTTGTCTTAGCACCCAACTAAATAGCAGCAATACTGAAAAGGGAGGCAATGCACTGACACAAAGCCAGGCCATCACACAAAAAAGCTAAGCTATGCAGAACTTGTATCATCTTGTTTACCTCAATCCAGGGAACTAAGCCTCTGGTAAGGCACTAGAGATGCTAAAATTTATCTTTAATTTGGAAATATGCAACTATATCCCTACAATGTTTCTTGGGAGAACAGCCTTGTTCTTGACAGCCTGTTCAGGAGTTTGGACTGCAACAGGAACCATGAACATGAGCAATATCAAGGTACAATTGGCTTGAAGTATACTTTGGCTGTCCTGGCCAAACACTAAGCTAACCTAGACAATGGTGCCAGAGGGCAGTCATAGGCAGAATGATCAACTGTTAGCTGCATCCGTCCTTCCAGCTCTCTCTCAGCCATCTTCCTAACCCTTCACCAGGAACAAGCCACCCTTGAAACAAGCAAAGGCAGCTTCTCAACACCATTAAGCAGTCTTGCCGATCTGTCTCCCACACCTCCTACACAGGGCTAGCTATTGTTCTAGAAAATAGATCTGAGATCCTGAAATCCCCAAACCAGACCCAGCTTACCATTAGTCCTGGCTCAAACAGGAGAGGAGAGTAATGCCAACTACACAATAGCAGAGAGGAAGGTTCCTCCTGCCAAGCTGAGGCAGGAATGCCGAACACTTCCATTCTTTTGCTGAACAGCTCTTGGACAAAGTCAAACAGCAGTTGCTAAAATGATAGCAGGCATTCTTGGAGCAACCATTGAAATTGAGAAGAGAATCTCAGTGACTGATTCTTGGAGAACTGAATTTGAACAATCCTAGAACTGGAAGGGCAAGACTAAGTGAGCTGGACCAGCAGCATGAGATGCCTTGTCAGAAATAATATGAGCCTGCAAAGAGTCTATATAGGAGAGGCAGGCATTGATGGTGATGACAAATGAGTGATCTACAAGAAAGCAGTATGCAGTGATGGCACTTACAACTAGAGCTGGGATGTCTTCCTCACTTTGAATCAAATGCAGCCTCCTCAAACCTCAGTGCATCACATCTTTCTGGCTCATTTCTCACATCACCACATCCAGGTACTTGCATTCTGTCTGGTAATGTCTTGAAATTCTGCCTTGAAGAGATGTTCAAGCAGCACCACCTGACTGGCCAGCCAGCCCCCCTGGGTGAGATACAAGCTACCCCTCCCTACTCTCATTTCTTCACCCCATGTTGTTACTGCAAATCTCAGCATATCTGCAAATAGTTTTACATAACTGGTCTCAGTAAAAAGTTGAGGGTTTTTTCAGTATTCTGCATTATTTGCACTGCCTTTTTGACAGCAAAATAGCAATTGTTTTCCTGATTATTTTTCTTTGTTCAACATATATGTTTCCTTTGGCATTCTTGGAAATACAGGAAGCTGATGGGCCTAATGAAAGATGGATTTGTGAAAGGGTTATCCTCATGTATGAAACTTCAGAGGACGAACTCTCAAGGAAGAGGGGCAGGCAATAGGAATCACAGAAAGAAGAGACCAGGAACAAGAGAAATAATGCATAAGCTTGCTTTCAAATCTTTCAAATCAGCAAGAATGTACACGTAAGCAGAAAGTAGCTGAGTATTTTACATAAAACATTCTGCCAGAGCATCCCTCAGAATTTGGCCCTCCTGGTTCCCACGGGCAAATGAACAAGCCATAGCAGGCACTGATTCTATCTCAGCTTCCTACTCCCAGGCTTCAGCCATCTGCTCCACCTTACACTCACAAATTTAGTGCACAATACAGCAGAAAACCAAGATCCTGATATGGAGACTGTTTTCAGACTCTATGAAGTCTCTGTTCTGGCAGTCAAACTATGATGAAAACAGTGATGACTTAGACTACTTTATGAACAAAGGCATGAGATGCATTCAAAATCAGCTAGTAACAAGGACAGAATAGTGAATCCACTGATTTTGGCACACTAAAAGAATTGTGCTGCCCACTGCCAAGCTAAAACTATGAAGACAACTCTGCTTAAAGGGCAGAGGATGGTAATATTCCTTCCATCAAAACCCGGTACAATGGAGGAGGGTGGAAGTTGAGCAAAACTTCTTACTATGACATTCTCTACATCAATCATCTCAAAGTAGTGTGGGTTGGGCATTTTGTGAAGCAACAGGCAGGTGTCACATTCCACATCACAGTGCTAGCTTTCAACTTTTCTACCCCAATAGGCAATGGAAAAGTAGGAGTCATGTTGGTGATCTAACTCACCAAATAATGAATGAGCTTGTTTACAGACACCCAAGAACACTACTTTTCCCATTCTGAAGTTCTTTTTCTGCTGATGTTCTCATCTTTGCTGCATAAGTCATGTCACTAGGCATTGTATTGCTGACATTCAGATACTCTGTGGAGTGGAAATTCTTCATCTGCAATTCACGCAGTTTCATCGGATCTGAAAAATGACTTAGAAATGGGGTTAATCCTCTTAATGTAACTCCTTTTCTGTCTGCTCCCTTTTCTTGTATGAAGTTCATAATGAGTAGATAATGCTATTCCTAGGAGGAATCTGCAGGAAACTCTGCTGCAGATTTTGATACCAAAGAGCTTTTTGGAAGAGGTCTGCAAAATGGTCTGAAAATGGCACCTAGGAAGTGGAAAGGAAAAGATTACTAAATACCCTTGTAGTAGCAAGGTAGGAGAGGCCTTTTGGCAGCAACGCTGGGGTTTTTGCAAAGCGAAGTCTAATTTTGGGAAAAGAAGCCAAGTCCTTAGAAAAGTTGCCTGCAAGCATTCCTAGAATTCAGCTGGGCTTGCATCCCACAAAGCTCTGGAGAACTGAAAAACACTTTGGGACACTAGGTAGCAAGCCTGTGAATTGGCTGGCACAAAGTCTGTATTGTGTACTTACGTTAATTTAACTGATATTTGCTCATGTAATCACCACTGAACCAAATTTATACTGCCAGATTTACTGTCAATGTGCAGATACAAACTTAACGAACACTCAACCACAATCGTCAGAACTCACAGAAAAATTATGGCTCAGTGGAAACAAGAAACTCCACTGAAATTGTCAGAGGATCTACGGAGGATCGTTTGTGCTCCTGAAGCATCAACACACCAACACAGACTTTTGTGATCAATTAGCCACAGTCCAGGGAAAATGACCACAAAGGATTGCTGCAATGCTACCAGACCACAGCTGCCTGGTGAAGTTTTCCAAACTAGGAAATGAATGAAAGAAATCTGAAGTTGAGGTGATGACAAGGATTATTTTATACTTAACTAGAATATTGACTAGTAATTTAGAGTAACTATGAAATGCAAGCAGGTCAACTGGGACACTTAAAAGATCAGGTTTGCAAATAGCAATTTAGAAATAGAGGATTAAGTCCTGAGCCAGCAAATTGTTAATGATAACACTCACTGGTAAAGATACACCATCTGAATTAGGCTGAAATGGTTTTGTAGTATTAGAATAGTAAGTTCTCAGTAACCACATAAGTTAATAGTCCACTAAATTTCATTGCTAATTATCCAATCAGTGTTGGAAACATTCTTTTGCAATTACTTTGGGCAATCCCCTCTAAAAATGTGGTCTAAGTGAACCAACACTGGTATAACCTTAAAAAATTGTTTTTCCTCTGGAGCAGAAATCATAATAGCAGCTGCACAATTGTGGTGGCTTTCTTGCAAAGAAAATGTGAGAAACAGAGTGAACTGCTTCATAAGCAACTGTAGTTCACATAAGCTATCTGCAGCCATAAATTTACCAGCAGCTAACATTGCTATATTCATCTGAAAACTGCTGCCACTCGGGAAAAACACATCTCATGTCACCCTCTATGTTCAGAGCCATTTCAGCATTTAGTCTCAAAATGCCTTGGAACATGAGTCAGAGCCCTCAACTGTTACAGTTCTCACACACTTGAAATAAAAATGAATCCCTGTTCCTTTCCAAGTGAATGCCTAATAGAAGAAGCCATATCTAATAGGCAAACCACAAGCTAAAATGCAAGCAAGCGGATTTGATATCAGGTGCAGAAGAAAATGTGAGAAAAAATGAAAACAAGATCTCAAAGGATTTTTTAAAGTAAACACTTTACTGCATATAACCAAGAAGCAGCAATGAGTTAAAATCTTCTGGTCATGAACTGAGAATTACTCTGATTTGAAATGGATATATGCAGTTTGCAGTTAGTATTAAGCGCTTGGTATATGACTGAAATTTAAGAGTAACCATCCATTAAAAAGCCAAGGTATTATTTACTATGAAAAAAAAAAAGACAAAAACAGAAGACATTTCACATGTAGCTGAGGAGGTATATCAAAAGGCATTACTCTGCCAGTCAGTGCTTGGAGATCAGTATTTTACAACATAAAATGTGGCAGCATCTCTGTATGGACTAGAGAGAACTGAATCACATTTTTGGAAAAGAATCTAATCTGTTATCACTGTAAGCAATACTCTGGTTTCTGTAGCACATTCAACCATACCTTTTACTTCAGATATTAGAACATGAGTATTGACAAGTGTACAGGAAATGACTGTCCTCTCAGCTGGGCAAGATCTCTATAGACATAATGCAAGGGTTTTAACTTGTGCACATTTGCTTTTGTTTGAGGATGTGGTATGATGCAGCTGGATGTTTGCTGTAGTATGTCACATCTGTTGAAGAGGAGCTGTAAACCCTACAAGTGGTTTAGCATAAGAAACAAAATTTGGCTTTACAGAACTTCACAACACTGTCTGGTCAGGAAAAAAGAAAAATTCTGTAGTATACCCTCAGCAAGCTTGCTGACAACACCAAACTGAGTGGTGCGAACAACACACTGAAGGGAAGGGGCGTCATCCCGAGGGGACCTTGAGAGACTTGAGAGATGGGTCTGTGCGAACCTCATGAAATTCAACAAGGCCGAGTGCAAGGTCTTGCACATGGATTAAGGCAATCCCAGGGACAAATACAGGCTGGGAGGAGAATGGATTGAGAGCAGCCCTGATTGAGAGAAGGACTTGGGAGTGCTGGTGGATGAGAGGCTGGACATGACCCAGCAACGTGCACTTGCAGCCCAGAAAGCCAATTGTATCCTGGGCTGCATCAAAAGTGTGGTCTGTAGGTCGAGGGACGTGATTCATCCGCTCTGCTGTGCTCTTCTGAGACCCCACCTGGAGTGCTGCATGCAGCTTTGGGTCCCCCAACATAAGAAGGACATGGACCTGATGGAATGAGTCCAAAGGAGAGCCACAAAGATGATCAGAGGGATGGAGCACCTCTCCTACGAGGAACAGCTGAGAGCTGTTCACTTTGGAGAAGGCTCTGGGGAGACTTTATTGTGTCCTTCCAGTACCTGAAAGGGGCCTAAAAGAAGGCTGGAGAGACTTTTTTCAATGAGTTTATTAGGATGAATTTTTTTACTGTGAGGGTGGTGAAGCACTGGAACAGGTTGCCCAGAGAAACTACGGCTGCCACATCCCTGGAAGTGCTCAAGGCCAGGTTGAATAGGGCCCTTCCACTTAACCTGGTCAAGTGGAAGGTGTCACCCATGGCAGGGGGTTGGAAGTAGGTGATCTTTAAGGTACTTTCCAACCCAAACCATTCTATAATTCAATTGAACTCACACTTCATAGTTCATAAATTTTGCAAAAACACCACACAGATTGATGGAAACTATTTTGGTATTTGAAAGCATGAATTTACATTTTTGGTGTTTAAACAGGTTCTTGTGGTTACCTTCTGTTAAGCTACTAAGGTAATTATTAGATATAGATGACATCTCTAAAACTGAAGGCAATTACTGGAAAAAAAAAAGAATGGAAAGATTGAAAGGCAAAGCTGTATAGTAACAGAAGTCCAAGTCCTTTGTAGAGAAAATACTGAGGGAGCCGGTCCCTTCAAAATGGTGCCCAGTGACAGGACAAGAGCTAAACATAAGAAAACATTTCTTTATTCTGATGCTAACTGAACACTGGTAGAAGTTGCCCACAAAGGCTGTGGTGTCTCATATCCATAGAGGTGTTCAAATGGACATGGTCCTGGCGAGGCAACCTGCTCTGGCTGACTCCGCTTTGACAGGAAAGGTGGACTAGATGATCTCAAGAGGTCCCTTCCAACCTTGACTCTGCTGTGATTCTGTGATACTGTGCCACTCGAGGGAACCCAGGAGCAGGTACACCTGCAAAGCACTTTCACTGCAATTTCCGTGGGAGTAAAATTATTTGGAATGAGTGATATTATGATACAGGGATAATATGGCACCTATAAATATGTCTACAGGAAGTTTTAATATCTTTTATGTCTGCTCTGTGTTTGGGGAAGGGACCAACACCGTTATGTCACAACATTTCTATGAGTAAGAGTTAGAATCTGCAAAATCTTGAGAGACAAATCATACAGCATGCCTGAATATTTCCCAGTATGACTAACCCCTGTTTGGGGTAAGAAAGATAGGGTCTAGAATACTGCCTTTAAAAGCTAGTTCCAATTCACCATGTGATCTTTTTGCAATGTTAGAAAGATGGGAAAGCTGTAACAGGGAATTTTATGAGATGGATTATACTTCACTGAAACTGCTATAATTACTACCCTTCGTTTGAGAAAAATGTTCAAGACAGGAAACTCCTTACATCTAAACTAGATCTTCCACCTAAACAAAGGCATATGCTATTACTGAAAAGAAAGACACACAGAATAGCAGGGTTTTTCTAGATACTGTTCTGTGAAACATTGCATGCCTGGCAGAAATCCACAGACCAGAGAAATGGCTTGTATCTGTTGTGTTCAGGGAAACTGTACATTACTCAATACAGAACACTATTTGAGCCTTGTTTGTTTAACCTGACTTTATTCTCAATGTTCTCTGATAAGTTGCCAGGTGCTGTGTTCTTGCTAGCCACATGGACAAACTGAAGACAACCAGATGAGGAAAACAACAAATCAGATTGTCTTGACTTCTATTCTTGAATTGATCCTTACTGGTTTCTATGATTTCAAAAACTGTTCAATTAACTTTTTCTACAGAACTGTAGTGCAAACAGTGACTAGGGATTTAGACTTAAGGATTTAACTCTAAATTATTATTCTACTGTAATAAGATCAGCAGAAAAACTGGGGTGGTTTTCCTAATATAAAATTGTTCTNACCTCTCCTACGAGGAACAGCTGAGAGCTGTTCACTTTGGAGAAGGCTCTGGGGAGACTTTATTGTGTCCTTCCAGTACCTGAAAGGGGCCTAAAAGAAGGCTGGAGAGACTTTTTTCAATGAGTTTATTAGGATGAATTTTTTTACTGTGAGGGTGGTGAAGCACTGGAACAGGTTGCCCAGAGAAACTACGGCTGCCACATCCCTGGAAGTGCTCAAGGCCAGGTTGAATAGGGCCCTTCCACTTAACCTGGTCAAGTGGAAGGTGTCACCCATGGCAGGGGGTTGGAAGTAGGTGATCTTTAAGGTACTTTCCAACCCAAACCATTCTATAATTCAATTGAACTCACACTTCATAGTTCATAAATTTTGCAAAAACACCACACAGATTGATGGAAACTATTTTGGTATTTGAAAGCATGAATTTACATTTTTGGTGTTTAAACAGGTTCTTGTGGTTACCTTCTGTTAAGCTACTAAGGTAATTATTAGATATAGATGACATCTCTAAAACTGAAGGCAATTACTGGAAAAAAAAAAGAATGGAAAGATTGAAAGGCAAAGCTGTATAGTAACAGAAGTCCAAGTCCTTTGTAGAGAAAATACTGAGGGAGCCGGTCCCTTCAAAATGGTGCCCAGTGACAGGACAAGAGCTAAACATAAGAAAACATTTCTTTATTCTGATGCTAACTGAACACTGGTAGAAGTTGCCCACAAAGGCTGTGGTGTCTCATATCCATAGAGGTGTTCAAATGGACATGGTCCTGGCGAGGCAACCTGCTCTGGCTGACTCCGCTTTGACAGGAAAGGTGGACTAGATGATCTCAAGAGGTCCCTTCCAACCTTGACTCTGCTGTGATTCTGTGATACTGTGCCACTCGAGGGAACCCAGGAGCAGGTACACCTGCAAAGCACTTTCACTGCAATTTCCGTGGGAGTAAAATTATTTGGAATGAGTGATATTATGATACAGGGATAATATGGCACCTATAAATATGTCTACAGGAAGTTTTAATATCTTTTATGTCTGCTCTGTGTTTGGGGAAGGGACCAACACCGTTATGTCACAACATTTCTATGAGTAAGAGTTAGAATCTGCAAAATCTTGAGAGACAAATCATACAGCATGCCTGAATATTTCCCAGTATGACTAACCCCTGTTTGGGGTAAGAAAGATAGGGTCTAGAATACTGCCTTTAAAAGCTAGTTCCAATTCACCATGTGATCTTTTTGCAATGTTAGAAAGATGGGAAAGCTGTAACAGGGAATTTTATGAGATGGATTATACTTCACTGAAACTGCTATAATTACTACCCTTCGTTTGAGAAAAATGTTCAAGACAGGAAACTCCTTACATCTAAACTAGATCTTCCACCTAAACAAAGGCATATGCTATTACTGAAAAGAAAGACACACAGAATAGCAGGGTTTTTCTAGATACTGTTCTGTGAAACATTGCATGCCTGGCAGAAATCCACAGACCAGAGAAATGGCTTGTATCTGTTGTGTTCAGGGAAACTGTACATTACTCAATACAGAACACTATTTGAGCCTTGTTTGTTTAACCTGACTTTATTCTCAATGTTCTCTGATAAGTTGCCAGGTGCTGTGTTCTTGCTAGCCACATGGACAAACTGAAGACAACCAGATGAGGAAAACAACAAATCAGATTGTCTTGACTTCTATTCTTGAATTGATCCTTACTGGTTTCTATGATTTCAAAAACTGTTCAATTAACTTTTTCTACAGAACTGTAGTGCAAACAGTGACTAGGGATTTAGACTTAAGGATTTAACTCTAAATTATTATTCTACTGTAATAAGATCAGCAGAAAAACTGGGGTGGTTTTCCTAATATAAAATTGTTCTAGTCTCCAAAATGCAGCTATTTTAGGATGGTATCAACATATCTACAACAACAGAGCCTGATAAATTACCCATATGTCACGGCTGAGCTCTTTCTGGATGATCTCTGACAAACTTCACTATTTTGTAAATTTTTGTTGTAGACAGTTCCAAAAGACTTCCATCAGTTGTGGATTTGGTGCCCATCATGACAGATTATACTGTAGTTTAGCAAAATGGCCATCATTAGAAGGAACTTCACATTCTAGATACAATTTTCCAAAAGCCTCAGAATCAAAAATTGCTGGATCAAGCAATAAGAGCTGAATTCAAGAGCTCCAGATTGCTTTTTTATTAGTCCTACCTTTCAGGATCCCTAAAAAGTCTCATGCTTTACAAAACAGAGAGACCATTGAAGGGGTTCTTAACAATTGATATGCAAAATATGCTGGAGTATGTTGTCTCTCTGGCTTGGCTTCTAGTAGATTTCTGATTTTATTGCACATCTTCTTGTATTATACTGTGGTTATTCATACATCTTTAATCCATATTCTCTTATAGCTGGAAACCTTTTTTGAGGTGGGACCACATGTACTTCATAAGACTATTGCCTGCAGGAGCTTAATCCATCTCTGCAGCCTGCGTTGATGGCTCTATGCCTCAGGTTATATACATTAAGAGGAAAGGTGTCCAGTCTCATCCTTTTCTCCCGAGAAGACACAGCAGTGATGGAGGAGATGAGTTTGCAACATACACTCCGTAAGAGTTGCCTATCTGCTCAAAGGAGAATACAGAAAGCCAGGTAGAACCATCCCAGAGACACAAATTTGATATATATGCTGGCAGTTGGACCACTTATATATACAGTGAGCTTCCCAGTAGTCAGCTTATCTACATTGTTAGGAATATGAAAATATTTTAGCAATTAAAGACCACTACCAAAGAAAGTGGGTTTATTTTTCATATATTCTGGATTCCCGTGTTCATTTAATTACTGCTTCACAATTATTTGCTGCTCCAGTTCAAATTCCAAACTCAAATCTCCTAATGAGAGACTCTAACTCCACCCCCAAGCAACCACTTCAAAATATGAATGCCATTTTATCTTCTCTTTTACTTACTTGCTGCATTTAGGCACTTCCCTGGCTACCACTGCACTGAACAACAAATTTAAGCTTCTAGCTAAAAGACTGATATACTTCAGTCCTGATGACTTTTATGAAATAGAGGTTTTCTGAGTATCAATCTGGATCTCTGATTTCTGAGTATCAATCTGATTTTAGCCCCTATAGTCATTAAAATAGCAGAAATTGTTATTCAGTCACAAATCCTAAGGCCATGAGGAGAAGATAATGTCCAATTGGCCAGGAAAAGCTGTCCAGCTGGCCTTTTAAGGCAGCTCTAACTCCCTTTTGTACCTTTCCATGAAACTATGATCTAACTCCACTAATTCAGATGAATTGCATCATATGAATTCAACCTGAGTGACTTCACATCACTCTAATATTTAGTTAGAACCCTTACTGCCTTTTAATGCATGTATATTTCATCTGCTAACGACACGAAAAGTGTGATTTGGTAAGTGCAGGCATCTTGAGTGAATACCTCCTCTCTCTTCCTGAACACCGAACAATTTCTGTTCTACTGGTTTTGGCATTTCTGCCTACAGAACTCCTACCAGTTCTTCATCAACACCTTTACAGGTAAGGCTGGACGAGGCAGTGACAGTACCATGAGCTATTTGAAAGGCAAAGAAAGCTTCCCAACGGAGGGATCCGTCTCAGTCGAACAAGGCAAACTGCTCTGTTCCATCCAGGAGAGGGCACTCTTACACCTGACCACGCAACCGCACATAGACACCTATAGGAGGAACAGGAAAGTTAAGATGACATCTTAAAACTCGGTCAACTTGCACGACCAGTTAGTTATTTTTATGATAAGGCTAATCTTCGGAATAAGTTGAATCATCCAGACGCTGCCACAACAGGAACACAATATGAGAGACAATAAACGTGCAGGCTAAATTTCTTCTTAGTCTCTGAAATGTGCTGAATGATATGCAGATTAAAAAGACGATTTCTGCATTTCTCTGTTAAAAGCTGGGATCATAGAAAGAGACCTGTAGTGTACCTTTTGTGGAAAACGAAGGTTAAATTTAAAAATAACCTAGTTATATGAATATTATTTGTTGCCCTTTTTTAAAATAAAGTCTTATTATAAATAAGCATACAAACATTTAAATGCAAAGTGCATATAATCTAATACTAACACAGCCTGCAAAGTTAATCCTTATATGGATATCTCATGAAATAAATAAGAATTAAAGGCTACAGGTTCAACCCCTGTTTCTAGAGGGATTGAAATTAATATACATATCTCTTGAGACAGCTTTCCTCTCCAATAAGTAATCTTCCAGCAACAATGAGAGAAGATCAAACCTGACATTTTTTATTTTTCTAAACTAAGAGGTGGTAGTTTTGTTATGCAAGACATAAAACAGTAAAAGAGGAATAGAATGCTGCATACTGGAAAGTTACTGTTTCAAAAACCTCATTTTCCTCTAATCACAGGGGACAATCTCAATAATTCCAAATTTTCTCTGAGTAATTCTGCTAGAAAAATGTCCTATTGATATGAAAAGAATGAAATTAGGAAAATATGGAAATGAGAAAAAGATCACCAAGAATATTAACTCGAAGAAAGCAAAGTAAATCATACTTAGTGCTTTCATAAGCATCTTGGAGTCCCCAGTCAGTACACTGGGGCTGGGGGCATCCGTAGTCTGAGAGAGAAGAACCATACACATGGTGACTATATTGGATGTACAGCAAGTGAGTCCAATGCACACAAACTTTGCCTGAACCATAGCCACTTTTCCATGAAAATGTGGGGAACTGTTTCCTACACATAGGTTGCACGATAGACAGTACTTCCCATCTTACATGGGAAATGACAGTGTTTAGGATGTTTGGTTATCCTAGCACTGGCTAATGAATATCGTTAGCCTTTCCATACTGAGAGCTTGGGCTGAGGCCTTACAACCACTGACCTTACATTATAGGCACTGATCCTATCAACTTTCCTCCTGCGATAATCTTATGTAGTTTGAACTTCATTTAATACACCATATCTTCTCCTCCCACTTCCAGAAGTATTTCAAAACAATATGCCAAGCATAATAAACAATGCATAGATACTCAGAATTGTATCTTCCACTCTATCAGTTGTGATCAACACCAACGGGCAAAAGCATAAACCAATCTGCAGCCAGTTTGTAAAAGCTGCTATTGAAAGAACTGTTCAGTATGAGACTAAAATGATGATAGGGTCAATGAAAGAACTATCTCCTGAAATCATATATACTACAAATTTTTTAAATTCAAAAAACGAGTTCTATTCAATGGATTGCAGTTGCATATTTTGTGTATGGATTTTCCTAAGGGCAAAAGACTAACGAGGACTTAATTCAAGGCTTTATTATCAACATACCATAAAATATATTAGGGAGTCAAACATGGAAGTCACTGAAATCACACAATTCTCATTTTTTGTCTAAGCAAAACAAAACCCAAAACATTTAACAAAACAAAAAAAAAAACAACAAACAAACCAACCAATCCAACCCAACACCTCTCCCTCCCCCACTAAACCAACCCCCTATACGCCTATTCGAAGTCTATGGTCCTGTTCTACCCTAAAACTCTGTAGAATCTTCTGTAAAATAGTAAAATATAATAAAGTACAAAACAGTACATATAGGAGGTGTAAATGATACTCCCAGCATGCTGATTACGTAAGGTAGATTTTATGTAGATTTTGATCCTGGCAAAACTCACCACTACTCTGTTCTACCAGCCAAAAAGCCTTTCCATATCTGTCTTTCAGCAAAGAGAAAATTAACACAGTATATGGTGAATATGAAAGACTTGTGAGGTAAGTGAAAAATGCCTATTTAAGGACAAGGGGAAGGAATGGGGTACACCAAGGAAAAGAGATACGGTAATTCATATTAATTTCATTTTTGCAGTAACAGACTCTGACATTTGTAATCCAAATGAGCACATGAAAATGAACCTAGGTACAAACCAGGCAAAATCATTGCCCTTTACCATGGCTGTTACTGGATGTCTGCTACCTATAACATAAAAGCATACTCACAGGAACACAAAGGATTTTGACACTTGATAAAGGTCATGTTTTCCACTCCATTCAGAGAAAAATCTGAATATTGGAAGCTTAGGTTCTTTCTATGAGCTGCCTGAAACGACATGAAGGATTTAACCATGAGATTTTATGTACTACCTGTATTATTTTTGTTCATAGTACTCATGATGCCTAAACAGGACAACCTGAAACAGAGACTAGACAGGGGTAGAGGAATAAAGGAGATATTTATTCAAAAGGCCTTCAGAGGTACACCCTGGCAGGCCAAAGGCTACCAAGATGGACGACCAGTCACGAGTTCTTCACACTGTNTAGTTGCTCAGCACTCTATAAACCTAACTTTCATCCAAGAGGCAAAAAAGAGTTATTATCCTTTCTTTATTGGTGAGAGCCAACGGCACAGAAAAGTCGTGGCCTACCTCCTCAAGAGGAATTTAAGACACATCAGTGGAACTTGGATGTCTAAATTATTCTGAAGATGAGGGTCCAAGATCACACTATAAGTCATTAAAAAGAAACCAGGCCTACTGCAAAATGGTCCTTTTCATAAAGGTACTGAAAACCTCAGCTGAAAAACTGGATTGTACAATACATTTAAAAGTTTTTGTCTGGAAAAGAACTAATTTGATGAACAGATGCACATGGTACAACATTTTTGCAGAAAAATGAACTTTTCCCAGTCAAACTACAGGGGAAGAGTAAACACATTAAAAGGACTATATGCATCTGTATATAGTTGACAGATTTTTAATTTTTGTTGATGTTGTTGCTTGGGCCTGTACTTTCTTTATTGTGTATATGAGTCAAAATGCTGTGTATACTAATGGAGATAAATGAACAGCACTTGCAGATAACAGCCCTACCAGAAGTCAACATTTGTTGAGATGTCTGTTGTACATTGTCCTGCACTGCACCGTTGAAAGGGGGCCCTATAAAATGTTTCTGTAAACCTTAATGTCTTGAAAGCCTCTAGTTCCTGAATAAACAACAGTTCAAAATGCAATCTCATGTTCCCCTCTGAAAATCTATCTATGCTCTTCGATAGCATACCTTATTTTACACACCTCAGGTTAGAAGTTAAGGTTACTGTTACCCTATTTCAGATTTCAGAAAAGAAGCAACATCTGTGGGTGCCCGTGTTTGCTTCTGCAATAAAATGCCCATTAGACAGGGCTGACCTTTGCGTTTTACTCTACTTTTAAAATATTGTAGCAGAATCTGTGAAAAGAAGCAGTTCCTTTCACTGTTCCCCTTAAGTTACCTGTTCCTGGGCCTGCAAGTTCCCCTGGTCCCGTGTGAGGAAGCACCAGCGTCTCCAGAGGGAGGGGGGAAGAGGACGAGGAGCAGGTCTGGGAGAGAGATGTGTAAGGAATAACATTTTTCTCTGCCGAGCATAAGGGGAAAAAAATAGATGAGAACCACCGTTATGGGCCCGGGTGAGCAGATTCTCAAGTTACGTGAGAGCCCTCTGGTTCTTTTTGCTGGGGAGCTTCACCAGCAGACATACCAGCTGCTCCTTGAGCCAGCTGTTTCCTCAGCGACACCTCAGACATTTCTCCCGCTACCTTGGACCCGGCCCAGCCCTCGCAAGGGTGCTCCTTCACCCCTTCGCCGGCCCGGTGCCTCAGGGCTCACCCCGCTGCGGGTACAGGGCCGGGCGGGAGCCATGACAACGCAACGGCCTCAGCTCTGCCCCGGGGCCGCCCGCGGCGGGGCTCTGCCTGAGGAGGTGCCTCCTCACGCTCTCGCCACGGGCCCGCCCGGCCCGTGACACGGCGAGCGGCTCGGGCAGGTGTCTCCCGGGACGGGCGGGTGGGAGGCCAGCGGGGCAAACCCCTGCGCCTCCACAGGTGGGCAGCGCACCCTTCCTTCGGGGTTAGCGGGGAGGTGGCGGCCGAGAGCGCACGTGCCGCAACGGCCCCATCGACAGCATCCAGCCGCGGCCGCCGCAGCCCCTCCGGTCCCGCCGCCGCCCCGGTGCCGCTCCGGCCGCACTCCCGCGGCCCCTCCTGAGGAGCGGCGGAGGCCCTATCGCGCATGCTCAGCGCGGGCGCCATTTTGGTAGGGCCGGGAGTTCTCCAGCGGAGCGGCGGCGGAGCTCGCTGGGCCCGGCGCGGAGGGGGCGAGGGGTGCCCGCTGCGGAGATGGCCAACATCGCGGTGCAGAGGATCAAGCGGGAGTTCAAGGAGGTGCTGAAGAGCGAAGAGGTCAGAGCCTCTCCCCCCTCCCCCTGCGCGCCGCCGCCGCCGCCACCCTCCCCCGTGTGAGCGTGGGCAGCGGGGGACGGTGCGGG
>VZTH01013988.1:568424-698521 GCA_013397815.1 Aleadryas rufinucha
CCTCTGGGAGGGGAATGGCGTTCCCGGGGGGGACGGGGCCCGCCAGCCGTTGGGAGGAGGAGGAGGGGGTCGCAGGAAGCTTGGCGGCGGGGCCCGAGGAGGCCGGGCGGGCCGGCCCCCGGCGAGGGCTCCCGGCGGTCGGTGCTCGGGAGCGCCGCCAGGCCGGAGGCCACGGGGCGGGGCNTCCCACACATCCCCTTCAGCTGACCCCTTTGGCTCGCCAGTGCTAGAGGCTGCAGGGTACGGGTTTAATGTTTGGGGTTTTTTTAGCGGTTGCCATTAAACCCCCATTTAGTTTGCCTGTATACAGAACTTCCTTTATCCCACTGCAGGCTTACTCACCTTCAGATGGATGCTTTTAAAGCTTCAGTCATTTCAGTCATGTTACCTCGTTTCCTGATCAGTATGTTCAGAGGTATGTGGTGGTCAGTAAGAGAGGCTGACTACTTTGAGGGCAGCAGTAAAGAAGTTCTGATCAGTTTAGGGGAGTATATAGCAATGTTTGCAGGGTTGCATTAATACAGCTTTTGCTGTGTCTGTGTCTGAGTTGGTGGACGTCAGCCAGATAGGTTTTAATGGTTGTGTCGTCATTGTCGTCCTACTTGGGATGATGTTGCAGGTTAGATGCTTGTGAAATATTAATGTGAATATGTAGCTCTTAAAGCTGGTGTTTTAGAAATCTGGACATATTCACAGAGAAAAAGTTGAGAAAGGATAATTTTTGAAAGGTACTAATGGCTTAAGGAAAATGCGGTTAGGGTAGCAGTAGTTGATGTACTTTTAAATTATGTGCTAACAACATTGTTGCTATGCAGCTTGAACTAGCCCCTAGAAAAATGTAAGGGCCTTGTTTTACAGCTGCCTTTAGAGCCCAGGCTGATTTTGCAAAGATATTGCACAGCAAATAAAGAATTGCATGTAGACCAAGAGAAATTTCTAGGTCGATACCTTTATACCAAAGCTAGAGAATGTAGACCTCGTACCCCATATAACCAGCTGATACTGTGGAAACAAAGAAGTCTGTTTGGAAGTGCTGTCTAAAGGCTTCAAAACCCTTTCTCTTTGCTTTATGTAGGAAGAAAAAGAAACCTTAACTTATATAGGTTCTGGGGAAGGTCCATAGTAAATTTTCTTACTGTAAAGGTTGGATCCAGTGTGCACATTTTTGATTATTTCTGTTTTTTTAGTCTGCAGGGCTCAGTTACAGAATTTTGGAAATGGATATTATTATAAAATAGCCTTTGAGCTGCCTAAAGCTAGCCAGAAAAAAGGTCATAATTCTTAGGAAATTCAATTAATGGAATTTCAGAATTATAGTACATCAGGCTTGATATTTCTTTTTCTTCTGCCATTAGCAAGCTACTTAAGTGTCATGCTGATGTATCAGTTTGTATAAAATTGCTATTTACAGACTATACTAACTCCCATGTCTTGAATGCAAAATTTCAGCATTACGCAGTGGTTATCAAAGTTGCAAGCAAAGTTTTTTTGTGAATGTTTGTACATTCCAGGGCAGTCAAACTATGGTGTCAGTATCACTGAGTATGAAAACACATGGAGTGGGATGATGAATGAAGGTCCAACTAAATACTACAAATCACAAAACAAAAAAAGGAGTTTTCTTACTATTTACTAAAATTATTATTAAATCTGGTTTCTTTAAAAAGAAATAAATCTTTTTAATGAATGGTGGTGCTAAATTTGTTGTTTAGAAGTTTGTAAGTCCCTTTCTAAAGGCAAAGTGGCTCACATTATCTGTTCTTAAATTATTCTTGATTTAGTGTTTTGAACTACTTGAAGAGCAGCCCCTATGTTTCATTGTAGATGCAGTAGGAGCACAAATGCCTGGGGAGAGGGTAGGCACACAGGGAGAAAAGTACATGGGAAGTTTGTTCTCTGTCTTCTTCCATTACTCACCCTTATGCTGAAATAGAGTGGTGGAACCAGAAATGTTTTTTAAAAGGGAATAGCTGGATGGCAGTTAATTCCTTCTGCATTTGAAGTATGTATTGGAAGCACTCAATTCCAAATGAAGAAAGAATTCTGTAAGGTGTGTTTATCCTTGCTGTGGGTAAGGATCTATGAATCCTTGCTACTCAGGACTAAATATACTTTTCATATTACTTAGCACTTTCTGTTTCCTTGGCTTAAAAATCATTTCTGGGAAATAACTACAATGTGAAATACTGCCTTGCTCTCTGGTTTACAGATAAGAGATGAAGGATCTTCCATATTTTTGAGTCTGGGACTTCTTGTAAAAGTATTTAAAGTCTTTTCACACTTGAGCAAGAGGAAAGTGTTTCTGCTCTGCTTGCTTTATTATTTCTAGTTTTGTTATAAACACGACATTAAGAAGTAGGGTATTGTTTATTTAAGAGAGATACTTGTAACTTTGCATCTCTTCAATATTTGAATTAAATAGATAAAACTAATTAAAGTGTCTTTGTCAGGAGTGCTCTCTAAAGTATGATTTAAAAACTTTTAACTTTTGTGTGTGGAGAAAGCTTTACAATTCTGAGGTAGCTGAGATATTGTGCATCTGTAACAAAGATAAAGTTGTCGAGTTAGTCTAGGTAGTAAGTTGCTGGTTAAATATGTGTAGGCAAGGGATCAGATGTTCCACTTTATCTCTTTTCTTGTTCAGTCATTTAATTAATCTGTTGTCTTGTTGGCTTTATGGGCTGAAATTCTAAGCTACAAAATATATTTTAAACTAAAGTATGAAGCTGCAGCATGATGGAGAAACCAATAAAGAGGTGGAAGGAGAATAGTATCCTGCTTTTACTAAGTAGGAAAAAGTTTTAGTGAAGGTTAGCTGGTATTATTTTAAAATTAAGTTACTGGAATGCTGCAGTGGGTAGCCACATCCTTACCTGCTCTCTGTTTATAAGCAGCTATCTTATGAGAGGGAGAACTTGTCTGGCATTTAATAATGAATAGAAACATATTGAAAGATCTTGTGGTCACTTAAGACTGATACTGAGATGTATTGTAATTGATCAGGTATGTTAAACATTACGTGTGACTTCTCTGAAGTAACATCTCTGAAAATTTCTTGCTGTTTGGAAAAGCCATAGATATTTGATCTTCAGGCTCAGAAAAACTTCATTGCTTTAGTTTGTTTGTGTTTGGGCAGTCTTGGGTGCTAGATATTGAATTCGCTAATGTGGAAACTTCTCATTGTGATTGTGCTTTAGTGTTAGTAGGATTCTTGTTTCTCCTTTTATTTATCATGTAGAATCAATGCAGGTGTTTATAAGAATGAGATGTCTTCTGTTATGGTTCCTGAGTCAGCAACATTTTTTTTTAAAATAGTATCCATTTTATGCTGATACATGCGCTTAGCTTTTGAATTTTAAGAGTAGTCACATTGAAGTCAGTGGAGGTTTAATGAGTGCAGTGGGATTGTTGTCATTGTTTAATCCCAGTGGGCGGCTAGGTATCATACAGCTGCTCAATCAGATGTCCCACTCCCCACAATGAGTTAGGAAGGAGAATTGGAAAAAGGTAAAACCTATGTTTTAAGATAAGAGCAATTTAATAATTGAAATAAAGTAAAATATAATAATATTAATAATAACAATGGAGATGACAAAAAGAGAGAGAGGAATAAAACCAGAGAAAGACAAGGGATGCACAATGCAATTGCTCATCACCTGTTCCCAGCCCATCCCCGAGCAGCAATCAGCAGCTTCCAGACAATCCCCCCAGTTTCTATACTGAGTGTGACATTCTTTGGGATGGAATATCCCTTTGGCCAGTTTGGGTCAGCTGTCCTGGCCGTGCACCCTCCTAGCTTCCTGTGCATGTGCTCACTGGCAGAGCATGGGAAACTAAAAAGTCCTTGACTTAGAGTAAGCAGTACCCAGCAACATCAGTGTGTTATCAACATTATTCTCAGACTGAATCCAAAACTCAGCCCTGTACAAGCTACTAGGAAAAAAATTAATTCTGTCCCAGCCAAAACCAGGACTGCCGTTTGTGTGAATAAAACTTGAGTGTGCTTAGTCTATTAAAAGATTGCCATGGTTTGATGCTGGTTGGGCGTTTGAAACCAAATTTTAAACCTGCCACAAAAGCGTAAAGATAAAAAAGGTGTAAACATAAGAACGTTTAAACTGTCATTGTTAAATTGATACCAGTCTCTCCTCAGTCTCTTAGAAGGCTTGCATATGATTAGAAAAGTGTATGTGAGGGGGGTTTCAGCACACTGGAGCTTGGGGCTGCTATGCAAAAAGGGATCTTAGTAGGCTGGAGAAATGAATGTCCTGGCAGGAACCTTTTGAAGCTCAGCTGAGGTAGGTGCCAAGTCCTGCACCTGGGAGGAAGTAACTCTGTGCATCCATCCATACAGTGTGGAGACTGACGGGAAACGAAGCAGTCTAGCAGGAAAAGAACTTCACGACCTAGTGAAGAGCAAGTTGAACATGGTGATGGTAAAGAAGTCCAACCACACACTGGGTTAGCAAGAATATAGTCAGTGGGTTGTGAGAAGTGATTCTTCACCTCTGTTCTGTGCTTATGAGACCGTGTGTAGTGTTCTGTGTCCAGATGCATATTGAAATGAACTCAGTAGAACACTATCAAGGTGGTTAAGGGACTGGAGCACAAGATGGATGAGGAGGGTGAAAGAGTTGATGTTGTTGAGAGAACTGTTGAGAGGGACGTCTTCCTATTATATGTAAATACCTAATGAGAGGCTCTTGAGAAGAGCCAGACTTGTCTCAGAAGTGCTTGGGAATATGATGAGAGGTGACAGACACAAGCTAGAACATGGGAAATTCTGACTACAGTTATAATAGTCAAACATTTAAGCAGTGTGATCAGCAAGATTCTGCGCAGAATCTCTGTCCTTGGAGTTGTTCAAAACTAAACAAATTCTTGAACAGCTTGCTCATATTGGACCTGCTTTGGGCAGGAGATAGGGACTAGAAGCCACCCAGCTGTCTTTACTTGTGTGATTACAGATTCCCGAGTATAAGTTTGGTTTTTAATTACTGTTTTGTTTCTGTTTGTCAAAGAAAACATACAAGGGTTCCAGCTCTGTCACCACATCTGGCAAAACCTTCCCCTGTAAATAAATTGAAAAATTTTGAAGTAGACCATTTCTTTTTAATTTAAAAGTTTTCACTATTGTAGGACAATAATGAATCCTCTTCCTTTTCAAATCGGAGGCTGGGTTTTTCTGGTAGATGCAAAGCTTTAAGGGTTTTTATGTTGAACAAGTTCTGGTTTGGAACCCTGAAGGTAGAGCAAATACGAGATTTGTGCTCCTTCTTTAAGCTTCATTTTTCTGAAATGTGAAGATCATCTTAACTTTAAAATAGTTATTTGTGAGAACTTTTGTACATTGCCAAAAATAATTTTGTCTACTGTGTTTTTAGCCATGCCTACAGTTTTAGGCAAGACAAGGTTTAGATCTGTTTCCTATAACTACTTAAAAAGGATAGTGAAATGCCATTACTGTGCATCTTTGGTTTTCTTAATTCTGTCTGTGGTGTGTTGGTTATATCTTCTAGGTTGTACTGGAAAATAATGGAGAATGGTTCTGTAGGTCTTTGCCATCAAATGAGTTTGTCCGTAAAGGTTGAGAAAACTGCCTGTTATTGTCGCTTCTAGGATGATCTTTCAGAATTATTACGTTATTTGTAGTTAAATGCCTCTTTACCTGAACCATGTAGCTGTTTTTCAAGTTGTAGGAATATAATACCAGTGCACTTTTAGGATCAGTGTTATGTAGATACTAATCAGAACTAGTATGAATACTACTTCAATCTGTGATTTAAAATATAAGGTATAATGTCAGTGATCATTTGACCAGACCTATGAGTTTGCCAAGTACTAGTAGTGGGAATATTTGTGTAGAGAAGGCAAGATCTATTGCTTTTTCCTGTGTTCAGTTAGTGACATTTTTTCACGTTAACTTGTATCCAGTTGGGCCCAGATTTCCAGTGAGTGGCCTACGTATCAGTTGTCAGAATCCTAAAGATATTGGGAATAAATGGAAAACAAAAAAAGAAAAACTCAAGTCTTCGTTGGAGTCAGACTCATTCAGTTGTCTTTGGTAATGCTGTAAAAACCTGAGGAAAGAGAGCAGCCCCTGGTTACAGGAGTCAGTTTAGGATGAGGGGATAGACTGTAGCTGATGATGGTACCCTCTGATCACAACCCTTTGTGGACCTAAAGCGATGCTAGAAATTAGCCAATCCTTTATGAATTCCAATCTTCCATTCATTCTTCTGTGCTTGTTTCCAGGAGTTTGCCTTTAATAGGAAAGAAGTGTACGAGTCCTAAGGTTAGTTCATTTTACGTAGTATGAGATTTAAATAAAGTTAATATTTTATCATAGTAAATTTGTGTAAGTATAAACTGCAAGAAAATGCTGGTTAACAGTCCAGTGGTCTTTATTTTGCATTAATCTAGTGCAGGTACTTAGGGTAGTTCTTAAATTATTTACCTGTTAAATGGTTTCTAGCTTCCTAGGTTTCATAATCCTAATAAGGATTGTTGTCATTACTATACTTCGTCACTTTTACACTAATAGTTGCTGCTGGTATTAAACTGAGAAAATGCTTTAGGTTAAAGTTTATCATTAAAATGCAGTCTATCTTTTTATCTTTGACAAGCTAAGTAAAACTGCTGCAATTTAGATTTAGAAAAAGGAATCAATTTAGTTCTTTTATGGCAGAGAGTAGGAATTTTGGCAAATAATATTCTATATGGCACTCTAGGGATGTTTCACAGAATGATCGAATATTCTGAGATGGATGTAGTCCACTTCTGCACTCTTGACTTATCCAGCGTTTTCCCTTGAGATTATATCAGTGTTAATATTTGTAGTATTTGAGTTGGGAGCACTTGAATATGCTTGCCCTGAGTATTTAACAAAATAGTATCTGCATCATAAATAAAGTATCTCTGCGAGCAGCAAAAATAGCTTTGTTTGAGGACCAGATCTGTGTTTGTTAATCTAGTATATTGCAACAGAATTGTGCTAAGGTCATGGATTGCTCCTGTCTATCCTTCAATGTGTCTGCATAGGAGGGAGATACTGTGAATATCAATGGCTACAGAAGAAGCTTCATTCAGTGCTTATGCTTTATTTGACACTGTAAAAGTCAGTCCTGCAGTATAACTTCAGTTTGGCTATGCCAGTGTGTGAGAGAGCTGAGCTCATCCTATGTATTCTTCTGTTGGATTGCTAATAGGGGCTGTCCTGTCTACCTTGTCACAAAACATGTAGGAAGTTAATTGAAGGTCATTATTTCCTAGTTTTTATTTATTATTAGTCAGTATGATCAACAGTTTGTTGGGAAAGACTAATGGAACACTCTAAGTCTAGTTACTTTAAAAAAGGCAAGTTTAAGGTAACGATTCAGATTCTGAAATATGTCTATAGAGTGTTTTAGGAAGGGAGGAAAAAACTCAAACCCACGAATACATTAGTCCGTATTTTACATAAATAGGTATTTTAGCTCAAGCTGAATATGTATCACTTTTTATTTTTAGCTGAAAGGGAACTGTGAGAAAGTATTTTTGAGTTTTTGCTGTGTTAGGATGTGTTAAAGTACAGGAGGCTATTGTGAATTAAGGTAGCATACATGAATGGAAATCATGGTAGCTGTGTTGTATTTGCTCCCTTTCTGGAAGCTCTTAGAGCTGTCATGGTGTTTAGGTAAGCCCTTCCACTTTGGAATAAGGGTGTCCATGTGGGAAGCTGGTACAGAAAAACTGTTCTGAGCTATTTTTGCAAGTCTTCAAGCTCTGAGACTGTGAGTGAATTAGCATAATCAATTTAAAATGAACTGAATCCTGTGATTCCTTTATACGTAGAATTGCTAACAACCTAAGTAGGGTAGATATGCAGAATTGACTGCAGAGTCTGCATCAAATGGTTTTGTATGTTCATAAAACAGCTAACTCAAAGGTTGGTTCAAAATTATTATTAAAGCATGCTTTATCTGCAGGGTATTTCAGTTGTTCTGCATCAAAAACAGAACCATGAATAAAAAGATAGGAAAAATGCATCTTTTCTTTCCCCCCTTGACTTCCTGAAGGGAACAGGAGTCCTTTGCACTATGCCCACACTGTTGTCGAGTATCTTAGTGGGCTCAGATCCCATTTGGGTAAGTCCTGCGCATGATTTGTGCTCCAAGGTGCATAGCTCGATATAGCCTGTGCAGGGGCCCTTAGAGCAGTACAGGAGTGTACGTGTGCAGTTATGTACACACCTTTCATGGCACAACTTTACCAGTTTAACCACACTATCCCTTAGTGAGACAAGCAATGATTGTGTAACTGCACTTTGGGCTTGTGCCAGGAGAGCTGTGTCAGTTACACATCTGGTCTCCCTGACTGACGCGATGGTTTTGTCAGAAATAGTTTAGACAGACACTAGAGCTGAAGTTTCAAAGTTCTTTTAACTTGTCCTATGGTAGTTCCAGGAAGCAGTGTCGTATTCCTCTTCCAGACTCATCTCTTCCTTCTGCTTTTGTGCTCTTTCTCTTACTTGCAGTGTTTGTGGTGAATCAAATCAGGGGTTGGGTTAAAATGAAAGAACTGTCTTGCTAATATGTGTTTACTTCAGATGTTTGCTATGCAGTTGTGTGAATACTTACACAAAATCTTACCCCCTCCTTTACATTAATTCTATGATCAGAAGGGAAGTAGGACCTTGGCCACTGTTAGACTGGTTTAAGGTGCTGTGGAAGTACAGTCTCTTTTGTGTTTTGGTAGAGTGGTGTTTTGACTGCTGAACATTAGCAAGAGTAGGTATTTACCTAGCTTAAATAAAAAAAAAAAATTCTACTAAAACTTCGTGGTGCTCCAGGTCTAACTCTTGCAAAATGAAGATGGTTTTAATATTTGAGATATTTTGTGTTCTGACAGGAAAAGAATATCCCTCAGTATTGTTCTTGTATGTAAACATGTAATACAAATTTTTAAGGTTGGTAAAAATTTAATCTCTTGATAATATTCTTTAATAAAATATTTTAACAAGATGTATTTAATAAGTAAAATTGCGATAAATACGAAAATGCTAGTAATTACACCGGTAATACAGAACTCACACAGTATTCATACTTGTAGCTCCTTAGATACATTAAGATACAAGTTACTTATTAGTAACATAGTGTTTTGATCAGTAAATGAAACAAATAGTGTGCAAAAGTAATGTCACCTACTTTTACTAGAACAAATGTAACATTAGAAAATATACGTTAATACAGTGGGATGAAGTAGAATGTGAAATGTGGTAGAACTTCCATGACTGAAATTGTTAATAGGTTTAAAGAACATGGGAGCATTTTAAAAAAATGCATTTCTTGGTACTGACCCTTTCTTATCTAGGAAAACTGCTCTTTTACGTGCTTTAGACAGAAGTGTTTCCTCTCTTCTCCTTGCCCCGCCCCAGACGTTGGATTGTTTCACTATAACGTTGCTCTGTGCTTTGAAGGTCAGCACAGGCGCTTGCTCTGAGGTTGCAGATGTGATCTGCCGATCTCAGCTGGTAGTGCAGCGCGTGTATTTCATAGCCCTTTGGTAATTATGTGGCATTTCTGCTTCTCTTAATAATAACAAGCTCAGGCTTTGGATATGCACTTAATTTTGGCCTTTTAAGCTGGAGTGAGTCTGAAGGATTATTTTGGAAGTACTGAACTATTCCCTCTTGCTTTGGTAGCTGTTTGAGGAGGTGGCAGTGGGAATATAAAACTTTTTTTTTGTAAGTTGAATTTGCCATTTTGCTGCAGGACAGTGCACTGCACTTTGTTTCCTAGTTGAGTGATACCTCCTGCCTTTTTTATGTTTTCCCATTTCCTGTGAAAGAGTGAACTGAGTGGATGCAGAGTACTTACTCTGGCCTTCTCTGGGGTAATGAGTGGGTTAAGAAGGGAGAGGGTTAGTTTGAAAAGAAGGGAGATAAGAGGCTGGTATTGACTTCTTAGACAGCAGCTGAAGAGGTGAGCTTTTATTAGGAATCTTCCTTTCTGGTATATCAGTGAAGGAGGGAGAGCTGAACCATTTGGACTAAGTTGAGAATGGTGCCTTAGCAAAAGAGCATAAAAAAATAACAAGACAAATATTGCAAAACAAAATTCCTTTGAATATTTATCCACAGATTTGCAAAGAGTTGGTAATTAGGATAAGAATGAACTTGATTTTGTTTCTTTATTTATTTAAATAATTGTTTAATGGAGTAAATGGCTACTGAAATATTGGAGTCTTTCGCTCAATACAAGTTGACTCAGTATTATGACCTTTTGCAAAATCGTGTTATGAATTTCAGTGGGATAGTCAGGTGATCTTTTTCTGTAAGTCTGTTGAGATATGTTCATGCCAGATTTTGGTGCAGAATAAGACTGTTGTGGCAGAATATAAAATGGGTGGGAGGATAAGAAGAGTTTATAAGGCACTAGTAACTTTGTAGTATAACAGTTTAGTTTTACTAGCATGGCTTCAGACTAGGGTAAAGAATTTCTTACTTAATTTGACTTATTAAATATTGAACCTTATAATGTCAGTATAAAATGTTTGGATGTTCAGAAGTACCTACTTTTGAACCTATCACATGTTTAAGTCATGGTTCTAATAAAGAAGTAACTAAATTTTTATTAGATTTTAGGTAGGTTCAAAAGTAGTTGTTTCCAATTTACCTCATAGATGAATCAATAATTTTAAAATCCTGTCTGAAAGATAAAGAAGTAATTTTATTTTGTTGCTGTGATTGGGGAAACAATTAGTGATTGCAAACATTATGCATATAGAAAACCTACTTCACAAACTTTGTCCTTGGTTGGGAAAATTCCAGAGATATTTTTCAAGTTTATTCCTTAATCTTTGCTGAAATTTTTGCATGTACATTCTTTAAGATTTTTGTCACTTTCTTAAAACTCTTTCTTAATGTGTAAGGGGCTAGTCTTAAAGCCCTGAATGATGACAGAATTTTAATACTTAGCTGCTTTTAGTGCAATTAGACTTATCTATATGCATAATGTATCATATATACGTGTTTTTTTCAGGTTAGTTGGCTTTTTGGTTAGTTTTGTTTATTTATATATATACACACACATTTGTTTGTAGAGTTTTCTATGATTTCTCTTCTGTAAAACAAAGTAAATTAACAAAAAATAATAGTACTCGATCCAATATAGAGTATGTTCCCCTTGAGAGAGAAGAAAATAATTTTATAAGACCAGCAAAATCACACACTGCAGGCAGTTAATTGCTGTATGGAATAGCGGGGTTTTGTGATTTTGTTTGGTTTTGTTTGTTTGTTCTTGTTGTTGTTGTTGTTGTAGGTTTTTTTGTTTTTCCCCATACAACATAATTCAGAAGCAGCCACTGGGTTTTAAATTCCAGATCTAATTCTATTTCAGGTGGTTTTATGTGTGTTGTTTTTTGTTTTTATAAATCCTATTTACCGCCTTGGCCTTTATACCCAAAGACACTTGATAGGCGTTTGCATGTGGTGTCTGAATATGTAAGGAGAGACAGACCTAGAACATGCAAATAATAATTCAGTTTGACATGACTTTATTATTTTTAGAATAACATGCTGAAGTTATTAGTATTGTTAATAAACATGATTTCCTTTTTTAGTTTTGACACCAATAGTTAAAAATATAGTTGTTTGCTATTGGATGCATTTACATTTCTGTAGAGCAATTTATTATGGGGGGATTAAAGATCTAATGTGAAGATACTGTCATGGGGAGAGTAGAGCTGGCTAGTTATAGGAAAACCTCACTCAAAACTTTTTTGTATGCCGTCATCATCATCTAGTATTAAGTTTATAATGTTTGGTAGCCGTGGCTGACATGGAAATGTGAGGGATTTATTTGAGGTTTGGGGTTGGTTGGTTGGTTGTGTTTTTTTGTTTCTACTCAAGAGGTTTCAACACGTGTCAAGACTGCTGGCCATATAATTAAAGAAAAATTAATTAGAAACATCTTATTCTTGCGTTTTTAATTCAACCTACCAGTATCTGTCCATACATTGCCTGCTCTCATAATAGGCATTTTTATGCTGATTGCTTGAGATTGACTCTCTGGTCGTCTCCTTAACAAAATAACTGAAGAATCTGGAGACTTTTTTAGAAAGCATAAAAAATTCTGATGCACTTGTAATTCCTATTTCTAAAAAAAGTAATTTCTTGTACTTCAGTCTTTATGAAGTAGACTTATCCCAGGGTCAGACTTTGAATGTATAATTTTCTTCTGCTTTTAGTAAATATAGCAAATAGTATTTTGTTTGTGAGAAATAAAATTTAGAAGAACAATGCAGTTTTTCATAACTTGTCTTAGTGTGCTCCTGTGTGTTGATATGTAATGGTTTTGTTTGTTTATTTTATATGAAGGAAAACTTTGGATTTTTAAGAGTAGAGGTACTGGACTGGTGAAGAGGATAATAGGCCATGAAGAAATGAAAGAGGTTTTTAAAGGCAGGTTGAAGAACAGAGAAGGAAATGGTATGGAAGGTTCAGGAAAAAGGTTGGATTTACTGCACAAAGGAGACAGGCCCTCAGATTGGGCAGACCCTCCTTATTAAGGCCTGTAGACTATGGTGAATAAAGAGAACAGAAGAGCTTGTTGTCTGCTGAGAGTAATATTGCAGAGTTGAAAGCTGCTCTCTAAAATGATTTTAGTCGAAGTGAAGATGTGTGTTAAAGTCTTCACAGTGGCAGAACTTACTCTTCAGATTTTCTGCTGGAGTGGATTGTGTTCCTTTGCAAGGAAGTTACTCAAATATAAAACTAGACAGTATGATTCTGGATTTTTTTTTTTTAAGAGGAAGCAGGTGAAGACAAGTCGAAATATCAGTGGTTACTGTGATAAATGTGATTGAGTGTCCTATCTTTGGAAGATGCTCACAGAATGACACTTGATGCAGGAATGGTTCATTTGGGTTTCTTTTTAGAGATAAAGCTTTTAGTGATGAATAAAAGAGCACAATATGGATCTTCCCCAACTTGTCTGTGTCATAGTTTTTAATCTCTATGCTTGGCTTTAGTTTCCATAAGGCAGAATAAAATTCGTTGAGCATGACTATAGCAGTGCAGAAGGAATCTTAGCAGTTGAGTTGGTCTGAAAGACAATCTTTTGACTACACCCTAGTGTGAATAAAAGGATGCATTTAAAAAGAAAAATGCATAATCACGAAAAAAAGAGGGAGTGGCATCATGCATTGTGTAGTATGTTGCATCAATTTTCCTTTCTCTCTGTCTTGTGTTCTGTTTGTTTGTTGTTTTTTGGCCAGTCTTGATAAAAATAATTTTCTGGTGTGATAATGGAAAGTTCTGCTAGTGTTGGACTTGTAGATTTCTAGAAGGATTTTGCTGTTGAATTTTTGGGCATTGTATTGTTGCAGAATTTAGCTCTGAAACTGCGGAAATAAACACTGCGAGAAATGGCGTGGCTCGTATTTCAGGAATTACTAGCCCAGTGATTTAGTCACTAAATTGTTACTGAATCAACAGGAGGTGATGCTGTTTTAGACTTGGTATGGAAGTGTATTGAGGTCTTTGTAGAACTGCTTTTGGAAAATCAACTTGGGGTGTGAGATCACAAGTTGATTCATAAATTCTGTGCTAAGATCATTGGTGTTAGAGAACTTTTGAGACCGTTGTTGTTGGTAGAGGTGGAGGCCAGGGATTTATTCTGTTAGAACTGCTAAAATTAAGTAATTGTATCCTACATGATCTTCATTAAAGGGAAGTATTGTAGGAAAACACTCCAGATTTAATTTGATTAATAATCGCTTTGGTGCTGTTTCTCCAGGGATGAAGGGTAAAGCAATACTTGTCAAGGTGAAGCTGAACTGAACCTTGGGAAGTGTCAGAATAACATGAAAAAAGGGATCTTGAGCTATATAAAGAAAAAAGTAACTTGGTGTATGGAGGACATGGGAGAATTTAAACATAAATGCAAAATTAAATTCATCCCTACAATAAAACAGTGCAGTATAGGTGTCTGTTTTTCCTTAAGGTTCTTTGCAAAGCATATAAGGGCATGGAGACAGCTACAGCTGTAGTAATAGGAGCAGTCATCTCAAAGAGGGGAACCAGTATCACTGCCTCTTGAAAGAAACTGATCTTAGTGATAGGGTGTGTGTTTGCTTTTTAACAAGTTTATAGAGTTGGGAAGGATTTGTTGTGAAAAACAGCTAGTGTGGTACTAATTGAAACTGAATATGAAGGAGAATATCCAGGCTGCTACAAGAGCATGCAGGTCACTGAAGAAAAGTAGAATGCTAAATAGAAAATGAAGCAAGCTGCAGCATGGATTAACCATAGATTGTATCACTGAAATTCATCCCATTTGCTATTACTACAGTCTTCTAAATGAAAAGTTATTTGCAAAGAAGAACTACTCCTGCTGTCAAGGTGGGGCTTGCCAGGTGATGTTGGCAGAGGGAGGGCAGGAGAAGCTCAGCTGACGTTCGAGTGACTGCAGGACCTGCACAGATAGTTACGGTCACTCATCTGTATGGGTTATTTAAACCAATGTGCTGCTTTGGGAATAAGAGGCCATGCACAGGGGCAGTACCTCTGAGAAAGCACTGTGCAGTCACTGGAGAGGACAGAAACTTCTGCAGGAATCCTTGCTGGGACTCTTGTCACTTGATCTGAGCCTCAAGTCATGCTGCCATGAAAAAGATTTCATCTTTCTTAGGTTATGCTGGTTATGATGTATCTTCAGTGAGTGCAACAGAGTGCTTGTGGCACAGATTCTGAGACATCATCTAAATTTGTTTGTGCAGGGCTGGTTAGGTGATCATGGGACATAGTAGAGAAATTTTTTTAAAAAAATCAGTATGCTGAGATTAGCATTTCAGCTTGTTTAGAGCAAAATTGAGGCTGGAAAATCAGTATAAATGCCATATATTTTGCAAGGGGAATAAATACTAGATGTATAAAAAACTTGTTGAACCTGGGAAACAATGGTGTCACAAGTGGGCATAAATAAATTGTAACTTTACCTAATTGTACTTCAGAAAGCTTTTAAAAATTGTGAGGTGTTGAAACAAGTTGCCAGTTGGAATTGTGAGAGCAAAAAAAATTAAAAGGGATGTTGGAAAGCTTGCAAGAAGATAAGTCATGTAAGATCAACTTCAAATTCAGAGAGGAAGTTTTGTACGGTGCCTGGCTGTTGTGGAGAGCTGGAGGTGCTGCCTGATTTGTGTGGGTTGAAGGGATTTCAAGTTCGAAAGACAAATGTATGTAACTACAGATGTTAAAAGCTCCCAGTTCACCATTGGGTTAATTTAGTGAATTAGGATTTTTACATGGTGAAACTTTTACCTAATCTTTGATTTTTCTTTATGTCTGTGAGCATCTCTGGTCAGAAGAACACTCTTTTTTTGGGGGGACTGATTCTATAGAACACTAGCAGGAATGAAACAGAGGTAATTTCCCAACTGCTGTCCAGTCAGAATTCTGTGTCCTTAATGGTTCACAACACTGGTAGATTCAAGAACCAGTTGATGGCACCCATCAGCTTCATATGACTTAACCCTTCTCTAATAGCTGTCAGCAACCTTGTTTACTCTGAGGGTGAAAAGAAGCACAGCTGTATAGAGCTAGTTGGAACAATTTTAAAAGATCTGGGAAGATGCTAAGAGTTCTTGCAAAGAATAACACAGGAATCAGGAAATCTGTTCTGCAGTCAATGAGCACAGCATGCAGAAGTAGCAGAATGAAAAAACCTGTAATTACTTAACTCCAAAAACTTGATGGTATATCTTTCTAAAAGGAGATTTGCTTTGCAACTTCCCAATAAAAGTTACTGGCTGGGAGATTTATATGACTTTCACTAATACTGCTCTCTGGACCTGGAAAGCAAATTCAGTGGAATGAGTAGCTCTGGCTGAACACTTCTGAGAATCTGTTTCTGGAAAACATATGTTTTCTCCTGTATCAAAGTACAGTGTTTTTGTTTTGTAGGGAAGTTGATATGGGGTGTGAAAATATTGAGGAGGTGACAGTGAAATTCAAGTGTATAAGTAAATTGTATCTTATGCCTGAACATTAAATATATACATGATCTTAAGACTACAATATTCTGTTTAGGTCATTGTAATGTTAAAAATACTACTCCATTTGGGGAAGTCTTTCTGTATTCCATTGAAAGTGACAAACGTGTCTATTTTTAAATAAATTGGTCTAAATATGAAAAGAACTAATGTGTAATTTGGTCAATTGAATTTTATAGTTTAAGATATATAGAATTAATAGCTGATTTGAAAGATCATGGTCATTTGAAAATATAGTCAACTTAAAAGTACAATTTTAGATACGTATTGCTGGATTGCTTTGCATATTTTAGTGATAGTATAAATAATACTGAAGTTTTTAATGCTTCACAAGTAGTCTATTTTTAATGAAGTAAAATTTCAACGGGAAAATAGCGATTAACTTTAGGTTACTATATTTTTAAATGTTTACTTACTTTAAAGTACTGTTCTAAAAATTTAAACCAACATATTTTGGGGGTAATTTGTATGTCAAATGCTTACTTATGATCTTTGTTTCTCTGTTTATTTTTAAGACGAGCAAAAATCAAATTAAAGTAGATCTTGTAGATGAGAATTTTACAGAATTAAGAGGAGAAATAGCAGGACCTCCGGACACACCATATGAAGGCAAGTAAAGTTTTTGTGTATGCAATCATTGTACACTTCAAGTTATGTGTCTTGAGATGCTTTATTTGCAAAAATAATTACAACATAAAATGTAGAGGTACATGTTTTAAAATAGTCTGATGTTTTGGGTTTTTTTTAATAGAGTTTTTAAGCTTATAAAACTGTTTCAAGTCGGCTTCTGTGTTACCTGAACAGATCTGTTCTACAGTAGGATAGGCTATCCCATACCAAGGTTAATTTACAAATATAAGCTGTGTGGATTAATTGGTATAATTCTAACTCTCAGTTGTTTGTTTACTGTCTGAACAGTTTAAGCTCCTTAACCATTAAGCATCAAGAAACTGAGCTTCAGACTGTACATGTATTTCTGTGATCTAGAGTGGTGATTATTCATAACCGTTGCATTTCTCCTATCTCAAGCAGAGATGCTATTGCAAGTTAAATTTGGGATTAATCTTGGGCATCCATGTGTCCCAATACTTAATTTATACTGCGGTGGGGGACTCTGTAGTAGAACTTCATGTCTTTATATCTTCATATCATCAAAATGATACCTTACTGGCTTTCTAGTTTATTAAAGCTGGTATCAGTAATTATGCATCTCTTACAGTCTGGTAAAAGCAAACTAACTTCCGTAAAGAAGCTTTAACAGAGGCTAATTGCTTCTTCAGAGATACAATTACTCAGTAGTGGTGGTACTTGTAAACTTTGTGTATAATATATATGGAACTGGCAGACACACCTTCTGTTTAAAGTTCTTTCATGATAAGTAAGGATTTTTAATTTATTTTTTAAATTTTTGGATAGCTTTAAATCATTGTTTTACTCGAATTTCCCATGCCAGATATCTACTTTGATTTGAATTTGTACTTTCAATAAAAAAGTATCCAGGAGTATTACAGGCAAATAAATTGTTTTGTTGGAATATGAAACAATTTTGCAAGTTTTTCAGTTGCTCTAGTTGCTCTGTGCCTTTGAGCTAAGAGTGGGACTTTAGTATTCCCCTGAGACTGGACACATGCCTTTTGTCATTATTTTGAAAAAATAAATTCTCATCAGGTGGGGAAGATACCTGAAAATTGTTTTGTAGGCATAGAAGTATATGCATGAAAGCATTAATGACTGCTAATGAAAATCTGGTTGTCACATCTTCCCTAACGGAGGACATCCCTTGTGATTTGCTTTTCTGGCCTAGAGGCTGGCACAGCAGCATTGGACTTGAGAGCAGAGTGAGTCTCCCCTCCTCTGCCTTTGGGGCCCAGGACAGAAAAAGAATGAGGAAATAGCCTAACAGTGGTTGACATGGAAGAATATTGGATAGGGGTAGATGTCAGAAGGTGACAAGAAGGGAAATTAGTCTGGAAGAAAGCAAGTAGGAAATGGAAGCAGCTGTAGTGGTAGGGGTGCTGCCCTGCAGAGCTTTATTTCCAGAGTTCCTCAGCAGTCTAGTAAATATGGTGGTTTTCCCCTCTCCCTCCCTTCCCCCATGTGTCTGCATCTCATCAGCTGCTGAGGTATAGTTGACAGAAGATAATGTCTGGAAACAATTTATTCTGGTTGTAATATGTGCCTTCAATTTAAAAGGAGAACTACTCCGTTCACCTGAAATACAGACTTGTGCTAGTGATCTGTTTGGAAGTGAATCATTTTATTTAGAATTTAGTATAATTATTATTTTGCAATAGTATAGTTTGTCTTGTAAATCCAAGACTTAGTATTGTAATAATTTAACATCTGTATATAAGCAGTTGGGTACTGGGAAACATCTGAATGGTGGTAGAAGGGTGTTGATTTTGGTGTTCGTTTTCCATCCAGAGGGAATTAAACCTCCTTGGGTGAGTTGGTTTGTCAGAGCTTGCCATTTTTTCCCCTTCTAGGTCAGTATTACCTCAGCTTATAAAATGGGTCTTTTTTGGAGAATGTATTGAGAGTTATTTGAAATTAAAGATGTATTCATCTGTCACAGAAGTTAAAAACTGTATAGTAGGTTATGAGGAGGGCAAAAAAAGATGGAAATGTCTGTCTGTAGGACTGGGTTCTGTGTGATGCTGGATGCTTCAGGTAGACAAGTGTTTCAAAAGCTGAGCCAGTGTCTGCTCACATATTCAGCATATCCTGCTAGTGAAAAACAGCAATATGTTTAGTGCAGAATTTGTTGATGTGAAATGCATGCATACTTACATACTTTGAGTACATTTAATTATGAGGATATAGTAAATATCCCTTTTGAGGGGCTAAACTTATTTTTTGTTCTGATTTTGGCAGGTATCTCATGAAAGAGTAATGTGATTGTGTGCTTACTTTAATCTAGAAGGCATATGCATTGAGGAGCAAAATGAGAGTTACTGCCAGCCCAATTTCTGGTGTTTCCTGACAATTGAATAATTAGCTTTGGAATGTTAATATTTCTGTAATATAGTTATATGCATTTATTCCCTTATGTAATTGTGAAGGGCGTGCCAGTGTGTGTTGTGTGCATTTTATGACTATTGCAGTAATGCATGCTGCATAATTACTGACTGATGTTTTGTCATCTATAATCCGAACAGTGACACAGCAAGAAGTGCTTTATGAAGAAGAACTTATTAATGCAGTAGTTCTGGTCAGACAGTCCCTGTGATACAGGAGGGAATTCTAGAACCATTGTGAAGTGAAAGAACAGTTGTTGACCATAGCTGGTGAGGTATCTGAAACCAAACTGCTGCTGCAAAATTTTTTATAGGTGATGTTGGAACATTAGTTAAGAATGACTGAGAGGAAGAATGCCATCTATTGGCAAAATTTACAGCTTTTATTTTTCTTTTAGTAGTGTCAGCTCATATTGATCAATTATCAGACTATTGCAAGACACAACTTTAACTGAAACACGTTTACATCCCATGTTAAATTGTGTTTGGAGAGAGGACCTTTGAGAGACTCGATTAATGGCTGCTGGGTTTTACTTGATTCAAGAGCATTTCAGTAAATAGGTTGGGGTGTTGAGGGTTTGGAATTTTTTTTTTTTTTAAGCCTGTGTAATATTGGTGTTAACTTCAAGCCAAGCTTGCATGTGAGCCACAGTAACTGCAAAATTTATAATAGGGTATTTCTTCAAGGGAAACAGCTAAAAATTGCTCTAACTCTTGTGAGACCTGTTCCAGTAGGACTAGAGAAGAAATATTCTGCCATTACTGTTTAATTCAATTTCAAGCATTAAATAGCTACAAAAAAGCCATACATATGCATACTCTTAAAAAAACCCCTGCAGAAATAGTGGCACGCAGAAGTTAATATATTAGTCATTTGCATTTTAAATGTAGTATTAAGAAAATTACAGATTTGTTTAGGTTAAGTCTTTAAGCCGATATTTTTAACCTCAAACTTCAGTGCAAAACAATACTATATGATTAATACTACCAGCTCATCAGTCTCTGGTGAAAAATATTGGTGGCTGAATATCCTGCTATGCAGAAGACTGTAATAGTTTGCGGAAAGCAGAAGAAATGGTAATACCAAAGGATAGATTTCATATTACCTTACAATAAGGTGGGGCAGTAAAATCATAGATGGACTGATGAATGTTTGTAATCCAGGCACAGTGTAGCTGTTTTGTTTCTAAAAACAGTTGCTGAATTATGCTTCAGTTTAGAGAAAAGGAAAAATAAACTTCCTTAAGGTCTCTTACTGATGTATGTGTCTTCAAAACTGTTTCTCCTGTGCTGTCCTGTAAGCACACGAGCAATTGAGACATTGACTATTATAATTTTGGATTTATTGGCCTTTCTTATATAGTATTTTCTGTTAAAACTTCTCAAGTTACTGTAGTGTTAAGTGAGAAGAAAACCCAACTGTAGATGATATTGTAAAATATCAAACTGATACTGACTAGTTTCAGGTGGAGTATATTAGACTGAATTACATTTCAGAAGTGAGAGCTCTTAGTAGCTGCTAATGTGCTTTTTGGCACAGATAAAAAGATGCCTTTTACTGTAACTGCTGAGAGAATTGCTTTGAGGCTTTTTTTCTCTGTGTATCTTGCTCCCAGTATTGTAACTTCTTGAGAGCTGATTTTGTTTAGCATGATTTGCAGAGTAAATCACTCTGGAAATCTCAAAGAAAATAGATTGCAAATACTTCAGCTTTAATTCAAGAAAATGTATAAATTGTAACACAGTATACTGACAGAGGGAAAAGGTTTCTGAAAGAAGAGCAGCAGGTTGAAAAAAAAATTGCAAGTGAGGATAAATGCTTTTGGCTTTTATAAAAACTAAATGTCTAATTTGGTGTATATGTTTTTTTATACCCTGTTATTTTTGTCATTGAACTGCTGCCTGGCAAATGGCCTTCCCTGGGCAGGCAGAGAGAGTTTGAGATTGCTCCAGAAGACATAAGTATTGGTAGTGAACTTGAATGTTAACAGAACTATAATGGAAATAGGATAGGGAATGATACTGTGACAAAGAGATAAAAGTGGACAGTAGGAGGGAATTCTGTCTGCCAAGCTCATATTATCCTTTATTTTATGCTGTGGTCCTTCATATTTTATTAATGGTACTGATGTATCAAAGTGTTTGCAGAATTGAAACACAAGTAACTACTTCGGGCAGTAATGTAGGACATAATAAAAGTTACACTGGTGCCTCCTTTATTATTTTTTGCCCAAAGTGTGGGAGCTTTTCTTAAAGTTACTTGAATGTATTTGAATTCCAGAAAGTTTAAAATTAAATACAGATAATTCTAATTGTGTACTTTGAAGAAAATTTGTCATGAGGTATCAGAAAAGAGTCAAAATAATGTAATATCCCATGTTCAGCCTGAATATTCCTGTGGCCTCCTTTTTCATCTCTTTGGGAGATGTTTGGTTCATATTTTGGTATATTTTACTAAAATAAAGCATGGAAATTATAAGATTGGGAATGAGAATGTACACATTAAATATACCTAAGAAGTATAGATACTGATTTGCATAAGCAAACATAGCTTTACTAACTGACTTTATATGCATTTATTTATGAAATAGATGAAATTTAAATGTATCTCCTAACTAATACTTCTGGGTAAATTTGAATTACTTGAAAATCTGTCCATTTAGAAGTGTAGGCTTTAGTGTCATGAAAGACTAAAGTAATGTTCTTTTGGTTTAATTTCCAACTTGTTCTTGTCTTTTGCAGGTGGAAGGTATCAGCTAGAGATAAAAATCCCAGAAACATATCCATTTAATCCTCCCAAGGTACTGCAAACACACATTTTTGGATAATACAATTTGGCTAACAAGTTGGGTTTGAGTATTCTCATTTACTTGTTTGCATCTGTAGTTTCTTCTTGATTTGATTTGATTTGATTTTTTTTTTTTAGCTTTTTTNTCTAGACAAGGATTGGAACTGTTAGCTTTACGTAGAAATAAAGCAGGATGCAAAGCTGATATACAAAATCAGAGCATACTCTGATTGTTCCTAAAAGTACGAACTGGCAAATTCTGGGGAGGAGCTTGGGCCTTATTATTGACCCTAATGTAATATCTTTTTGACAAGATGGATACAGTTTTCAGGTAGTTTTAAATGATATAGAGAGTACAACTGTCTTCCCTTCCTGTCAGCATTGCCGAAGAAATATCATAATAGGTAGTTACCGGTTCTTTTAATTTCTTGGGCTCCATAAATTATACTTGAAAGGTTCTTGAATCTAACCTACCAAGTTTCCAGTAATAATTAAATAGTGACATGTACAGTTGTGTGTCTTGAAGAACGAACAGAGAAATATAATAGTCTTACTGCAACTCTGTTGAAGGAATAGATAACGTGCACATGGATGAGAGAGGAGAAATGGCTGTGGTAAAGTCGCTCATATGTTTTTCACAACTTTTTGGCCTTTTAACTTTACTGCATCTTTCTAGAACTACAGATTTGAGATTCCACTCTGAATAATGTTCTCCCCAGCCACGTGCACCTGCAGCTGTACATTCCTGTGCCCTGATTTAGTCCACTCTTCAGTGGCTTGTGAATCAGTAGACGCCTGAGCTGTCTGACTCAACTTCTTGATTGGTTTTCTGTTTGTCTGAAAGATGTCTTTGAACCAAGAACATGTCCTAGATCCTTATTATTTTCACCCTGATATGTAATACTGGGAAGGAACTGGGGAAGAGGAAGAAGAGAGAGGTGCTAGTAGCTCATAGGTTCTTTGAATTACTTCCTTGAGGCTGGAGCAAAAGACACAGACATTCTTAATGAAATGTCTGTTGGTCTCAGTTCTTTAATCTGCACGTGTTCTGGTGGGAGCTAAAATAAGGAGAGCTGAAAGAGGTTGCAGACACTGAAAGATGGGTCTGTATACCATGATTTAGTTGCTGCTTTAGGGCTTGGTGGTCTCCATTTCCAGAGTTCATAGGCAGCTGTTAGAAACTCAGTGCACTGTAGCACAGTACTGCATATTCTGGAGTCTTGAATTGGAAGCCTTTTTGCTTGTGTCTGGCCCTGCCTTTCATCTGGAAGATTTCTTTAGCTTGTTCAGTTTGTGCTTTGACAGCCACTGTAAGCGGTCATTTCCTGTGAGAAATTATCTAGTATTGGCATCGCTTTTTACATTTTCCAAGTGATTTTGAGAGTTGAGGTTGTTAATAAGTGCCTCAGCTGACATGATAGCTGATTTTTGTCCCAGAAAGCAGAACTGTTCAGGTCTTGCCTATTTAGACACCAGGATAGCACTGATTTTATTATAGCCTTGTATGTACAGTCTTTTGCTGTGGTGCCTGACAGATAATGTGTTCTCTTCACTGATTTGCTTGCAGGTCAGGGGGAAAAATTGAAAGATCTGTGCTATACATAAAAATGTTTTTCAGAGTTTGGGGTGAGGAGGAGATGAGAAACAGGTCAAAATCACTAGAAGGCAGTTAAAGTGCAACCTGAAATCAGGGGTTTGAAGAAAATGAAGGGGAAATTTCCAAAGGCATGTATGTCCTTTCTGAGGATGGCTTTGATCTCCAAGATCCTTTAAGAGAAAATGCTTCTTTTACCTTTCTCAGTGTCTTAAAAAACCCCAGAAAACTCAAACCACCAAAACCTGATTTTAGTAATGCTTTGTGAGCATGAATACACTCTAGTGTAAAAATATAGACATGATCAATGAATGAATGCTGGGACTGGATCCTTTCAATAGCAGAGAAAAATAATAGTAATCTAGTTGAGTTTTGAGTTGGTGAACAGCTTTCTGCATATGGGGTAATGAGACAGCATGGCTGTAGAAGTAGTAGCATCCACCAAAGAAATTTTTGTAATGCTTCAATAGCCAACCATTTAATTCAACAGTGAGTGATATCCAGTTCCTGTGTTAAGAGTTCAGGACTTTGTTTCACTTTGTGAAAGCTAGAAGTCCCACTTTTAATAATATGAGAAGTTTTAGGTCTGTATGTGACCATCTGCTTCTCAAAACACTTGTACTGCTGGAGGATATTTCTAACTAGCTTTGTGTGATGCAGGGATGTGAACACATGACATGAGAAAGCAGTTAGGGATGAATTTGGGGAGCTGGAATAGGCAGTTGCCCGTTTTGAGTAAGGCAAGGCTCTAACAAACAGCCTTACAGACTTCAGGCCTCCTGAAATAAGCAGTAGCGCATCTTAGTTCCATTTTTAGTATTACATTTTCTAAATTAGTATTTCTTCACAATATTATTTAAAATGGTGGATTTAAAATGTTTACTTAATATACTGCATTTAATTACTGTTTTTGTTTTTAAAAATTGTCTTGTTTTTTAGGTGCGGTTTATCACCAAAATATGGCATCCTAATATTAGCTCAGTCACTGGGGCCATTTGTTTGGATATTCTGAAAGATCAATGGTAAGATTCCATGTGGATTTAAATGTGCAAAATCAAGTCTACTTGTGTCCTGGATAGGAGGCAACAGCTCACCTTGCTTTTCATCTTGTGCTTATAATTTGAGATGTCCTTAAAGCACACATTTTGGTATAGTATTCTGAGGTGCAGATATGCAAATGAAATGCTTGGGTGATAATTTTGGAAAGTACTAAGTATATATTAGATACACAGAGAGCTCTTCCAAAAATTTTTGCATTAGGATGAACATTTCATTGTTGACATTTTGAGTGGTTTCGTATGAGTTAATTTTTTATTTTAGTTCTTTTCTGTTAAGAAATACTACCTATTTGTTAGTAGTTATTTTCTTTGATCGGTTAATGTTACTGCAGAAGTTTTAATAGCCAAAATCTGTGGAATTTGTGTCCAAACTAACAGCTGCACTCATTATTCATTTGTTTTTCAAAGTAATTGATTTCATGTGGTTTGAAGATTGTGTACAACAGTTGTATGATAGACATGATATCTAATACACATGGTTATTTTCCTCCATGTCTGCCCCAAAAGAATAGGACTGTAATTCCCCAGCAGATCATACCAGTATCTAATCCATACAAACTTCAAATGCTTGTAAAGTCAGCAACTTTGTCAAGAGTGCCGTTGGCCAAGCAGACAGTTGGGTTTGAAACAGAAACTTTAGAGGAGAATGCTGAAGTCTTGAAGTCTTGCAGGTGACACATCCAGTGTATTAATCTTTTACAGATGTACAGGATTATAGAAATAATCTGGCACATAATAGTGTAAATTATTGAAATGAAATTATCATGATCATAAGTTGTTGTCTTTCTAACTTCTGGAATGACATGTTTTTTCTTACCATCTCGGAGCACTTGATGTTCTTTCAGGCAACAGAATCTTTCAATGTACATGCCATGAGATAGTTTTTCTTATCAGTAAAGCCAGCTCACTTTTGTACCTGCATCTATGTCGCCTCCCGTGGGGGCTGCCNTAAGTATGCATACCACCCTCCAGTTTTACTGGAGTAATGACTCTTTAACTATCCAAGTACAATCTCCTGAGAGATCATACTGTGAAGCAGATTAGTGAATTGGCATGAGGTTGTCTGTAAGTATCAAAAGGCAGCAAAGACCTAAAAAAATCATGAGCTTCTACTTGATTTATGTACTTTCGGGTTTTTTAGTCAAAACCTTTGATATTGGAGAAGGAAGGACAGGAGAGAAGAATTGACCTGTGTTCTTGTAATCTTTTGAGTTGTCTAGCACAGATAATTTATCTGTGTCCTATTTCTGTTATTTCTGCTTGATGAAAAAAACCCAAACAATAATATCATCCTTTGCCAAGATATATATGAAATAGGAGTATTGGAACAAGAATTTGGCTTTTGTGTATTTAAACCAGCTCACACAAGAAGCACCAGTATTATGCCAGTTGTATAGTTTCAAACTCTTCCTTTGAAACACTGTCTTCATTTGGAAGCACTAAGGAGAGAATTTCACAGAACCTGGTGGTGATGGGAGGAGATTTCCTATATACTATTAATCCCTCTTCAAATGGTTCTTAATGTAGTGTGATCCCTTCATTTTCTAGTGGTGCTATTTGTAAGTTTTGTTTCTTTTCAAATCATAGAATGGTAAATGAAAATCACTTGAGCATTGCTGAAGTGCTTGTCAAAGCCTCTGATCCTTTGATAAGAGCAAACTTATAGCTGTCTCCATTGCTTACTTTGAAGCATTTCTGTGTTGTGATAGATAAGACTGTTTTTTTCCTGAGTAGCTTCCTAAAACTCACTAAGCAATATGAATGGTTAATATTGTTTAAATAAGTTGGTTATTGTTCTTCAATATATGCAGCTTCAGTTAATTAAGAAATGCTCACATCATAGAATCATAGAATGGTTTGGGTTGGAAGAGACCTTAAAGATCATCTCGTTCAACCCCCTGCCAGGGACAAGGACCCCTTCCACTAGACCAGGTTAAATCTGAAGTGGCATTATTCATAACACTGTGCACGCAGACAAAAAGAAGTATGTACAAAGTTATACTTAAGAAAAATTACTCTTGAGTTCAGTGAAATACTTGCAGATGCCTTTGGATCTTCTCAGTGGGCAAAGGATTAAGCTTTGAAGAATGGTGAGGGTATTAGCCCAGGCTTCATTGGCTTTCTGTGGCAATCCTCAGAGTCTCACAAACTTGAGAGTCCGCTGGCTCTGAGTCATCCCACTCAAGGAAATGCTGATCACAGCCTGGTGTGGTCCAGGAGAGTTCAAAGGGTCTCAGTAGCACTGTTCATGGATAGGGTCACAAGATGACTGACTTAAATCATCAGTAAATTTCCATCTTGGCCACAAGGATGAGTTGGTAGTTACTGGAATATTTTTTGAAAAGTCCAATAACAAAAATACTATTCTACTTGGTCTATTGTTCAGACAGAAGAGGGAAATCTCAAGGCTATTTGTTGGAAAACAGGGGCTTGTTAGACAACAGGAATTCTGGGAGCAGACAGTGTTTTTGATAAGCTCAAGGGAGCCTAACTGTCCAGGTGCCATTAATCCAGGCCAGGGCCTAACAAGCATTCCTGAGACCATCGTTGGCCTAAGGAGGGAGCCAGGGGGAGGATGTACCACCACACACCACCATATTTAAGTTTTCTGCATGTCTAGGTTGAAAAGGGGTTTGAACAAAATAGCTTCATTAGAAAACAAGCAAACAAACAAAAAATAAGCAATACCTCCCCCCCAATTAATAATTTAATCTTTAAGTTATTTCACCCGGCATTCAAAGGTAAATTGGACAAATGTGATTCTTAAATAATCCTGTGGAAGTACTATAGAAAATATATTTAGTTCCACAATCCCTCTTGTCAAATCTTTCAGCAACAAGATCTGTTTTTGAAGTGCCACTTCATTGACTAGTAATGCTCTTAACTGAATAATGCTCCTCTTGTTGCTCTTTTTAATATAAGTCTCAAATTTCACTGCATATCCGTTTTTCAGTGAAGTTTGAGAGTTGAAGGACTGGAGAAGTTTGGCCTATGGTCCTTAGCAGGATTTCTGAAAGAATTAATAATCTGATAAAATACTCATTTAATACTACTAAAATATTTTAATGTGTTTGTATAGTTTTAAAAAGTCTCTTCCCTACTCTCCCATCCTCTGATAATGATTTTCTATTCTAATGAGCATAGTTGAGATGATACTCTGCATATTGGCAGGAAGTTTTATCAGTTTGCAAAGTAATGTCTTTAAATTATTTTTAATGAGTTTAATGAAATTCTTTCTCCACATTGCATGCTTGATGCTGAAATTCTTTGCAGCTGTGGATTTTCATCATGTTTAGATTTTTAAGTACCTGTTATGCCAGTTTGTTTGCAAAGCAGCTATTTGCTGGTAGAATTAAAATAGGGGTATGATTTTGTAAAAGGAATACTGTTTATGCTTATCTGACATAATTTTTATGTGGTTTCATATACTATGGCCTGTATTTATCTTCCAGGCTAGTACTCTGTCTCAAAGCTTAAATATACAACGTATCTAATACAGTTCATTGAAACCTGAGAACTAAATTACTTGAAAGCTGTTCCACATAAATCCCTCGAGCAGAGATTTTCAAGTTAATGTGTCGTGGCTGCATATTTGGCTACAAAAACCTCTTGGCTTTTGTGGTGTTGATAGTCAGTAATGAATAATAGGAATATTTTTGTCAAAGTGGCTCTACTGGAGGATTCATGCTTCAGTTTTAGTTGGGATGCAGAAATCATTATAAGAGATAATACAATTTTAATAGATAAATAAACAGCAGCCAGCTTGTAATCATCTTCCTGAGCACCCAGAACTGCTGGATTTTGTTCAGGGCGTTTGAGGAGCACTGTAGCTTCTTAAAGCTTTGAGAAAAATGCAGAGAATATTAACATAGTTTGAGGGAACCCTTCAGCAAGCAGGCTGTCTTTCCACTCTGTGCTATGTCAAAGCTATTCTATTATTCTTTTTTAAAATTTTCTCTGATGAGTGCCCAGTCTTGTAATTGTCCTGTAAATAATGTATTGTAAATATGCAGCAGGCTTCTACTCAAAGGCCTTACTCATTTCCTTCCAGATTTCATAAGCCATTGGTACAAGGTCCCAGAGATTTTCTCTTGGATTAACAAGCTTATTTATTTCACAAATGGAACAAATATTGCAGATTATTTAGGAAAAAATGTTCCTGTAGCCATGTTTGGTTGACAGAGTGGAGTAGCTGTCTGCTGGCTGCAGCTGTTCCTGGCATTCTGCTGGGTTGCCTCTTGGAGTAACAAGAGAGATTGTTTCCTAGAGAGGAGTGTAAAGAACATAAGTAAAAAAATCCTAAATGGAGAATTACTTCATCTTTAAAAATGAAGAAGAAAAATAAAACCTGGCAGTGTTTTGTAATCCTTTTAGGACTCTCTCAGCCCATCAAAAGGTAAAAGAGATTTCTTTCCTCAGGCATGCTGGGCACAGCTGGCTTGCTGTGTCTTTTAATGTTAACACTATAGTCACCCAAACTAGGGGTGCTCTTTTTTAATGGAAATGCCCTAAGATATTATCTAAAAAAAGAAGAAAAAGTGTAAGTGAACAAAACGTGTATCAGCTCTCTTTGTTCTGATTCAATCCAGATTTTCCTTGTGGTTTAGCAAATGCAATGCCAATAGAAAGCCAAGCTTTTGGTTTGGATGTCCAGAGTGGAGGCTTTTAGTTTCAAGTTCTCCGAGGGACGGTGCCCCTGTAGGGAGCTCTCTGCAGCTCACTGGTGCGTGATAGGTGCCTGCTCCCATTTTGCAGATGGCAAACCTGCAGGCTTGCATGATAGCTAAGCAACATTTTGGGATGGGAGTCAAGGGTTATTGTAAGCTTTAAGGAGAAAACAGGATCCCGTAATGTCATGGGACAAAGGCAAATAGGAAATTTTACCTGTAAAACTCATTATACAAGCTGGCTGCTTGTTACTGATGATTGGTCAGGTTTCCATTGAAGTAGTGTACCCGCTTGTTGAGAGTTGTTGTACAAGAGAGATGGGAACCATAGGAAAAATCCAGAGTGAAGTAACAAGAATGATGGTCTAAGCAAATACAGTGTGCAGTGAAAGTTTGGAAAGCCATCTCAGTGTGCAGAATATCAAGCATGGTGAAAAACTGAAGTAAATTTTCCAAGAGCCTTCTGAGGCTTCAGTTAAGAACAGATCAGACAGAAGTCTGTCAGGAGCGATACAAAACCTTGCCTTTGGCAAGGAGGAGAGAACAAACGTAAAATGCAACTGTGCAGCTCACTTGAGTTACTAAAGAGAATTGCTTGGACTCCATGAGCTATTGCACATAAATCCACACCTAGAAGTAAACTTCAAATATAAGAAGAGTTGGAAATACCTAATTTTTTCAGGGTTTGATTCTGGATCAATGAACCTTCGAGGTGCATTGGAAAATTCAGAAGACCTGTATCTTTGCACTGGAAATTTATTTTAAGGAAAATACAGTTTTCTTTTTTTTTTTCTTCCCCTGGACATTCTTCTCTAGCTTGTGAAGATGTTGGGGAGGATATGTGTATGTGTGTGTGTGTGTGTTTGTGTTTGTGTTTGTGTGTGTTGGGATTTTTAGTTTTGTGGCACTATCGGTATAGATTTTCATTCAGAACTGATGATCAGAATTGTTTTTGCTTTTTGCTGATGAGGAACAGGTCCTGCCTTACTGGTATCTGTAAATATAGTTCTGGGCAGTCATCTCCATTCACTGTATTCTCCCAAAAGAAGTTAGTGGGAAGAAAGAAGAGCTTTTAAGTTCATGGGAAATCAGAATCTATTTTTAGCTGTCCCTTCAGTTTCTTCTGTGAATCTTAATATATATATGAAAAATTAAAACTAAGCTATGTAGAAAATAAGCCTTTTTTACTTTCTTTGATCAGGAAAGCTAATTGGTGTTCTAAATGTGTACGATAGTTACACAAAATATGTCCTTTTTACTTTACCATTAATCACAAATTTTAATTTCTTCTTTTGTTTAATAGAAACAGCAACTGAAGCTGTATTGGATTTTTTTTTATGATTTAAGGATACTTCTTTCAATGTTTGTGTCCAATAAAGACTGTCTTACTATACATGAGATGGGAAAGCTGTTTTGCGACATGAGACTTGAAAATAAGTTGTAAGCTACATTTTTGAACCTTTTTACAAATGTAACTAAACCAATCTTGTCTGAAACTTAGCACTTCAGAGTTTAAATTCTCTGATAATATAGCCATCTCTATATCTAAATGGATAAGTTATTGCTTTTTATTGTTATTTTGAAATTGGAATGTGAAAAGTTCAAGTGCCAGTATGCTTTGTATAAAAATCTACAAATATAACAGATGAACAGGGCTTGAAAGGACCTGGCAGTTTTGAAAGCCAGAGACAGCTGGTGTCCACGGCACCTTCGGTTCTTAGTGATGCTCCCTGCTCCCCAAAGTATATTTTACACTCCTAGAAGGTGCAGTGTTAGTGGAAGTAAATTGCATGTAAAAGTGGCACAAGAGGCTGCAGTCCTTTTTATGTCATCTTCTCTACATTTTCAGATGTCTCTAAAGTAGAAGGATTTCTTGAAAGGGCAGAACGGCTTTTATTTGGAGAAAGTAACTATAACATAAGTTATGGTTGATAGATATTACATGTGAAGTCTGTCTTTAAAACTACAGTAACTAACATAATAAAATTACCTAACTGGGAAAAAATACTTTAGGTTTTATTGTGGTTGTGGTAGATGTGATAGTACCTGGAATTCACTGCATAAAAAAAAAAAAAAAAATATTAAATCCGTTTGAGTATAGTAAGGCCTGAAAGACTTAGTATTCCATGACACCTGAATGCTAGAATAGTAAATATGTTGCATTACATTCCTGTAATACTAGCAGATGAAGATTGTGAATTATGTCATCGATGTGTACATTAAAATAGGTTAATTTCAAGATAGTATAAGCTAGTAGAGATTACAAGCCCAAGGAAATGATAAGAACAAAATAGCATTAGGTACATGTAAAAAAAAGGAAATTACTAAGGAATAGATTTGGAAGAGGAGAATTGTGTGTTGTGATGATTTTGTGATTTGTCAGAACTCAGATTTAAAAGCCTAAGGATTTTTTTTTTAAGATTTGAGTCTGCAAAGTTCAGCTTAAGGGACTTCAAGCTGGTGTGGCAGTTGGAATGAGACACTAGGTGCTAATTAAAATCTCTGTCATTTGGGATGTTTCTCACTTGCATTTTGATGTAGAACACTGCGCTGCGAAAGCTCAGCAATAATTATCAAGCTAAAAAATAAGTTACTGAGAAAAATCTTCTAGAATTAGAAACAATTAGGGGAGAATGGCATGTTTGAATGGCTAGTGACATAGCAAGAAAGCTGTGAGTGTAAGCATCTAGGAACATAATATTTGGGTGCCACAAATGTACCTCTGACATTTTACCAGCATCTATTCTCTGTTCATTGGTATACCCTGCTAGAGTACCTTAATACAGTGACTCAGTACTGGAAAATGCATAAATTTCTGAAACCTAAGCCTGGAAATGAACTTGCACACTGTTTCCTTTGTAGCTGGACCATCAGGTCATACTGTTTCCCACGTATTCTAACAAACTCTTTGCATTTGTTTGCAGCCTTCTGAAAACAAGAAACTGTTTTCTCTTGATTGAAAATTGAGGTTTGTTTGTAAGAAATTGGATGCCTGTGTTTCACAACTTTCCTCTGGCATTCGTGTGTCATAATCACGTTGTTCAAATCTAAAATGTCACGTCTTCCCCACTCACCTTGCTCCTAGTTCTTAAGCAGAGTAAACAGATTTGTGTATTGGTTTGAACGTCTGTACCATTGCCACAATGATTTAAGAGTCTAGTTAACTTTTCAAATCAGAAATACTCAACTTTCACAGAGTCTATGGGGTTCTTACTTGGTTTCCAGTGTATGCCAACTGAAATGGTAGATCAGAGGTTTTATTTATGATTAAAATGTAATGAAACTGTGTAAGTGTTACAACTTTCCAGACTTCCGGTGTGTAATAATTTCATACGATTACTTTTGAGGGTTTATTGACTTCTCTGAGCATACTGGATTTTCCTTACTAAGTTATTGAAGTGTCTTATTCTAAATAGACTTTGAGATCAAGATAAATGATAAGAACCTAAAACCTTAGAAGTTCCAACTCTGGAACTGTGCTACCTTCAACAGGGTTCTTTCACAGGGGCTAAGAGTGTCATTACAGGAGCATTGTGACTACAGAATGTTTTCCTGTTGCCGACAGTCGTGTCAGGTTGTAGTGAGAGGAAGCCAAGGAAGTATTTTGATTGCACATTCCATAATCAGCCTAACCTTTTTATTATTATAGTAGTAATTAACTATGTAAATGGCTCAATTTTATTGAAAAATGTCATATTAAAACTGGTGAAAAGAGATCTCATGTATAGAATTCCTTACATGTTACACATAATTAAAATGTAGGTCACTGCTCCTGCACGAGGAGTGCCGGCAGAGGGAGCTTTCCCGGGCTGCCGGCCCCGCCCCGCACCGGGACGAGGTGCTGCTACCGGCAGTGAGGAAGAATGGCACAAGCTCTTTTGGCGTTGGTTTTTGTGGTTTTCTTTTTCTCAGATGAAATGAATTGCATTAAGTGGGCATGGTAAAATGTGTAGGTCAAGGTACTTTCCAAAAACTTCAGAAAGCATTGTTGATAGGAAAGTCCACATATAAAATCTTATTTAAATATATATATACACAGAACAATATTTCAATAACTATACGTTGCAGCAGTTTAAAATTATGTTTCTTGGACTAACAATCTGTACATGGACTCATATCTTCTATGATAGTGGTACAGCCACAAGAGTGAATACAGACATGGAATATGGTAAAGGATTTTTTAAATTTTCAATTTTAGGGCAGCAGCAATGACTCTAAGAACAGTGTTGTTATCGCTGCAAGCATTGTTGGCAGCTGCAGAACCAGATGATCCACAAGATGCAGTAGTGGCAAACCAGGTAAGATACTCAGTTAACTCTGATTTTGTAACAGTTCTGTAATCTTTGCTGGCCCAGGTTAGGTCCTAAGGCTTACAGGAGATAAAAGATTTTAAACAATTTATCATAAAATTGCATATAGTAAATGTGAGCTGCTACAGTGTTTTGTGCTCTTTTTGAATTCTAGAGTGAGTATTAGTTACTCTACAGTGCCAGGAGGTTTTGTCCTTTATTTATATCACCTTGTGAGAAATATCAGGAGATAACAGCATAGTAAAATGAATTCCAGTGTACCTTGCCTTTTAAAATCTAAGGCTTCCAGTATAAGAAAAGCAATATGCTATTGGTTTAAAATGAGTTTTAACTTGGTGGTGTTAGTTGGATTTGGCTTGGTATGAAGCTCCTCTTCTGGATTAATAGGAATGTTGTTGAGCATTGTATTTGTTTAATGTCAAAATATTATGAGTAATGACTTGGGGATAGCTGTTTTAATCACTGGTTGAATTGCTATCAGTAAAATTTTATAATCAATGAGGTTTGTTACCTTTCAGACATTAGTGATAACTTTTAATACCAATAAATAAATGTCAGTTGGATCTTAGGCCATACCAGGACTGGCATGATTCTATTTAAATTGTTGATGAAGGATAGAAACAGTCATTCCTCTAGCAATTCTCAACAAAGTCCCAAGTATGTGTGTGTTTTCCTTTTTACCCTGGGGAGAGAGAGAGGCAGCCTGGCTTCCCCACTGACGGGCAGTCAGGGTGTATGTCTGTAACAGAAGAACCAAGCGAACTGATGCTGGAAGAACCTTCTGTCTCACCTGTATCTTCTGTAAGTCAGAACCTTCTAGGATAGGGTGACAAGGTGTGCACTCCTTCCCTCTAAAACTCAGTGTAGGATGAAAGATAAGCATTTTTCAGAGCTGTCAGGATTTGGGGGGAAACATGGAGATTAGAGGTAGCCCATTGCACTGCTGGGTGCATGAGAGCTGTCTGCTCACTGTACTCAGTAAGTACAGAAGGCTTGCTTGTGGGATTCAGCAGTAAGGCTGCTCTGAATAAATGTCCCTGAACAGTTCTGTCAGGCTGAATTGCTCTGCCCAGGGAGAAGTGTTGCAAAGGCCAGAAAGGCCACTGGGCATATCCCTGCACTTTTTTTTTTCCGGATATATGCCCTTGCTGTCACACTCCCTCTTCATTAAAAAAACACTATTTCCTTTTTTACAAAGAACAAAAATAGTGTTTCCTGTTCTGGCTCTGATGGTAGAATTTTGTGGGGGAGTCATAACAGTACGAGCACTTGAGCTGGTAAGAGTTTTTTCTCAGGCAAAAAACTTCATGAAACTTTGTAGATTTCAGAGAGCAATTTTCCAGGCTGCCCTTCAGGTGCTTGGGGGGGTGTGCCAGTGGGACTGTGGCATGGCTGATGTGGGCAGGATTCAGTTTACCCTGTTTCCTGCGAATACGTGCATGAAAACTGTACTGGGGTTTGGCCTTGAGTTACAGGCATGTGTAAGTAGGAAGTGATTATAATGGTTTTGAGAGATATGTTGGTATACACCTGCTTCCTTCATGTGTTTATTTGGTGTTGGGGTCTCTTACTTTGTTTGGGGTTGATTGCTTTTTCCAAAACAAAAATTCACAAGGAATTAATTATTCTCCACACTTGCGCTGTTTTACTGAACTGTGTGTTTCCAGGTAAATGGCAGTGTTGTACAAGCTGTTGAGCTGTATCCCAGGGAGAACTCCTGTTTGAGTAAGAGCAGTATTTTCAGACACCAGCTGTCTGGTGTATTAGTTGTTCTGTTTGCTGGCTTTTTTTCAGTACAGCAGCATGAACTGCTCAGATTCCTGATACCAAAACATCAGCGAAAGTTGCCTTTAGGCTTTTCTCAATTCAGTGAGAAACTGGATTATTTACAGATACCCAAGTAAAGGAATTCTATTAATAGAACACTGAAACCTAGTTCTGAGTAAAATGCAATTATGACTAATCCTTTGCACTTCAGCTAGTTGCTTTGTAGGCTTGGCAGTGTTCTCAAAAATATTTTTAAAAAATTAATTGGGGGAAGACCTCTTAAGAGCAGAAGAAAATAGTTCAGCATGCTACTGGTATTTAACTTAATCCTTCCTCTTTTTTAGTCATTACACCAAAAGAAATTTATTACAGACTGCTGTATTTATAACAGTGATTTATTTCCAACAATAGATTGCCTCCCATGCTTGTTTTAGTGCCATTAATGCCACCAGATAGTAAATACACAAATTATGACGTGGATCAGAATTAGAGGGAGGTGGGCAACACACACAAAGCAGTATAGTTGGTGTGGGTTGTTGTAGGTGAGGCAAAATGAAATGTACAGCATTTTACTGTGCTTTATAGATCTAATTATTATTTTCATGTATAAATGAAATGTCTAAAAATGATAATCAGCCATGTTTCTGTCCTTAAAATGTACCTGAATATTTGAAAAATGTATTTGCTAATATCTTGTTTTATTAAAGTGATAATTTAAGGGAAGAGGGGTTTTTTTAAGACAAAAAACTTGATATTGCATACAAAAGTTGTTAAAATGGGAAAACCATTTCACTTTTCTGAGTTCAGTTTGACAGATGACCCACTTTCTTGGCAGTTGAGTTCTTCGCACACGCTAAAAATTCTCTGCGATGTGGTCCAGTCTGTTGTTTATTGGAAAACTAGTTAGTGATGAGATTGATACAAAACAATACAGTTACATACTGGCATGGTTTTTTTCTGGTAAATAATGGCTTGCATGGAGTTGCAGCTCCCTAGCTTTTTGCACTTGCTCTCACCCACTGTTCAGCCCTTCTTCTGTCACCTGTGTGATAAAGATCCTCAATCTCAGGAAGAAGCCTGGTAGTAGAATGTTAGCCCAGACTGCAAAACTGCAGGCCTACTTGCAGTGCGTAAAACCATATGTATTTTGTAGTGATTAGAGAAATGCAGTAAAGTAGTACACAGTACCATGTTCAGGAGATGTTAACATAGGGATAATTTGTACTCTGTCACACTGAATATAAATTTTCAGCAGCTGTGCTAAATATAGCTGCTTCACTTTGATGAGTGCGATTGAGAGCAGTACCTGGTTGTATGCATCAAATACCCATAGTGCATAATTTAACCTGAAGGCAAACTCATGATATCAAATGCTTGCATAGGTTTACTTTGTGTAATCCTCACCTCTAAATTTACTTCAAAAATAGCAGCATGATCAGTATGAAACACTGTAGGAAGAACGATGGATTGCAGTCTGCCATATTGTCTTGCTGTTTGCTTGGATTGCTGAGTTGATTTAACTTTCCCCTTTTCCCCCCCTCTCTCTTTCGTGTAGTACAAACAAAATCCAGAAATGTTTAAACAGACAGCTCGACTTTGGGCACATGTGTATGCTGGAGCACCAGTTTCTAGTCCAGAATACACCAAAAAAATAGAAAACCTTTGTGCTATGGGCTTTGATAGGGTAAGTATAAATAACTTAAATATTTTTCAGTAAGGGCAGGGCAAGTATATGTGTATAAATACAGGAAGTCATCAGTATCATTAGAATCTACTAAAGTAGATTTGCTACTTCCATGACATTGTGTAGGTTTAATTGTTCTGTTTTGCTAATTATTTTTAAGAATTGGAGTTTTAAAATACTAAGTTACAGATACATCTTGTGAGCTACCTCTGCCTTTTTGAAACAATTTTTCTATAAATTATTTGGGATTTAAGAAATGGTAAACTAATGTGTTTTGATTAACCTCTGAACTTTTCATTCCACTTCCTGGAGCTGCAGATTCACACACTGAAAGTATTATTGCTTTTGTTTTCTCGTTGCAGAATGCAGTAATAGTGGCCTTGTCTTCAAAATCATGGGATGTAGAGACTGCAACAGAATTACTCCTGAGTAACTGAGCCATATAGAGAGAGCTGCTTCTGTAGTCCAGCTTGCCCCTTCTGGAGGAGCATCACCATCTGTTATTCCTAGGATTCTATATAGATTCTCTTTCAAAACTGGCACTCTTGCCTGATGATGCTATCTAGGCACTATTGGAGACTGAAAAAAAGCGCTCTGTAAATAAAGCTAATTAAACGTCTGTGTAAATTTAAAAAGGGGAAATACTTTAATTTTTTTTCTTACTAAATATTGTAAAAATTCTTTGAGCTCGGCTAAGATAATGGGGGAAAACCATGCCTACTTTAGTGTTTAGCAGTGTGACAAAGACTAGCAGGAACTTGCTTCAGGATTTTGATTTAGTAATTCAGAAAGCAACATTTTGAGTGTTAGTCATCAAAATTGTTGGTGCCACTCATCACAGTTATCTTACTGTTTTTAACATGGATCCTATGTGCCTGTGGATTGACCTATATTTGCATGCTTGTACTTAATAGACATATTAGGTAGGGTCGCTGAAGAGAGCACCATTGAAATACTCAATTGCTTTTGTACCTTTTTTCCTGACAGACTTTCAAGACTTACCCAAAGTTCCAAATGGTGACCTATTCAGAACCATTTTCTTTCTAGCTTATTAATTGGGAAACCTGATTCTCCTCTCCCTTACATCATACTGTTGATTATGTTTCATCATCTGTGGGTATTATGTGTGCCATTACAGTAGTCTAGGCTCCCCTTTAAAAATACATATTTTGAATTATCGGTAGTGATTTTCATCCATCATGTTTTCTACACAATCATGTAAGGAGTATGCCTCGATACAGCACAAAAAAAATGGAGCTGGTTTCATTTCCTTTTTTTTTTTGTTTTAAATAGCTGTAAAGTGTTCTTCAGTACATTCTGGATAATATGATTTCATGGTGTTTGAAGGAGGACAAAGCTGATTCTCCACTGTACTGAGAATGAAAAGAAAATTTTTTTGAGTACTTGATATGATGCAATCAGCTGTTTTTTGCAGCAGTTTTCTAGCTTTATTTTGGGCTTCAGTTTAAGGATTGCTTACCAGGTACTTTAAAATTCATCCTTGCTTGCATTTTTCTCTGGTTAACACATGGAGGCTGTGTTGTTTTTACTGTACATACTTCAAATGCACATAGAAGTAGAAGTGTGTTCTCAATTTAGCTTTTTTTGAGATTGATGTTTCTGATAAACGAGAACTGAAATCTTACCTTGTCTTGTACATACAGTCAGTCTTTTTATTTGTATTAAAATGACATTTCATCCTGAGTGCAAAAGCTTGAAAATTATTAGTCTTGCAACTTCAAACACTAGTACATCTATTTAAAGAGAGCTGTAATGTCTTTGTGAATATGATGCTAACTTTTGAGAGTATATCTGACAAGGAAGTTCAGAGAAATCCTGAGACTAGAGAGTGGGGATTGTGGATAATGGAGTACTGTATCAGTCATCTTTTCTATGACTCTTTTGTTTTGTTCTGTTTTTTTTTTTTCTCCTAAGCTGTGGATTAATGGGATGGGGAAATATATGCCTGCTTGGGGTTTTTCTAGAACTACGAAGTACAAATTGAAATAGTTTTGTACTTCATAGTCTGTTTATAACTCATACTAGATGAAATCGGGAACGTTATGGTATCTGTTAAATACCTGGAGCGCAGTAGTGGGGAACAGAACCAGAAAACAGAGCTGTTGAGACCTGGCTAGTTCTGGGATGTTCCCTGTACTGCTCTGTCTGTGTCCAAACTTGAAACAGGGCACAGACAGTACATACTTTGAACTCATATCAGTGCAATACTAAATGCATTTGCTTAGTCTTTATACTTACTACTTTTTAAGGTGTAGTCAGTGATCAGTTTTCTTGGGTTTTCTTGAGTTAGTGTAAATCATTTGCAATGATGCCAAAGGAAATGAGTTGTTTTGACTTTCCTTATATTATTTATTTTTTTAACAAGAAGCTGCTACTGTTCAGCTGGTTTGCTAGGTGAAAACCAGGGACGGTAGGAAACTGGCAAAATGCTACTTGTGTTAATCTCAAGTTGCTGTCTTTTCTGTTATACAGGCTAAGAACTTTTTGATTACATCAACACCTTTTTTTTTTTACCCTGGTGGTAAATATGAATTGCTGACTACTTTCCCTTGTTCTTCGCTGCTATTTATCAAAAGAAAGAACTTGGAAATCATTGTCGGGGACATAAAATTTCTCAGTTATGGGCTTCTGAAGGTGTCTTTTGATAAGACCAGTCTACTAAGAACAGCAGGCTTCTCCAACAATATGTGAAGTGATAAAGGAAGCCAGGGAAAGGAGGAAAGGGAGAAAAGAGCTTCTTAAGTGAGCATGGTCACCTCTGAAAGAATGCCCTGTTAAGTTTTACTTCTCTCATGAAGTTACCTCATTTTCTTCTCTACTGCAAAACACTTGTCTTCCCCTTCCCCCTTAGGTATAAATGTTGGATTCTGGGTTTTGCCCTCCATCCATGTGCTTGGTAGCTTAATGCTAGCTGAGGTGCTGGCAGGAAGGAAGCTTCTCAAGAAGTGAGCTGGGAAGGAAATATGACCCAGCATTAAGGAGACATCTTTGGTCTGAAGTCCCTCTGAATTTTGACATGTCACTCCTTTATAAGGAATGTTTTTGTATTCTTGGTAATTATCAGAGTTGAATATAGGGATAATGTTGTACGAGGTTAGTTTAACTGCAGCTGGGGCTGAGCCCTAGGAATTTTGCTGTTAGTGTTCAGCTTATCCTTGTGAGACATTGTACATACAAATGGTAGTTCTGTTTTCTGTATCACTGAACATCGCTATATTCAGGGCCCTGTGCATTCACAGATGTGGAGTTGCCGTGCAGCCCACTCCAGCTGTGGACTCAGGCTGCACATTTACCACTCCTAGCAACAAGACATGAAACATGGGTACAGTGGCTTTCTAAGTACAAAGAAACCATGCATTGTCTTCCTCTGTTGTGCCAGAAGATGGCTTGAAACAGTCATTTTGAAGTCTAAATGGCCCCATTTTTCTAAATAAGGTGTTGGTAATAACGCAGATTATCGGAGCATCCATTGGAATTCACTGCTGAATATTTTAACATGCATCCAGCAAAGTGGTTTATCATCTTACCCAGTTCCTTCAAGAGCAAAGTACAGCTTTGTTCAGAGGTAGAGAAATGTTGCCAAAAGCCTCTATTTTCCCATGAGTACCAAAAGCCCTGACTGTATTCCACCCCCTTGCCAAATTCACAGCTTCCTCCCATTCCTTTTGTGAACAAGCTGTGTTCTCAGTGTGACAAATTGGTGCATTTTGGAGACAAAAACCCATAGGAACATATCCTGGAAAGATGTATCATTTAGTGCATTCTGCATACTCCAAACTTTTTTTTTTTATTTTGTTTAAAGCTTGCAACAGAATACATGGGGCCTTGATTATAATTGGTTCGGTAGTATTTATGAGCAATTAGGTACTACTGGTGTATGAATATGTCTTAGTTTTTTTCTAATTATCACTGTATTCAACTGTTTTCCATGTAAATTGGTATTGGAACACTGATATAATGAATATAGAAACTTTTTTGTTGTTGTCTGAAAGGAGGAATTAAATAGCCAGAAAGAATGTTACCTTGTAACACCAGATCTGCATTAGACAGTGTTGGTAACAGAAACATTTAAACTATGCAAATTTAAGCTTAACAGCTGTGACTCAGAGTAGGCACTTCAGAGCTTATGGATTGCTTGTGTCATTGGGGAAGGGAGAAAGGGAGTGGGGGCAAATCAAAACACAGATTCAAGCGAGAGTTCTTGTTTACTGCATTGGTCGTGCACTGTGTCAGGAAGTTCCGTTTTTAGCGCAGGCAAAGTCAACTGTGCATGTCCCTTGTTCCCTTCTGAAACACCACCAAAAGCTGGGTTAGACATGGAGGCTTGCCTGAAGTGGAAGACGTTAAATTATTTAGCAAAAAAATTGGTTTTACTTAAATGCTGACAAGCAGAGGCAATGAGAAGATGAGGTGTCCAATCCTGCTCTGTTTTGTTGATGGAGTTGATGAGCGGGGGGCACTGATTTGTGACCAGGTGCTTAGTTTTGTATGGTTTTGATGAGCAGCTGCCTCAACAAGAGGTAGCAAAAGTGCATTTCATCAGTGTCTGTTGTGTCACGGAACTAAAGTGTGAAAGTCAAGATGCTTGTGGGTGCCTAAAGCCTCTTCTGGGAAGACCAAATAGACATTTTCAGTGTTACCATCCTCGTTTTCCAGGCACAGCTTTCTCCTAGGGCTAGGAAAAGGGGCAATCACTTCTTTCTTGCTAGTTTCCTGATCTGTTCCAGACCTATCTGTGAATGATGTAGGTAGCTCTTCCTGCTTGTGGTGTTTGTGTCATCAGCTGATTCATCATCGGACTCACAAGCCCAACTGTCGTCAACGAATTTGGCTTCTGGCTTGGTTATTCCAGCTGCAGTGCTCTGTTGGCAGCAACCTGACTTTGGATTTGTTCTCACTGGACAAACCCTTGCAAATCATTTGCCTGTACTGTGCTGTGATGTTCGATCTGTGCTGTTACCTGCTTTGTAGGCATCAAACTGGCTCCAGGATTGCTCATGGTGCTGAGCCTTTCATCGATTGTGTAAGTTCAGATCCACGGCTCGACAGATGAGGAAATGTACTGTGACAATGCTGTGCTTGTCTGGTGTGCGATCTGCAGCGACTGCTGCTGCTCTGGTGCAGTGTCTGAAGAAGGCTGCCATCCTAGGAATGCTGATGTCAACTGCTGAAGAACCTTGCTTTTCACTTACCTTTTCCATCCTAAATTCTGACTTCCTAGTAAATATTTACCTATAAATACTGCAAGAGGTTGCTTCCTGAGCATCAGACTTTCTGTGGAGGAGGAACGGGGGTGGGGAAGCTGGAATGCAGCATCAGTGGTTTTTGTCTTGAAAATAAAAACTACACAAACACTTTTGTACACAAATGATTTTTTAAATAAACACTCATTTTAAAAGATGTTGATTTTTCACTGGGAATGCTTAACAATAAATGCATGTTTCCCTGAAAACAGTTTTCATTTTATTTCTGGCAATTCAGATTGTTCTAAGATTACAAGGTCTACCGCCTCCATGTCAGTAACAAGAGCGAAAGGGATGATCATTTTCAAGGCGCACATTAAAAATTTTTAAAGAAGAAAATTGTGTAAATAGAAGTTGTGTAATGGAAGCGTGTATTATTTCAACTAGGACTGCCTCACGTGATGGCCTGAGAAATACGTGTCCAGCTGCACCACCTCTTGTCTCCTTTCAAAGGCTGCATCTGAAGAAACAAAGCTGATAACTCAGAGGAAAAGTTCTCTCTGGATTTCCCTGCACCGCTTACGTTCATGTTATCTTTGTACATTTTAAACTATGTACCTCAAACTGCAGTTGGTTCCTGCACAGGGAGGTGACAGCCTGGTGGCTAATGACACTGCCCTGCTGTTCAGCTGGAGAGATGATGATTATGGATTACAGTACAAACATCACATTTTTGGCATTTGTCACAGTTTGTTAAATGGAGTAAAGCAGTTTGAAGGCAGCAGCTGCACAGCTGAAGCAATGAGCAGTGAGTTTGCTGTGGAGCTGGTTGTAATACTCTGTTTCAGATCTGCGTCCCATCTTCAGGTGCATGTTTGTCCCTGGGCAGGTTTTGCAGGTTTCTGGGCAGGCTCTAGCAGCTGGGATAGTGCTGCACAGTTTTATGGTGTAAGATGTTGTTTGTTTTTTTGTTTAATTTTACTGTCATCTGGAGCTGTGTCGTTCTGTGGTACCTCATTCTTTAAGGGGGTGAGGGAGAGGGAGCACTCCCCAGTCCCCCTCCTGCAGGTCTTAGCCTGACATTAATTCAGAGAAAAAAAAAAAGTCCATATTCCCCAGTTTGTGTAGTTAGACACTGACATGAGCAACTGAGAGCTGCTTTATACTGAAATACTTGTGAAGTTGTCCAACAGCCTTGTCATTTCTTCCAGTGCCCCAAAACTGGAAGTGAGTTCACAGCTGAAATGGACTGATGGTGCTTGCTAGCTTGACTTGTCCTGTACTTAGTTTTCTGTTTCAGTGGCTGTAATACTGACACATTTGGCTCTCAGACGGGTAACTGATACCTCCAATACAGTAAATCCAGGATTTTAAATTGTTTTTAAGGTCAAGTCTGGATCTGGAGCACCCGTGTCTGGTATAATGTCAAATAAATTACATTGCTTCACTTAGTGGCTGCTTTGTGTTGAAATACATTAATTCTTTAGGTGGGTTTATGACAGCCTGGTATAAAATAAAGGGTAATAAGCTGGGCTGGTGAGGAAAATATGGGGGGGAGGGGAAAGGGGATGTGGGAGAGAACCTGTTTTGCGCTGATGATACCTGAGCCACCAGACCCCTTTAGTACCCCAAGTCCTCTGTGTGCAGCTGCCTTTGCTTGCAAGTGGTGCAGGGCATGGCCTTGTGGCCCCCTGCTCCTGCAGGGTAGGGAGAGGGACAGTGCCCGGTCTCTTCCCTTTGTCTTTCCCAAAACCTCTTCTCACAACTGGCAGTTTAAAAACATGATGATGGTGAATCGTCAAAGCTCCTGCTGACCCTGAGAGGTTTGGGAAGTTCTCTCAGCTGAGCCACATTACTGTGTCAGGGCTAAGCCTGCTATCCCCATTTTGGTACACCTACCTGCTGCCCAGGTGCAGAGGTGGGTGAGAGGGAATCTTTCTTGAAGGAGGAACCTTTTGCTGGTTACAGCCCCAAAAAATAGGAGCCAGTTACACACCAAAATGGATTTTGGTTCAAAAGCAGACCTAGAACTGGCTGGTCCCATTTCACACTGCAGTCATAACAAAGAGCAGGCCCTGGAAATCGTGTCATTGCCACAGCTTTAAATTTCCATCAACACAAGGCTGGAGAACAAACACCAAACACAAAGTGGGTCCTGGGTGTTTCTGGAAGTGGTGGCCAACACATCTTCACCTTGCTGCAAGAAACTGTTGGGTGTGAAGCGGTTTATCTGTGTAGAAAGTGGCTTAAAGGATCCAAAGCTGTCAGTGCAAATGGAAAGAAAACACTTGATGTTTATGGCTGTTACTGTTAAAGAGGCAACTCCAAGAAATGAATCCTGTGTATGAACTTTCTATAGGTGAATGATCTGCTGGGATGGGGGCATGTTCTCACTCTTTGTTTGGCATATGTGTTGCCCACTATGGCTTATTCCACATTCCAGTCCTTTAATGGTCTGAACTACATCAAAAATGCTGGGATAAACTGTCTCCAGGCCATACTTACCAGGAGAGAGAACTGTTTGGAAAAAGCATGTATGAACAAAATAGTTACCAAAATTCACTGGGTCAGACAATGCTGAGGTGGAGGGGGAAAAAAACAAAGCTCAAACCAACCCCCAAAATTTCTTAAAAATGAAGGGAGAGTCGTTCTCTCTATTGTCTGTGTGCCATTCTTTTCACCTGGGAATGGTTCTCATCTGTGAGGAATTCAGGAAGGGGAAGTGCAGAGTCCTGAACCTGGGGAGATAAAAGCCAGGCACCAGTACAGGCTGGGACAACTGGAAAGCAGCTTGGCAGAAAAGGACCTGGGGGTTTGGGATCTGGACCAAGCTGAACATGAGCCACCAACCTGCACTCATGGCCAAGGCAGCAAACTGTGTCCTGGGCTGCACGAGGCAAAGTGTCAGCAGCAGGCTGAGGGAGGTGATCCTGCCTCTCTGCACAGCCCTGGTGAGGCCACATCCAGTGGGAAGCCAGGTCCTGCTCTGCTGGGATGAGCTGGAGGGAGCCAGCTGTCCACATCAGAGACTGTGAACTCAGGGAGCCTGGGTCTGTTCAATGTGACAGCAAAAGAAGCAAATACACAAAAGGGGCAACATCCTGCAAGTGTGAAATGACAAAGCAAAAAGCAATAATTAATAGCAAAAAGGTTAAAAAACCCCACCATCAACCCAAAAGGAGAAACAACCCATGTTTTGGCTTAAAGGTACGTTTTGGAAAGAAAGGGGCCCAATGATGCAGAATCAAATGAAATTCTGTTACCATTTCAGCCAACTGCTTTGGGCAGCTTCCAAAACCACCCTCATGAAACAATGTGTGCAAGGGAAATGCCTGGTGTGGCAACCCTGCCCTGCTCCCCTGGCAAAGGCAGTGAGCACCCCTGGCACGTGGTGCAGCTCCCATGAGGCAGTGGGAAGGGGCTTGGGCACAGCAGGGTAGGTGGTCTTCTGGAGGAGAAACACATTACCATTTCAAGGCCGGAGAGTGACCAAATAAAAAAGACTTGAGCTCTTGAGATCTGAGGAAGATAGCAAATGTGTCTTAGTAAATTTTACAGAAGGCCCCTCTGCCTCTGATTGTAGCTCTGGGGGTAGAGGTGCCCTCAAGAATGGCCAAACAGCATCTAATACCTGGTGGTTATGTGGGAAAATGTTGTGTTGGTCAGACAACATTCCTGGAGAAAGTGTGTGAGGAGATGGAGTGAGGCAGTGGGGAAGAAGTGGTGCCACAGCACTGGCAGTGCCCATCCCCCTCTCCACAGGCACAAGAAAAGCTCCAGGGAGCAGAACCCTTCAGCCAGCCTGAGGTGTGATGAGCCAAGGGAGTGGATGCAGTGCTGGGTGTTTGGCTGTGACCAGTCACCTACAAGGGACATGATCTCAGGTTGGTATTAATTGGTTGGGAGAAAGTTTGGCCTGGAAATAGGAAAATTTTCCAATTTCCATTCATTTCTCTAGGGATGTACCTCTGTCTCTATTTGTTTACACTCTCCTATTCCGTTATTTATGCACATTGATACACTCTGAAGGATGATCTCACCAGGAAGGTATCTGAAACTTGGGGAGCCAGAGATACAATCACATCTACCTCATGGTCAACACACCGGGACTGCTGTGAATGCCACCATGATCTTCTGTGTGCAGTCTGTGAGGGTTTGGTGTTTCCTACACATGTGGAAACTACAAAGGATTAAAAATGCCCCTTATTTCTGCATAGGGGGATGCTGTCATGTCTTGTAATAGTCCAGATGACTAGAAAACTTCCCTAAAGGATTGGAGATTTGGCCATTTAATACACTTTGACAGACTGAGGCAGCTCCAGAGGTGACTGTGGCTCTCACATGGCTAAGTCTGGCAACAGATGCATTACCTGAGCCAGAACCTGCTGTGCACTGTGAGTAACAACCCTCCTGACAAAGGGAGTGCTAACTTCCTCAGCAGGAACCAGGTGCTGACCTAGGGAGGATGGAGGACACCAGCACTGAACATGAGGTCCTTGTGGGAAAACCAGACTGTAGAAGCTCGTTACTAAAGCAGAGCCAGATAAACTGTGATGTGCAGTACCCCCACAAGCCTCAGAAATGGATCAAGGCAGAGTCTGCTTTCTTCCCAAATCCTTTTATGCTCAAAGCTAAGCCCATGTAGATGAAAGTGAGAAGGTAATGCACAAGACACAATGTGCAGGCATGGATGGATACAGCAAAGAGGGCCTTGAAGAACAGCTAGGAACCAATGTACTGCAAGGCTGAGAAAAGGGGACTGGAAAGGGCACTAGGGAAAGGCACCAAACTATTCTGTCATGCTCACACAGTGGGTGTGCAGAGCAGCTTCCTTGTCCATGTCCCATCCTGAATCCTGTCCTGGTGTAACAGCATGAGGAAGGATGAACAGTGCTTGCTGCTACCACCATCCAGAATAATTTATCCAGATTACAGATTACTCTCTCCTTTCCAGGGAACACTCAGGGATGGAAGCGGGTGATGGCTTGAATTATGTGGGCAGTGAGAGTCTCTCCTAATTTCACAGGAAGTGGAGAAGAGCTTATGTGTGGGCAGCAGGGAGCAGTGAGCAGTGCAGAGCACGGTGCATGTGCTCTGGAAGACAGCACATAAACATCCTGAGAGGAGACCGATGGCTCAGACCTCTGCCACCAGCATAAACCCAGCTTGTCTCTGGTTTGGGGACAGTACCTAGGGCACACAGTGACTCTCCACTTGCTTTACAGCCATTGAACCCAACACCAAAGAAACAGCCATAATCACCTTCCATCTCTTGCTTCAAGAGCTTTGGTGCATTAGAGTCAACACATCAATTTCTGCTTCCAGGGCAATGAGAGAATTAAATTCCTGAACTAAGGAGCAGAACATGTATTTCTTGTTGTGGAGCATGCCCAACCTCCAGCGTTACGATCTGAGCTCTTGCAGCTGGTAGGGCTGTAGGAGGATGCTCAGTATTCCAGAGCTATTTGGTTGAGCTTTTTGCCTGAGCTGGCACATTGCTGAGACTACATGGCTGCCAGCATGACCTAAGTGAGTTACAAATTGGCTTGGATAACCTGTGCTCCCGGTGAAACGCAGGTTGTCTCCTGATGGCTGTCCCTCCTCACCAAGTAACACAAGACTCAACTGCACCACCCACTTGCGTTGCCCATGGATGTCTCGGCTCTGCTGACCATGGACAGAGCTGCACAGTTGGCGATGAATCCCCCAGGTTCAAAGTTGAATGGCTCCTTAGTAATTTCTCGCCAAAGCTGAAGGGGTCACCATGAGCCTGACTTCCTCCTGTTGGCTCACAACACCCAGCCACTGCAGGCTGACAGTCCTGATAAAAGTGTCAGGGTCAGGACTTGCCCTAGGCAGAGAGAAGAGGCTCTGTTGCAAGTCGGAAAGGTCTTTCCATGAGATGAAGAGGAGGATTTGTTCCAGTGGTGTGACGACTGCCCTTCGCCTGATGTGACACCAGGGCTCCGAGGAACACGCTCACAGCATCTCCCACCATGTGTGATGCTGACTGAGTTCGGCTGCAGAGCTGCTCCTACCACCAGAGTACGTGTGGCTGTGCCTGTGGCTTTTTCGGCCTGAGCAAGCAGGAGGTCTGAACTGCAACAAGCCTTTGGCTGTGGTCCCACTAGTCTCTTTACAAGCAGGTGCACATGCCAAGAACTTGCTCATCTCCTTTCAGACTGCAAAAAGTAGGGCTGGGAAGTTCCCTGGAGACAAAGATGTTCTTATTCTGAATCTGAAGTATACTAGGGAGTGATTTGTGGAAGTAGTCATCCTGTGGAGCACTGACTTGGTGCTAAGGAATCTCTAACAGGAGCAACTGGGTCATTTGCCCCCTTTGGTCTCTCATTTAGAAGTAAGAAATAAAAGGACATCCTGGATCCACTCTCCTGACGCAGGCTGTGCAGCTGGGAAGGGACAGGTTATCAGCAACCACTTCCAAGTTCTGCTCCTGAGGAAGTCCAGTCTTTTCTGCCTTCAAGGAACTGAGGCAAATCAATCCACAGAATGTCTGGATTAAAATCTCTTAAGGAATGGAAGCTACTGTTGGTCTTTGAAGTTTAAGGGTATTTTATCATATTGTTTGAGCTTCCTTCTGGCCATCTGAATACCCGGGGCACTCATCAGCACGATGATTCCCTCCTGTCAGAAATTCAAGCAGGGGAAGGCTTCAAGGGACACAAAAAGTGCTGCTGTACAGAAGGACTTTGCTTCCTGCTTTTTAACACCTTGGTGCTCCCTGTGCAAATCTGTTCCTGCACTGAGATATAATGCCCTGGGCTGAGACCAGCCACTCTGTGACTAATGCTTCGTTATCAGCTCTGTGCACCTGCAGCCAGGCTGGCAAGTAGAGTTCATAGCCCAGCTTCGTTAGTTTGGGCTATTTCCCTGAGCACCAATTTTGAGATTTGATTTCCAGGCACAAACAGAACTATTACTGCTGATAAAGACAATAACGAAGCACACATGCAAGAGAACTAGGATCCACATGGCTGATTTCTTTAAGCAAGTCTCCTGTGTATTGCAAATGTTTGGTGATCCCAAATCTTTCTTTATCTTTAGAGGAAACAGTTCAGCTGTAACAGCCCCATCAGTTAACATGACACTCAATAACCAGTCTGATGCTGAACTTGGTCCAACAATGTGAGCTAAGCATCTAAAAGCTAGAAGTACATTTTAGATAACATTTTGTTCTTTATCAGTTCTAAATCTTACAGGGCTTGTCAGCATGTGCATAAAAGGTTTGTAATGCATATTATTTCTCCTGTTTAAGATTGCTCTAGACAACATTTTATCTAAAACAACTATTCAGATTTAGTTTTGTTGAGTGGTAGAGGTTTAATTTAGTACATTACAAAGAATGTTCTCAGAACAGCTTTCCTGTCTGTGATGAAGGCCATGCAGCCCAGGCATTGGAAGACAGAAAGAAACAAATGTGTGTCTGCTAAGAAACACAGCCAGACTTTTATGAAGATGGGAACTTAAAAGATGGTAAGAACTTAGCTCTATGTAATTGAATGTGAAACCTCAACATCTTTGAATCCTACACTGTTAAAAAGCCATAAAGACTGTGTTAATTATTCTTAATCACACATTAACAAGTGAAGAACTCTGAGCATTAGTTTCCTTATTATAATGGGAGAATCCCCACTCTTATGTACAATATTTGAAAATTGATATATGGCCAAGTATACACACCCCCCCAACTTTTCTTTGGAATACTTTGCCCTCAGTTCCAGAGTCTTATACTCATTACTCTTTAAAAGATCTTATTTTTAAGGCCTCAGCCACACTGGCAATGCATAAATGATGTCTGTGTTAAAATGGTGGCTGTGCTTTCTGTCCCGGTTCTCCACGCTGCCTCCTGCGTGCGGTCAGCGCTCAGGGGCCCTGGCCTCAGGTGCAGCTCTGACACAAAGGTGCCCACCCATCGCTGAGGCAGCTCCTGACAGCACCACAGCTGCCCCAAGGGCTTGAACAGGAACAGTGGGGGCAGGCAGGGAAATGCTGTGCGCAGCCTTGTCTGGGACAAGTTCTGAAAAGAGTCAGTGGGGGCCACTGCTAGAGCCCTCTGGTAGTTCTTGTATGCTGCATTGGCTCAGTCAATTACACCCAGCATAATTTGCACCATGAATGTACCAAATGACCCTACTGATAATCAACATAAGAAAGTAACTCAAATGTCCACATTAAAAAAAAAAAAACACAGAGAAAGAAACTCAAAATAATCCCATCTGGAGAAAGACAATTGAAAACCATGCTCTGAGCATGGCACTGAACCTCCAGAAACCCCTTCTGATCTAAATTATTCTGTGAAGATTCCTTGAGTAACTAATTAAAAACTGACCAAAAAAGATAAAAAAGGAAAAAATCCAATAATTATCCACTTCACAAAAAGCAAAGCTTTTGGAAACAAATCTGAATTACTTGCAAGATTTGTCAAGTCCAGATTTCAGATCACTGTTAAAGGCACACCACTAGGTACCAGAACTCATTTCTAAAAGCAAGTTATCTTTTTCAGGTAGCACCAAGAAACTTTGAACTAAAACATTTTAAAATTAATTTAAACCAAAATACTCTAACTTTTGTGAGATGGAAGTATTTGACCAGAGCACTAAAAAGAAACTGCATTATCATCAGTAAATCCACCTTGTGAAATAATTTCAGTTTTAGAAATCAAACCCCTGATAGATGCATAACTAAATGAATTTAAAATCTCCCGGTTTCCCTCTGTCAAAACCATTTCAAATCCTTCAGGTCAAAGCACTGCAGGTTGCTTTAGAAGGCGAGCTGCACACACTGCTTTATGCACAGAGCCTGATTTCCCATCACAGAAGAAAAGTAACAGCAGCTGTACACTTGCTAAGAGAGACTTAAGTCATGTGTAAGAGCACACAACTGCACCCTGCCCATTTCAGGAGCACAAGCAATCTTCAACTAATGCCACCAGTATCCAGCTCTTCTATATGAATCAAGGGATTTCAAAATTTGCAGAACAGAAATGGGGAACTGAGGCAGTGCGAAACAAAGCAAACTCTTCACTGTCACTCTGTAGACCAACCCAACCCCCTTTACAAGAAAATGCACTGTAACTTTACCTAAAAAACTTAAACTGTCTGCATTACAACTCCTTCGCTCTGTACAATACTTCTGGGAATGTCCAAGCCCATGTACAGACATAGCAATTAGTTTTCTGGGAAAGAAAGGAAAAAAAAATAAAAAAAAGACCGCCACATGACACCTAGAAGCGTTTATTTTATGCAACAAACTTAAATATGATCATGTGTACATAAAAGTGTACACTGTATCTATGCTGAACAATGCCAGGAAATGTAATATTGATGCAACAATCTTCTAAAATAAACATTAAAAAATGAGCCTGGACAGGAAGACAAAATGCAAAACAGACTTACTTCCAATCAGCACAATGCTTAAAATTGAGAGCAATCCTAAACATTTCCAACTTTCCTTACAAAGCTGCCAAAGTCCAACTATTTTTAAAAACTGATTTTTTTCTTTACATCAATAATAAAAATCTGGTGACAAACATTATAAAATCAAATGCTGGACTGTCTTTACTCCTTTAAAATTTAGAATATTCCAACAGAACCGCAGGAGTAAAAACACTTAAAAGTGATATATGTTTTTATAAAACAAACATCAATATGTACATTTATTGCAAATTATATTAAACTAAAATGGAGGGAAAATTAAAAAATGAAATGTCTACTTGCGAATTAATAATAATTTTAAGTGATTACTTTCCCACTCTGATAAAAATCAGAAAGCAACATTTATAAAATTGCCACCACATGACTTTTCATAGCAGGGAACTGAAATCTGTACATCTTATTTTTGCAGAAAAGTAGGCAGGCAGAAAGAATTATACATAAAACAGTCTCCAAAAGTAAAGCAAAAAAATTTTTTTGTGGTTTTTTTTTTTTTCCTCTAGTCTTGTTTAAAATCCATTCAGTAGACTTCTACCTTTTCTGTGAAACATGGGAATACCTGGCTCTAGGATCATGAATTTTCAATGTCAGTGTAAGGACCTTCTCTGACTTTCTTTAAAAAAAAAAATGCAGCATGAGAGTTAATGGTGTAAATACACTTTTAAACTCCAGAATGCAGGAACTGGAACCAAGTGTTAAGCAATTTGCTTAATTATTGACTTTTCATAAAAAAAGTCTCTGGGGAAATAAGTACAGATGCTTTTAGCCTCTTTCTCAAGAGTTTCTGCTTTACATTTCCATTGAGAAGGATTAATTTCATGTGAAAGGGAAGCATAGTTTTCCTTCTGGTTTCAGAGCTGAAAGCTGTGTGTTTTGAAGTAATTTCAGTTCCTGTACAGGAAATTTCTGAATCCTAGTTTTTGCAGAAGCTTGGAGCATGCCTTTATTTGGCCTTCATTTCCTCCCTTTTCGAGCAAGTTTTCTTTTTACCTTTATGGGGGGAGAAAAGGAAATGAAAGTTAATCATAAGGACATGGAAATTACAAGTGATTCTGAATCAAAATCCTACCAAATATTGTTTACATTTTAGCTTTTACACTCTTTATACTGTGCTTCTTCCAACTCTATCTCATATCTTCTCAACAATTACATAGTTAATTGAATACAACTGAACTTCCTTACTGTATAGCACAACTTCCTGATAAACTTGAAAGTAACACAACTTGAATTGTGCATTTCGTAATTCTGTAACCGAGTAATGTTTTTTCAGCATAAATATAAACAGTTATCCACTGTTTTCACTGGAATCAGAGATTAAGAACAGTAACTTGATCTAGTTAACTGTAATTACCCAGGTTTATAAAAACAGACCATTTTACTTCAGAATAGGCACTACTTCAAACATTTTCCAAGTATTTACTGTAACTTGTACATGTCTACTTAGAAGCAACAAACCTATCAGACACAGCTTTTTTTTACACACAAATTTCTTTGATTCCTTACTGTATAAACTACAATAAAGAAGTAAAAACAGAGAATTGTCCTATATAAGATGCCTGCTACACCTTAAGGAAGCCTCCCTCTGCTATCTCTGTATCCTCAGTATCTTCCTGGCTGCTCCCACAGGCCTTAAAAAGATCCATTGCATTCTGAGAGTATTCTGAACTTGAGTCTATCTCCAACAGTGAATCTCCATCACTTCCAAGCACCTGGCTTCTGAAAAATGTTAACAATGTTTTGGTATTTTGACCAAGAAACACTGAGATATTACATATTTTAAAGATGCTATCTGATACAGTAGCTTATTAAAGGCTATGGATAGTGCAATTTGTTCTGAAGACTTAAAGAAATTTGACATATTAAACAAGCATTGCGAAGCAGTACACAAATATTACACTCTTGACAGACAGAACATTTTACTGGTGTATAAACCTTGCTCTGAGAAGAAAAGGTAAGTATTTTTGTTCAAGGTTCTTTGCAAGACGTTCAACTTAAAAATCTCCAGAAAAACTATTCCAATGATTCTTTCTTCCTTTAGATTAATTTGTGATTTCTTAGAGCACACTGGTTTGCAGGCCTTATTGCTCTACCACTTTGGACACTTTTGCATTAATTACGTACCAGGTCCAGCAAAACAAACTTCTCGTGTTTATGCACATTATGAATTACTTATATTGCAAACCAAGTCAACACGTTTAAATGCTAAAGTAGCCTGGATTATCATCCAAAAGCTGTTTTGTAGTTTATGAAGTCCTAAACGTTAATTTTCAGTTACTTAAAATAGATTACAGTACTGCTAATATTAAGACAAGCACAGACCCAAAATAACAGTAGATAGTTACAGTTTGAATTACATTTTTTCCTGTTCATTAAAGATAGTCAGTTTCGATGCCTTTGCTATCAATGAAGTGAAGCACAGCAGAGTAGCCAAATGCTTGTGTGCCTGGCATTAATGAATGCTCCGAAACACTCTCAACTCTTAGTTCTTTTACACAGCAATGCCAGGAAGGGGAATGAGGATGCAACAGACAAAAAATAACATTTGGTGAAACCAGGTAAAATTTATCCTGTTCTGACCAAACAAATTCATTTCTCCAACACCAGCTGCCCAGGTACACACTTCGAAAAATAGAACTCAATGCAACATATGGTGGACCATGGCATCCACTGTGGTTTAGCTGTGCCCCTAACTATGCTAGGTCTGTTGTAATTGTAAATTCAGGGTCTGACTTGAGACAGGAAGGACCACCCCCCGCCATGTATTTTATTTATTTATTTATTTTTACCTCTGTAGATCAATTTGTCTCTGTGCTGCTGCTGGCTTTTTTGCTGTGTCTTGCTGTTTTGGTGCTTTAGCATTACCTGCCTCTAAACTCCCTGGACTTTCTTGGTTGGCTGCTGCCCTCTTCCTTCCCCTGACAGGTGGTTTATTCGTTTCCTCGTTTTTTGCAGTGGTACCCTGAGGTTCTGGTTTGGTTGGTCGCCCTCTTCTGGTTTTTGCCGCCAGCGATGGGCCTGTTTCTTCTACACTTTTTTCTTCTGTTTTTTGATGAATATTCTCAGTTCCAGATGCTGTTGCTGTTCTTTTTTTCCCACGTTCAGTGCTATTTCCTTGTGTAGTCTGATCAGAATTAATCTCCTAGAAAATAAAAATCATGAATGTGAAGAAAAAAAGAATCCCAAAGGCAAACTCAAATTGTTACCTCCCTCCAATGGAAATAAGAGCTTTTAAAACTCTAAATATTGTTATGAAAACACATCACATGGTCTTAGACCTAGTAATAAGTTTTACTAAATGGGATTTTGGACCTGATCCTTGCAAAAGTATTTTCTACACTGTGTGTAATGCTAATATCTGCACCCAATGTATCTTTTAGTTGTGTGAGACAGAGATTACAGTAAGACTAATTATCTCGGCTCCTCCCATGATGGTTTTTCTGGACAAGCTCCTTTTACTGTCTCTTTGTCAAAAGACAGGAGAGAACTGAGGAGCAAAAGAACTATTCCTATACAGCAATATTTACTATTTACTTCCGTACATGCAAATTTTGAGACCAACATTCAGTGAAGGTGCTGTTTACTGAAGTCCTAAGTGCCAGTAAAGAAAAACCCAAGGCTTGTAGGGAATAAAGAAGTAAGACCACACCAAAGATGAAACTTGCTGTTTTTTTAAATTCTTTGTCATGCCTGAATAGGTATGGTCTACATGCGTGTTTTTCTCAATACACTGAACAAGGTAATGAAGTGATTAAATACCATGAAGAGGTGTCTGTATATGTGAAACAGAAAGGGTCAGCAATGTACTTCTCTACACAGAGCAGTATTCGTATGGAATCAAAGAGGAAGCAACTGGATGCTAAGCCTTCATTTGAACACTGACTTCCAAAGCAGTTGGGAGAAGGGATAGAGAAAAGGATACTGAAGAAGTGTGGCTGGGATGACTTAATTTCAAGCAAACCAATGTCACTATTCTAAGTGCTGTATCTGAATCAAGGACTTATTTTGTTAAATACTCTACTATTACTTCTTATTTGTTCAAATGAGTCAGGCAATCTTTGTAATCTTTACTACTGCTCTAGCAGCTTCATAGCAGACACTCACAATTGCTATTCATATGAGCTTTACAGATAGCCACTCTGAAATTTCAACTTTTTGAAAGAAAGAACCTACAAAGCATTTTTTAAGATTTACTTTATAGGTGCTTTGCCTAACTTTTCTATGTGATGATACAAATCCAAAACACCTGCTTATTACTCTGATTTCATCTAATAAAAAGAGATTAAGCAGATATTTAACTTCTTAAAAACCATACAGCCTAAACCATCTACGTATCCCTAAATTATTACAAAAATCTATTTTGAATCACAGAATCATCTAGGTTGGCAGCGATCTTTGAAAATCATCCTGTCAAATATTCTGTTGACAGTAGGGCCTCACTGGCTATCCAGGGCCTTTAAAAGTAAAGCCGTGAACAGTGATATTCCACCACTTTTCCAGACAGCCTGTTCCAGTGTTTATATTTCTTCACAATGTAGATTTTTTTTTAAAATATTTTTTTCCTGCTTGCATCCAAACAGAATTTCCCCTGAAACAACTTCCCCCAGTAGACTTTTGTCCTTCCAGCAAGTAGCCTTGAGAATACTTCCTTCCATCCATCTTTTCCATAAATACCTTTTAGATACTGAAAGACTGACTGATCCTCTCCAAGGCTTCTCTTCTCTAAGCTGAACAAACCCAACACTTCAAACCTTTCTTCACACAACAACTTCTCCATGCCTTTATCATCTTGCTGATCCCCGCAAGGCTCTCTCCAGTTTTTCAGTACCTGCATCAAACCGGGGAGGACACGGTATTCCAGGCACGGCCTAATGAATGCCAAGTAGGGTGGAATAACCACATCCCTCAATCTGCTGACTACTCAGGACACAGCTTGCTGCCCTCACTGCTGCCAAGGCACACAGCCAGCTCATGCTCTGTTGGTTGTTCACTGGGGATGGTCCCCCAGGTCCTTCCCAGCCAACCTACACTCCAGCCAGGCAGATCCCAGCATGTTGTACAGCTGTTTGAGTTTAATCTATCCCATGTGCAGGACTCAACTGTGTTAAAATTCATGCTCTTGTATGTTTTGTAAGTTAAAAAATCATTATGATTTACACATGGTGTTCTCTCTTCAATGAAAGGGGGGACAACCATACGATAAATTTGTATTAGTTTAACTAAGATTTTAGTTTTGACAAAATTCAAAAGTTAGATGTTTATTTCATGCTATAGGACCACTTGACATTTTCTTGGCAATAATTTCAGTTAAAGCTATTACAGGCATGAACTTTCACTCTGAATCCCAGCCTCACTGTTACTTATTTTGGAAAGCACGGAATAAAGGTGGGAATAACTTTGGAATTTTAGAAAAGAAGAATGAAGGCCATTCAAATGAGCTTTATAAATTACTCTGGATAAAACAAACAGCAGTTTTGAAAATAAGGGGTCTTCTGTTAGGCTAGGAAACTGACAACTATATGAAATGAAACTGGATGTTACCATTTCCTCAGAGATCACTTGCAGTGATGTGTACTGAAAAAACACCCAATGCCAAGCTTATTATAGACATACAGTCCATAAAATCCCTGGACATACCTTGTTTTTCACAGGTTCTGTCTTTGCTGGTGTGACTGAAATAATCCTCACAGGATTTTCATCATTTTCACTAACTCCGGTTTCTGATATATCTGAACTTTGTTCCCTGGGAACATCATGGAAGACATAATAAAAATATAGAGAAAAGAAGAAAAATGTTTGGAATTATTGGGGAGGAAAAGGAACGTGGGGGTGGGAATCAACACAATAGGCTATATTAGTTTAAAAACAATTGAATTTGCCAGAGTCTACACTTATATTTTCTTTCCCAGAACTGGGAAAGGTCTGAAAGGAATTGGCTGGTCATTGGGCCGAATCCCCTACCACAGACACACCACCACATAATGCCTTTTCTAACTTAAGACCAGAGCTCTAAAATAGGCTGTGTTCTTTTTCAAGACACAAAGAGCCGATACTGGAAAATGTAGTGAAGAATAATAAACACGTATAATGACCAAACTTCATAGTTTTAAAAAACAAAATAACAAGAAAGAAAAAGCCGAGATTATTACAACTTGTATCATGCACACTTACAGAACAAATTCTGAATGCAGTTATACTTCCCTTTGGCATTATGAAATGTAGCAACTAGAGTTGACTTTCTCGGCTTTCTTTAACCCTTTATTTTAGTCAGGTAATCAATTCTAAACCAAATTAAACAATATTAAAATCTAAAAGTGTAAACTGTTTCTCCAGATTTACAATCAATTTTAAAACTCTGCATCCATATAAAAATAATGCTTGCTAAAAGAAACACTGATTATTACAATCATACGTTGCACCTTTCCACTGAGACCCCGGCCTGCTTCAACAAGCTCTTTTTATCATTCTTAATCTTACGTGGATCAGAATATTTTATCTACATCAAAAACGTTTCTTGTTTCCAATTAGGATTAATCCTAATTTATACATCAAAATATCAACTGCACAAACTGAACCAAAAAGCAAGTATGAAGATTTTACCTACTGAGAACTACTACATTTTTAAAAACTGCATAAAATAAGGACACTCTTCAAACACACAAGCACACACACCAAATCATCTCCTGTCCTAAAACTCGCAAGCACAGTGGAGAACATGAAGTAAAGAGCTGATGAAAGATATTTTGAACTCCCGTACCTTGATCTGTTTCCTGCAGAAGAGCTCAACTCGGAGTTTACGCTGCTTCCCGTCTCTGATCCTGTAGTCCTAATATATGGTCTCCTTCCAGTTGCAGATAATGGTTTGTTTACTGTACCTAATACACCAGTTGGTTTTGGCTAGAAAAAAACATTTACATCTTAAAAAATACAAACTTCAGATATATACTTAATTTTACAAATATTTTCTTGAGTATTTTAAAATACTTTTTCTGGATTAACAGTCTTGATCACAATGCCATCAGTTTAGAGCTACAAACCTTATCTTTACTTAAAAAACACTGCTTATCCTTTTACTTCTTGTAATTTAAGAGCACTTCATCAATTGCCCTTCTCTCTCTCATGCTTTGAAGGCATAGCAGCTGGAGAAGTCTCAACAAAAGCTAAAATATTAGGCAATATTAGAGTTGAGAGCCTCTGGGTAAGGATGAATGGGAAAGCAAATAAAGCGGATATTGTTGTGGCAGTCTGCTATTGACCACCCATCAGTTTAGAGCTACAAACCTTATCTTTACTTAAAAAACACTGCTTATCCTTTTACTTCTTGTAATTTAAGAGCACTTCATCAATTGCCCTTCTCTCTCTCATGCTTTGAAGGCATAGCAGCTGGAGAAGTCTCAACAAAAGCTAAAATATTAGGCAATATTAGAGTTGAGAGCCTCTGGGTAAGGATGAATGGGAAAGCAAATAAAGCGGATATTGTTGTGGCAGTCTGCTATTGACCACCCAGCCAGGATGCTACCAGCAATGAGTAATTCTACAAGGAATTACAGGATCTTTGTGGATCAACTGCCCTTGGCCTTAGGGACAACTTTGGCCCTGTATATGGGGACAGCAGAATTTGGGTGCTGTAATACTTCTGGGTGCTCTGGGAATCTGCTTTTGAAGGTACTGCGATCTATGAACACTGGTCACTTTTTAAGAACCATCTCTTAAAAGTATAGGAGCAGGCAATCGCGAAGTGTAAGATATCAAACAAATGAGGCAGAAGTCCAGCCTGGCTGAGTAGGGATCTTCTTTTGGAACTCAGGCAGAAAAGGAAAGTATATAATATTTGGAAGCAATGACAGACAACATGGCAGGGCTACAGAGATGCCGTTCACCACTGTAGGGAGAAAATCCATGTGGCCAAAGCTTGATTAGAACTCAAGTTGGCCAACACTATAAAGGTCACAAAAAGGGCTTTTTAAGATATGTCAAAAGCAAAAGGAGGATCAGAGATAAAAATGAGCCATTACTTGATAAGGCTGGTCACCTCACAAACAGGAGGTGACAAAGTAGAAACATTTAACCCCATCTTTTTCTCTGTCTTCAACACCAATGAGGGGCCCTGGGACTCCCAGAGCCCTGTGTTAGAACACTATGTTTGGGGGTAATGATAAACAACCCCAGTTCCCTCAGCTGCCCCTCATAAGACTTGTGCTCCAGACCCTTCACTCATTTCATTTTCCTTCTTTGGACATGCAGTAAACTCAGGACTCAGTAAAATGAGCAAATAAATTATTATATTAAAAGAATAATATGTTTAAGTTAAAGCTGTGCAGAATTAGCACTAGGATGATGCAGCCACTGAACATGTGTCCAGTAACAAGCCATTTCTACAGAGATTGTTGCTTTTTTTGCTAGCCAATATTTTCCAGCATCTGTAATATCTTTCTCCCGCTTGCTCCATCATAACTTCTACACACGGGAATTATTTTTTCTTCTCGGGAATGTCTTAATAAATTAACTTGGCCTCTAAGGAAATGTAAAATTACAATGAAGAATGTGACATGCCAGTTATGAAAACTTCCTTGACTGCTCTCCAGGGACAAAATGAAAAACTTCCTGCTGCCTACTCAGCCTGAGCACATGGGTCAAGTCACCAGCCACAGCAAGATCTAAAATGGTGTAACTGTATCAGAGAACCCCGAAGAGATATGTTTACTTGTAAACCACCTTTCTGCATATAACTATATAAATATAAAATAAAAATACATAATAAATATATAAATATAATAGTTCAGTTAAAACTCAATCTGGCCACGGCAACGGAAGATAAAAGGTGTTTTTACAAATACTTTAACAACAAAGGGAGGGCCAAAGAAAACCTCAATGCTTTACTGGACATGGAGGCAAACATTGTAACCAAGGACAAGGAAGAAGCTGAGAGTTTAATGCCTTCTTTGTCTCTTTAACAGAAAGGTCAGTTATACTCAGGCTACCCAGCCCCTGATCTGGTAGGCAGGGACAGGGAGCAGAACAGATCCCCTGCAATCCCAGAGGAAGTAATTAATTGCGTGGTGAGCCACTCAGACACTCACAAGTTTATACGGCTGGATGGGATCCCCCTGAGGGTGCTGAGGGGGGTGGTGGAAGAGCTCACCAAGCCACTCCATCATTTTTCATCAGTCCTGGTTAACTGGAGAGGTCCCAGATGACTGGAGGTTGGCCACTGTGATGCCAATCTACAAGGCCAGAAGGAGAATCTGGGAGATCTACAGGGCTGCCAGCCTGACTCTGGTGGCCAGGAAGGTTATGGATGATCTGTTGGTTATCTTGAGTGCGATCACATGGTGTGTACGGGACATTCAGGGGATCAGGCCCAGCCAGCAAGGATTTAGGAAAGATGGGTCCTGCTTGACCAACCTGATTCTCCTTTTATGACCAGATGACCCACCCAGTGGATGAGGGAAAGGCTATGGATGTAGTTTACTGGGACTTCACTAAAGCCTTTAATATTGTCTCCCAAAGCATCCTCCCGGAGAAGCTGGCAGCACATGGTTTGGACAGGTGCACTCTTTACTGGGTTAAGAACTGGCTGGGTGGTCAGCCCAGAGAGTGGTGGTGAAGGGTGCTACATCCAGCAGTGGCTGGTCATTACTGGTGTTCCTGAGGGAGCAGTGTTAGGACCAGTCCTGTTTAGTATCTCTACTGATGATCTGGAAGAGGGGATTGAGTGCCCCCTCAGTCCGTTCACAGATGACACCAAGTGGGTGGCAGTACTGTCTGCTGGAGGGCAGGAGGCTCTGCAGAGGGATCTGGACAGGATGGATTGATGGGCCAAGGCCAGTGCTATGGGATTGAACAGGGCCAAGTGCCAGGTCCTGCACTTGGGTCACAACAACCTCAAGCAGTGCTAGAGGCTGGGGCAGAGTGGCTGGAAAGCTGCTCAATGGAAAAGGACCTGGGGATGCTGGTGAACAGCTGCTGAACATGAGCCAGTGTGTGCCCAGGTGGCCAGAGAGGCCAATGGTATCCTGGCCTATGTCAGAAATAGTGTGACCAGCAGGACCAGGGCAGTGCCTGTCCTGCTATACTTGGCACTGGTGAGGCCACATCTTGAATCCTGTTTCCAATTCTGGGTCCTGCACTGCAGGGACACTGAGGTGCTGAGTGAGTCCAGAGAATGGCAATGGAGCTGGGAAAAGGTGTGCAGCAAAAGTCTTATGAAGAGCAGCTGAGGGAGGTGGGGGTGTTTAATACTCTCTTCAACTGCCTGAAAGGAGGCTGTAGCCAGGTGGGGATTGGACTCTTCTCCCAGGCAGCCAAAAACAGGAAAGAGGAAATGGCCTCAAGCTGTGCCGGGGGAGGTTCAGGCTGAAAATCAGGAAGAATTTCTTCACTGGAAGGACTGTCAGGCATTGGAATAGACTGGCCAGGGACATGGTGGAGTCACCATCACTGGAAGTACTCAAGAAATACTCAACAAGGCATTTAGTGCTGTGGTTAGTTGATACGGTGGTGTTTGGTCAATGGCTGGAATTGATTTTGGAGGTCTTTTCCAACCTTAATGATTCTGTGATATTTCTACTGTTGTATTGAACCTAACTCTGCATTACATTTTGGAAAGCCTCTCCCAGAGGTGCTTTGCTTTGCATATGCATCATAACTTTACGCCAAGCTTATTTCAGTAATGGAAGAAACTGTAATCAAGAACCTGTACCTCAGTGCACAGGTAACAATCTTGGTGTTGTGTACTCATCAGGTAGTATGTTCAAGGAATTAATGATATGTCATCAAATAAAAGAGTCAAAAATTACATGAACTCTTAATATAGTTGTTAAACTATGACGTGTTCATATTATGGCATTTTAAAAATCACAAGTAATATTCAAAGACTTGCAACTTGTCAAAATACAGTACCTTTCCTGTCAAAAGAAGAACTCTCGTCTCTTCTGAAATATAATTCCTGTCATTGCAGAAATCCTGCATAAAAAATAAAGTAAAAATTATTTTGTGTTTGATGTATCAATCTCACCTTTTTTCTTCTATACACCCAACTGACTTCTCAAATTAGATGCAACTATCAAGGGTTACACATACTTTACACACCATGCAACCTGCTGACCGATGAATCAGTCTAATAAAGATAGGTCAAACTAGTATTTTGGTGGTGATCTGCAGCGAGCATTACTGAATGACAGTATGCCATACATGAAATTGGGATGAACATTCTTCCTTCTAAAGTGACATGAACTGTTTCTAAATGATGCAAAACTGCTCTCCCTATTTGTTCACTTGCACATTTTTAACGGGAAGTCCTAACAGAGGAAAAGAGGTGCCATTTTCTCTAAACAAGTTGAAAATTGTTACCTTTGCCACTCTGAGTATCAGAATCTACACAGGCTGAAATCCTGTAACTGAATAAAGGTAGCTAGCACAGACACCAGCTCAGTGTTACATGGACTCTGCCATTTCACAATTAAATAGGAAACCAAATTTTGCTTAAACAGACCCTGGAAAGGCTGTTAATTAACAGTCTAAGGCACTGAAAAATGTCAGCCAGTACATTCTCCAGGACAACCAAAACATCAGGTCTGGTCCAGAGAATTACTTGTGCTCCCTTTACACTTTTCAGAAGTCTGTCTCTTGGAAAGCAGTAGTGCCACTGCCGACAGCAGAGCTGTACTCGCCAAGGCTATTACTAGGGAATAAGAGGACCAACTTGCATAGCAAGCAGAATAGCTGAACAGCTACTGTCAGACAGAAACATACCACACGTAACATAAAATAATGCTCCCTTTTTTTGGTCCGATTTGCATTCTAATTCAGATACACAGTCAGAATATACATATATTCCCATATATTCAGATGCACTTGTAAAACACATTAAAGAAATGATTCAGCAATACATGCTACCATATCAGTATCAATTTCAATTAGCTCTCACCTGGCTACAAACATTTCTGTCATGTGTTCATAATACATAGATAGCACACCATAGAGCTGACAAGAAATTAATTGCTGTTAATAAAAATGATGCATTTTCCCACTCATTATCTTATGGAGATAACCAGCTCTCAATCATTAAAAAAAAAAAAAGTATTTCCCCTTACTACTTTAGAAATAAAATTAACAAATTTACCTTTTCAGGTTGTGTAAAAAATTTGGTTGGCAACACAGGGTCCTTCGGTGAATCTGCATTGCACAAAGCACTTTTGCTGTTGATTACACAAAGTGCTACATCACATACTGTGTAAAGTTTCTGGAGAAAAAAAGAGAAAAGCATGCTTTAGGAATTACTTACCATTTTTACAGCATAAAAAGAATGCAGTAGTTTAAAAAGTTTAAACTATGTGTTTAAATAACCACTGCTAAGGACATAGTTTGTAATTGTATCATTAACCATACTGCTGGGTCTTAAAACACATGGATAAGTCCTCATTTTTCATATGATACTATTTATAAAAACTAGTAATTCTTTACATGACTATGCTGCACAATTGAAGTTCTTGCTCAAATCACCTTAAATGGTTTCTCATCTCTGCTAGAAACTAACGGATTTAACAGTAGCTGTATAATGCAGTATTTCCTCCTCCAACAAGAGAAGATATTTATGTCAGGAAACTATGCAGGAGTTATTAAAATAAGGCAGGCAGTAACAGGAATATTTTAAAAAATTGTAGGTATTATGTATTGGCTGAGGTCAGCAAGGTTTTGCAAGAAAGAGATTAGAAACACACAGACAGTGCTTGCAATTAGCAGTGTCTCTAAAAAAACCATAAAAATGTCAGAGCTAGTTCTCTCAGACTTCCTGCAAATCCTGCTTGTGAAACCCTTAGCTCATCACCCAGCACTAATCTAAACTGCATTTCTTACTTCGTTGGCCTTTGGCTCATCAGGAGACTGAGCATCTCGGGTAAGCTTGATGTTTTCTGACATCTTTTTCATGAAGGCATGGCTATTGTTTTCATTCTTTGTCATTAAAACTTCAAGCATGAACCACAGGCACCTAAAAAGCCATAAAACCACAAGCAATTACACTCCAGCTTTTATACTAGAGCTCTTACATACAGCAAAGCTTCACCAAATTTTGTTAGCTGTACTAGCTTCTTCTTAAGAAACCAAAATCAATTTGAAGACATAAACAGACAACATCATATAATGGTGTAAACAGAGTCTAGACCTTTACCATACACAGTCTTAAATGTACTCCTTGGAGTAAACCTGCCAAATTAGTGTGCTTATTATTACATCTGTAAATACTGCCCAGCCAATCAACTTTTTTCTCTTCCATATATGAAGAGAAACAGGAATTCTGGCGCTATCATCACCCAAATGAAATTCTGTAATCACTACCTTGGGCACTACGTCCCTATCAACAATGTACCATGACCACACTCAAGGCAAGCTTAAACAGATCATGCTGCTGCCAGACAGTTACCCATGCGAGGTGGACTAATACTGCAGTTCAAATAGGAGAGGAGATCCAAAAAGCAGGTCAGATTCTTGCTAATGTTCCATATGGGATGAAAATTCTCCCAGGTAAGACATAACGAAATTAGCTTTCCTAGGTTTCTTTCTTAAAATCTAGCTTATTTACAGTGAGAATACATTTGATTTTGACTGAAAGTTTGTTTTAAAAATTTTTCAATTATGATATAAAGCACAACTGGTCCATCCATGCTATCACTGGCTATCAAGCTCCACAGCTGCATATGGTTAGAGGGTTAACAGTCACAATACGGTAAAGTAGTACTTAGTTGGAAAGACATATGGGTGGTTCTGAGAAATGCAGGCTTTGCCAGTAGCTAATTTAATTCTGAAGCTTTGGAAGAGAGATTATTTTGTAGAAAGAGGTAATAAAATCCAAGAAAAATAGGATGACTGAACATTAGAATTCCCTGTTCACAAAAGCCCCAATCTTCTTAGCTGATCCAAACTGTAATGAAAGAGATGAAGGAACATTTCTCTCAAAAGCTCAGAGGCTTGTGCATCAAAATACTTACAAAGCTATCTGATGTTCAAGGAACTAAGATGTCACTAGTCTGACTTGCATCCAAAAGCTACAAAGCCTATAGTAAATCAATTTGTTAGACAGATTTACATCCATCTATCCACTATTTTCAAGAACTTGAATAGGATGAATACAGGACCAGTAACATACCACCCTGACCCAAGTTCTGCAAAATCCAGTGTCACCCAAAGATTACTACTTAGAACATATTATATTTTGGTAATTCCAGTTAACTCATATTCAATATCTTGACTTTCTCATTAAGTCAGCAAATTACATAAATAATTATCAGCTCTGAACGAGACCTGTCCAAAACAGCAGTGGGATTTTAGGTAAAAAAAACCAGTATGCACCTAGAGGAACACAGTCACATAAAGTCATTCTTCATATCCATTTCAGTAATTTCAGAATATGAATTAAGAAGAGAAAGACACTTGAGACAGTATCAAGATAAAAAACAACCAACCCCAAACATACCTCTGCAGGATAAGCTTAAAAAACTTCATCGGTAACAGTAAGTATCACAAATTATGGTTCAGGAACTGCTAAGCATGCATTTAACTGTACATCACTGTATCTAGGCCATGTAAACCAAGATAAACTAGGGAGACACCTACAAAACACACTGCAAAGCCTGTTTTTTCAACTTTGCAAGCATCTATGTTAACACTTTAAAGTGAACACTAAGACACTCAGAGCTGTTAAAAGAAACACTGTATCACATTAAATAGAAATCATTTTTCTCATATCTCAGGAGACTCTTCAGAGAGGTATTCCTGCCAAAATTCCCCTACAGAGTATTTCTTTGTTTGGAGCAGTCCTTTCTGGCTAGTTCAGCCAGTCTGTGACAAATATGAGGGAGGAAATTCGACAACAAAGAAAAGCTACACAAGGAGAGTCCAAAAAAGCTCTGCGCACTAGAAAGTGCTTCTCAAAGAAAGTATTAACTCAGTGACTACAAATCAGAACTTGTTCCCATGCATTTTGGGTAAAGTACATGCTGGAGGATGCTTTCAGACGTTGCCAGGAACAGGGAGTCCTGGGACAAAATGTAGAGTTGTTGATCAGGTAAAAAATCTTCACTGACTTCAGGTCTGACCAGGTGTGACTCAAGTAACTCAGAAATCAGAACACACCAAGCTTTTCATTTAGAGAAAGAATCAGACTTGGATTGTCATAAGTGAAGGTGCAAAAAGAACTAAGATCTGAACTAGTCTATTGGTGCCAAAAAAGAACTGCTTTTTGGGTGATGTATGTTGTAGTATGAGGTTATACATGCCTAATACAAAACAAACAAAGCTCAGTTTCATCAAAAATTAATACAATAAAAAACCAAAACACTAAAACTAGAGCTGTGTGGTGGGAGAAACAACATACTTCAACAATTTTTTTAAAATTTTAAACTATTTTTTTTTTAAATTTAAAATTCATTGCAAGACATAAGGAGCAAAAGAAGTTATAAGTAAGATGTGAAATATTATTTGAGGCACACAAGAAGGTCTGAATCTGGAAACAGCACAGAACAAGCTCCTGCCAAGTATGACAGTATTGTATACAGTAATCTGTGCTGAATATTTTAAGAAGTACTAAGCCTGCACTGCTGATGTATAGTGCAAATGGTAAGTCATCAGTAAACTTAGAATGAATTCTAGTAGGCTGGCATAGGAAGGGGAAAATAAGTTCCCAGTGAGGCAGGACTTACCCAGCCTCAGTATTTTCTAGTCTTGGAGAAGTACTCTATTTTAAAAGTTCCAAAATATTTGAACTACCATTACTTGACATCCTATAAATATTCCTAGGCACAAAGACAAGACTCTAAAATCACTACTTACTTTAAAAGAAGCATACACAACTCATTAATTTGGTAAACTACAGTATGACCTACAGGTTACATTTGGGCTTTCAGAATATACTGCTAAGCAGTTGTTGATGCCTTCTTCCCATGGTTAAAGTGTTACACATTTCCATTTTTTCCATTTACTCATTTGCAAGATACTATTGATAAAACAAATATTTCTTCTTCCTAATTAGTTTTTTCCTCTTCCTAATCACTGTTTTTCCAAGTGCAGAAAAATTCTCAGCATAAGAATTCTAGAAACACTTGACACTTACTCTTTGACATCACGAAGCTGATCAACATCCTGAGGTTTTGTGAAATCTGGATCATGTGCCAGTAAGTGAATCATATACGGTACCACATACTCGGGCAGCAAGGACAGCAATTTTTCTACAGTGATAACGATAACAAAAAATCGCTTCTATATTACACGCATACACATGCATCATAAGAAAAACTTTTTCAAAGTACAACTTTTTCAAACACAAAATGTAAAATTTTGACCTGCATTTTCTACCTATGAATTTTACTTTTAATGAATAATTAAAAATAAATGAACAGGTTTTACTACTACAAAACTACTTGGTCTTGCTTGAGGAAGACAGTCATAAAGCCTAAAAATATCAGGACACAAAATTTTTTTTGAACAAAACAACTACAACCATAAGAGCATTGTATTTTACATCTGTAATTCTCAGTAATGTACAGAGGAGTATTTTATGGTTAATGCTAATACTGAACTAAGTAAATTTAGATTTGAATGTGTCTAATATAAAGATGAGGAAACAGATTAAACTTATCTGATGTTTCTTTACAAAAGCCAATTACTTAAGGTTCAATATTTGTTCCTTCCAGTTCAGTATTATTGTATTTGTAACTATTTTACTGAAAAACTAACCGTTAGCCATAGGATTCTGCTTAATATATTCTCTTCGTATACTGATGTTTTTGAGCAAGCACTGTCTGGCATGCGCTCTTCTCTCCTTCACAGGGTCTTTGGCACACAAAGCAAAAATTGCCATATATTCCAAAGGGAGCAGTAATTTCACAAGTGCCTTATGCAGCTTCTGGGCAAATATTTGCCTCACTTGGTAGCACTCATCCTACAGCAACACAAACCATAAAAGTACAACCATCAAAATGTTGGTCTTTAAAAAAAAAAAAAAAAAAAGGCATTCAAGGTGGAATTATGAGGAGGTATTTTAAAAATACAAACAGGAGCACCACAATAAACGTTTGAAATTGAAACTTCAGTAACTCTTGTGAAAGCTGCAGCAAGGAACAGAATATACTCTGTGTAGCAGCACCAAAAGCTCAGATGTAAGGACTGAGAACTCAATTAAGGGTCACTTCAATTCTAATGCAGTTACTTACATTAATGACGAGTGCACAGAGCTGGAACTGTTCTGGGGTAATTATTTCATGGTAACAGGGTTCCTGTGCAAGCTTCATTATTGCACTACCAGCAGCTAATCTCAGTCGAGACATATCTGATTTACTAAACATGCCAGAGAAAAAACGCAAAAAATTATTCACAGTTCACCACAACCATCCTTAAATTACCTGCATGTCTCAATTTCTTCTTTTTACAAGATCAATGACCAGTCAATGAGGTAACAGTAATACAGCTTTAGATCAAGCTAAATTAACCCTACCAAATTTGTGAAAAATAAAGTGCTCTACTTTCCCCACAAAAATCCCTACTTCCAGTGAAACAATAAAATGAGAAGAGTCAAGTTTCTTGTTTTCCCATCACTGTCTAAATTAACGCAACAGTTTTGCAACAGTTTTTCTTTCCTTCCTTCACCCTCAAGATGAAGTTGAGGTGCAGTTACCTCACAGTTGGAATGAAGAAGCTCCACACAAGATAAAATCTAACAAGCTTGGGAGTTGGTTAACATTCAATTGTTTTCAAAGGTACCTCTGCAGGTGTTTTACTCTCTACAATGTCTTTTACTAGGAAAATAATCTTAATTCAGAACTCTGTAGGCATTAGCAAACTGCAAGAAAGAGGGAGTATCTAACATAATTTTATGCTGCTGTTCCACTCCCAATATTAGTACTCTGATCAGATCTGCAGCCAACATTGTGCTGACCGTAACATTCCAAAAGCACTCTAAAAGAACCAACATTTTTTGAACTTCTACAACAAAATTTATGGAAGCCTGAAAGGAACAAAATCTGACCTGATTCGCTTCTGTTCTGTCAAGTCTCCTTCACTGACGAGCATGGCTGACAATAACCGGAGTGTGGAATTGGCAGATTTTGACTGATTGTTTTTCATACCCAACAACCAGCGTACCAAAAGTTTAATTGCTTGCACCTATCACACACAAATCAACAATCAACTTACTTGCCAAAGTTGGTAAGTTACTAAAACCTACTGCTGTCAAACTGAAATTCCCACAGATTCCTGTATATCAGAGCTGATACATTTTTAAAGGAACAGAATGAAGCAGTAAATATTTAGAGTGATGAAGGAAGACGTAGTCTTTGTAATCTCAGGACACTTCAGCTATGGCCCACTGCCTTTGCAGAAGTGCATCTAGAGGATGCAGGACACTTGCTATATGATTAAAAGTAAGAGCAACTAGATAAAAATTCCTAGAAATGGCCATAATTAGATTCACATTCATCAGGGTCTCAATTTATTTCAAATTTATTTATTATTTCAAATTTGTTTACAAGTCAGTAAAGTCAAAGTAAAGTTCTTGTAAGGAAAACTAAAACTTTTGAATCTCTTGATTTTCTCAACACTCAAAATGATTAATATCAGTAAGTGAAGACAACAGAATGCATAGTTTCTATCAGTTTTATCAGTTCTGTGTATAATTCACAAAACCAATAATATTCTAATAGGGCTAATACAAAAACACTCGAAGAGATTTATTCTAATATTCCCCATTGCACAACTTGAGAAAAATAAATTTTAATTGCATATATACACATTGTTATGGACAGCAGATAGCACACCTTCGCTAGTACTTCTGGAGAGACTTCTTCATCCGGAGACCACAATTTTCCATTTTTCTCACCTGTTGACTATAGAAATTCATGTAAGTTTACAAACTAGTTCAACTCATACAAAAAATAGAGAAGTAAAAATAGAAAAAAGTCACGGACTAGGCTTTCTTTCGCAAAAATACCTTTTATAACACAATTATCACTGTACTAACCACTTACAGAACATTACTTTATGGACTCATTTGACAAAAAAGCTCTATTCTCCACAGAGTTCATAACAGGCAAACAGTATAATAAGCACTTACACAAAAAAACCCCCCCAAAAAACAAAACAAAACAAAACAAACCCCCACCACTTACCCTGTCATTCATTAGGAGATCTTTCACAATGAAATTTGCAACAACAGATTTCATTGGAGAAGCAAACTGGTCTGGGGCCAACATAGAAATATGACCCAAAGAGACCAAGGGAGTTATAAGCTGTTCTGGTACATCAGCATTCAAACTTCTACTAAGAGGCTGAGGAAGGAAAAAAAAATTCAAAATTCAACTTCAGTTAATAAGCTAGCATGTCTTAAAATAATTTATTTTACTGCTGGATTGCTGATGCATTTCACTGTTTTTCCAAAAGAATTAATGAAATTAACAATCAACAGTATAAAGAATACAATTTCCTATTCAACAGAGTAAGCAAAAAACTCACATAAGGTAAGAGCAAAACAAATTCTGTATTCTCGTATTTTAATGTGAAACACATTCAAACCTGAATCCCAACTGCCAATGGTCAAAACCAGCAGCCAAAACCTTGGAAACCACCAGGGACATTTTTGCTAGCCATCGGGATTTACCTTCCAGGTAACAGTCACCGGGACAGCTCCTGTATCACCCCACACCATTGCATCATATTCTGGTGTTAGGGAGGGAATAAGCACTCTCCCAGAAGTCTAAGCAGAGATGGAACTCTGCAAACTTAATTCAAAGCTTTTCACACTTATAAATTATGCACAGGCTCAAAGACAGCCAAGATTAAGAACCTAAAATATTTTACAAGTGCAGATTAATAATGTTATTATTTGAAAGACTACAGTGAGAAGTAATAAACCCTCTGCTCTGTATAGAAAGTCTTTTTGCTTAATAACTTGTCTAAGGAAGCAGTAAGTGAGCAGTAAGCTGATGTCTGAGCTTACAGTCAAGTTGTTCTGCACTAACTGCCTTAGTGAGGCAAAGCTGTATGTGCAAAGACCTTAAGGCAGGGTAGTTCAATACAGGTGGAAAGTAGGGGATGTTATCTCTCATTTAATATCTGCTAAATGTGTTCCCACGGGATTTGATGTGGCTCAGTCCAGCATATTTAGCTTACTTCCCCTAAACTTCTCCTATGTAGACAGAAAGGAAAACCTTCATCTATCAGACATGAGAATATGAGTAAATCATGACTTTAAGACAAATATTAATAACTTGCTATTGTAAAATTAATGACTTATCTCAACTACCATCCACCTGTAGGCTTCCTGACCTCATAAACCATTATCTTTTAATAAAACAGTAGGAATTCATTTTCATTACCAGTACCAATTAATAACAGAAACAAATCTTAAAAACAAAGGCAAGACATACCTCAAAGATCTGTGCAAGTTGTACTTCTTTATTTGAAAATATGGCATGTATACAGTGAACAGCTTGTTTTGCCTGATGAGGAGTGCCTCTTTTTGCTTTCTGATGCAAAATTGGAATTAGTGTTCTGTGAACATTAAACAGAATACTTCAAAATGCAATTTGCAATCTACAAAAGAATAAGTATCTTCACACATACAAATCTATCCTCACTGTCTTATAAATCAAGCATTCCTTTGAAGTCTGTTCAGGAAAGATCACAATCACAAAGTAAAAAGTAGGACAGAATTGTATTTAGTAATATTTGTTGAACATCTGACTATACACATACAAGAAGAAAACAGCCCACAGGAAAAAAAATCAAACATGAAAGAAAATAACAGTAAAATAAAGCTCTTTACGAAGACAAATATAAGGTGGGGGCAACATGACAGTTTCAGCTAGGGTGAATTCTTGGACTTATTATCCAAGCCTGGGAATGACAGGGCAGAAGAAAATCTGTGAAAGCTAAGAATAACCACTAAACATCAGTGTATTTACAGGCTTTTACAACTGGAACTTTTAATCGCAATGCATACCCAAGTAAACAACTGCTTTATTGTGAGATCTTGAATATGAATCACCTGAAACCTATCTGCTGATCAAAAGGCACCAAAGTAAAGTGCAGGGCAGAAGCCACTCCAGAGGCCAGGTCCAGGTTGGTCAGACTGTTCAGTTTCCCTCCCAATGAAGTGCTGGAAGGCAGGCCTGTCCCCTCAGTGCTCAGCAGCTGAGACACTAACTCAGGAGGCTCACCCTGCACCTCATCCAGCAACTGACAGAAAAAACAAAATTGCCTAGAAAGAAATCCCAAAAAATTTCCCAGCTTTCCTGAAAAGCTCTTTAACAATACAGTATTCAGTACATGGATTATTGAGCATCCACCATTCACTGACACATTCTACATACTGAAAATCAGCAACCAGAGGCTAAAGAGCAACTTGCTGGGTTGAAAGAATCAAACATCAAACATTTTCCTCAAAACCCTCGCAAAATCCAAAACCAAACCGAAGACCCTCAGAAACATGTTAACAGTATTGTGAAGTAGAAAAGCTCTAACATGCCAAGATTCCACAAATTGGATTAAGAATCAAAATAACAAAAAATTCAGTAAAAGTAAGCTTCAGTTAAAGTAAGCTTCAATGCCTAACCTACAGTTTTCAGGGTGTTAAGTACATATACATTAAAGTGTCTTTGCCAGGCCTTGGTGCAGCAGTTACAAACCACACCTCAGCACACCCCAACTGACACAAATCTGCAAAAGGTGAAACCTGACACGTTGACATGCACCTTTACATGTTTACATCTACAAGTTCACACATGGTCCACAGGCTCTCTTTGAGCATGGCCAGTGCTTCCATCAGGCTCCCGAGTCATATGGTAGTCTTTGTCCATGAACTGGTACAAAAACCCCATTCATTTCCTGTACAAGGAAGACCTCGAGCAGCCACTGTTGAACACTGCTTCAAAGGACAGCAAGCAGCCCACTCACAGCAGCATTTAAAAAAAACCCAAACCACCAACAGGTCACTTGAAACAAACTATCTTGTATCAAATCTTTCATTTATGATAAAGATTTCTGAATACATGAAATCTGGAACATCTACTTGTCCTCAGACTTTTTTCTTTGTGTCAAGAGTAAACACTGACATGGCTTTTGGCTTTCAGAACGCCAACCTGACTTGCCTGGAAACCATGCCAAGGATGCTACCTCCACTTTGACAGATACATTTTTAGGTTGAGACCTCCTAGACTAAACTTCACCAATACCTGGGCTAAGGCACAAAGTCAAAGAAATGTCAGCAATACCAAATCCTTTGAGAGAATATGATATAGCCCAGCAATAGAGTTTTGATTAAATTCTGGTGGGGAACCAAAGACACTTGGGACTATACTGGGAACTGCACTGACAATGGAGACTTCTGGGCGTTTCCTTCTCTTTACCCCTACAGATGTCTTTAAACATACCTCATATACCTGAATTTGTAATATTTTTCTTTTGTCCAAAATGTGACCAACATTCCGAAGAATCGCTGAGGTTACAGCTTTAATTTACAGCAAACTTAGGAATGTACACTGGTATGCATTTTAGCACGGCAATATCCAAAATGCTATTTCAATATATGAGAACTTGAAACCCATGATTTGTAATTTGGACAAGTTAGTCACTTATAGGCTGATTTTCAGGTTTCAGATGTTACTCACAAAGTATTTAATAGTCTGTGAATACCTAGTAGATTATGCAGTTTTAATTGGCAGCATAGCATGAATTGCATGACAACTTACAGACAGCCAATTATTCTTTGCTAGAAATTCATGCCTGCTTTAAGATTTTGTTTCCCATCTTGTTTAATAACAAACAGAGCTGTTAACCATATCAGAGATTATATCTGCATTCCTTACGAAGATAGAAAAATCGTGTGAAGGACAGATATGAGTAGAAATTATGCCAAGGAATTATATTTTTGCTGTTGCTTATTTTGTACCCTAGAAAATTTGCTATTGACTGGTTTTGATGTGTCTATTATAAGAAGATTTTTAAGTAGTACCTAACATGTTCAGTAAATATGTAAAAACTGCAAGAGCATAGAATTTAAAATTAAGGGATGGGGACAGAAAGGTACTGAAGGAAATCAAAATCATGGAAGAGAAGCTGTTCATATTAACAAGACTATATAGGGGCAACACACTGAATAAACTACCAAGAGGCAGAATTCCAGATATGAAAAGCAGCACATAACAGAATACTCACGATCTTATCTGTGGCAAGTCTGTTTCTATTTTGTGACCCGTGTTTCTGAAAATCTGTATGGCTGCCTCAGCTACCTTATCATCTTCCATCCTGAGGCACTGCAGTAGAGACTCATAGGTCTCTGCAGAGTGGAACGAGGTAGGATGTGTAAAGGACAGAACCTGCAGATATATATTAAAACAAAAATATATTTATTCATAGTAAACGAATAATCAGAAAAACAAAATGACGGCTGTTTATGAACATTACCATCAACATAACTGTTACATGCCCATATGAAACTATTACATTCAATAACTGAACTGAAAATTTAATTTCTCCAGAATCTATAGTCCCTGAGCAGAAAAGAAACCAAGACGGTTAAGATATCTACAAACAAAACACGGGCTATTGTTTTCCAGATATTTCAAATCCTTCTTCCTCCCCCTTCCACTTCTCAGCACCACTGAGAACACAAGTTGCCTTTCTTCCTCTACATGATGAAGCTCTTGAGCTAACTGCTTGCTTTCCTTCCACAGTGTCATACACACCTCAAAGAAGGTGTCTCTCCCAATTTCCCTGTTTCTCTTCCTCTCACTTTACCTCTACACCTTCTTCTCTACTACTTCCCTAAGCAGAAACCAATTTCTGCTTTAACATGTACATTTCAACTCCTGGCACCCTTTTCAAAACATACTTCTTGCAACAAACCATCTCTTTCGTTATTCTTCTTTCAAGTCAGTATTAATAACCAAACAGTTTCATACATTAAAAAAGTAATTATGTAAGTAATAACTATTAAAGCCATGCTAACATTAATTCATTACTCATACCACTTTTGTCCCGTCCATTACAGATTAAAGCTGCACTAATGCAGATTACCTTGAGAAGTTCAAGTCCTGCACGAATAGCAGTATCGGGACTTACACCCTCCTCTTCATCATCAGCTGTCCCCTCTATGGATTTATTCATCAGTTTTACTAGTGCACTGAAATGAGAGATACAGAAAGAAATAAACAAGTATGACAATGTTAAAGGCTGGACATACAAGCAAGATTACTTGGTTTTCACAACATATAAAGGGAAGGAAAAAATCCTTTGCGGGTGGTGTTGGCATTGCTGTTTAGTTTTTGCTATTTTTATTTAAGTTATTACATTAGTCCTTTTCCTTCTAATTTCACTTTCTGCAAAACTAATTCTTTAGGGGGAAAAAAATCCATCCCAAAAAAACCCCACTATGCTGGTGGCATTAGATCAACACATACTTGCACAAGTTTCAGAATGTAATTAGGTTGCCAGACAAGTCTCAAAAGGAATCAAAACATTCTCATACACAATCCCACAAAAGCTAATTAATTCAAATGCTATATGGAAGACTGCGTTGCAGTTAACTACGTGAAAATTATATTCACAGTTTTCACCTGAAGCCCCACAAATAGCATTTTCATAATGAACTACTAAATTTTTAAAATCATTTTGCAGACAGCATCGCAAAGCAGCATCAAAAGAAGTTGCATCCTCTAGGTTGCTGGGAATGAATACATCTACATAATTTGATTAAAAACTCACCCACACATTCAGTGCTGGGACAGACCAATTCAAATTCCAAGAAAATTATTTTTTCTTTTGCCATTTCTATCGTCTTTATAATCATCCATGAGTCAACTCTTCATGATCTTTCAAACTTACCTAATGGCTTCTGAGTCAATATGTACAGGGGCAATTCTTTCCAAAAGAAATTTGACCATTTCCAGAAAAGGATTTGTTGGCTGCTTAGGATTTGCAAGTTTCCGGGCTATCTCCCTCTACAAGAATGTTAGATACAAACAAGAATTATACTCATTTTACTTACTTCTTAAGCATGTTGAGTAAGCTAAATATAATCACTTCTTTTTACCACAGTCTATATAATGAAATGTATTTTAAGGGGGGGCTGTTGGTATCTCCACACCATTCTTTATCATGTTATACTCAAAGAAGACATACTTTACAAAACTATTTAAATAGGTTTCTAGTTAGAGTTCTTCAGGAGTTTTAAGAATTGCAGTCCAGATTCAGAATAGAATCAAGGAAGAGTAAAGTGCAGTGCACAGAAGGTATGTTTGTTGTCAAGTGTAATCCAGAAAACTGTGAGTAACCTCGTAGTACGTGAGACTTCAAAAGAATGAAAAAATTGTCCTGCTCCCTTCCCTGCACAATTTCTGAGCCATTAGACAAAACCCAAGAAGTCTATGTTTGTTTGTAGATGCTTTTTCGAGACCTTTGTAATTTCTGTCAGTGAAAGTGCTTACTTTGCTTTGGACCATAGGAAAAAAAAAAATCTGTGGTGGTTAGTGGAATCTGGAAAAGTACAATTTAATATTAAGGTGTGTATTTTCGTCAAAGAGGTTAAATAACATAAGAAAATGAAAGACTGATCTCAAAATATTATTCTAGGATGAAAAATAAATTAATAATATGCAGATGGTAACAGATAACTTGCTAGTACTTGGAAGCTGAATCAGTGTGAGAAGACAGTTTGGGAACCCTACCATGAAAGAGGCACTTGAACTAAAATATTTAAAAAAATAATTTAGTCTTTTAGGCATTATGCTTGATGCTCATAATCCCAGGAAGGAATAAAGCTAATTTTTTCTTAAAATGATGATCCTAATTATCTTCTCCCTAATCTCTACAGGTTAACCAAAAAGGCATTTTATGAAAATTGGAAACATCTAAAAACCATGTTTAGGTAACTAAGGAAACCATTAATTCCAGGTAGCTGTTTTAAGCACAAATACTTATTGTATAAAAGTTTGCTTTTCCATTTCCTTACCACACAGACATCTGCCTGTTTACAAGAGCATGTAGGGCTAATTAACAGTTCAAGCTGGGAGCGAAGTTTCTCATCATCACCCAAAACCTGATTGAATTTCTTCACAAAATCTTGTGCTTTTCCAGGATCTGGAAGGTTTTCTGTATGATTAAAAACAGTTTAACGTGAGATAAATTTGCCACTTCAGCATGCCAAGATTCACAGAAATACAGTTTCCAGGAATGCTGCAGTAGTTTATAGAATGTTTATAGAAAGTTATTAACACTTACTTGCTATGGTCATCAGCTTTCCAAACATGGCAGCACTGTTTGCTTCTGACTGAGGACAACAGCAAAAACACACAAACAAATCAGCCTTTTAAAAATACACTTTTTTTACTATCTCCTTTTAAAAATACACTTTTAAGCTGGTCTGTTAGTTCTTCTGCAGCACTACTTTCTACTCCTGAATCTTATGTTTTATGTTTTTGTTTTAAGAATAGATACTAGAATAGTGTAACTATAATTAGCAGCTACTACACACAGAAAGGGGAAAAAATCTTGCAACATAAAAAACCTGAAAAAATTCATTAATTCACGTAACAGGTCAAAATCAATTGCTGGAAAAAGACCCCAGTAGCCCCCACAACAAGAAATTTCCACAAGCCCACTCTCTCACCAAAATCCCAAAGCAATGCCCTTCTACTTAAAATTTCTACTAGTAAAATTCCAGTACAAATACTTAAAAACTTGTTTTTTCTAACCAACAAAGAAATCAGTATTTTATGTTGCAATATATTCCATGTTCAAAACCTGTCAATAAGTGAGAAAGAAAAAAGGTATGTCAAAAGCAAACAAAAAACTTTGAGACTTTTAAAACTTACTCCAAAGTTCTTGAGCCGTACTATGAAAGAATGATCAATAGAAGGAGATCATATACCTTCAAGCATTACAGAAAGCAACTTTACTTAATGAGAATGGAACCTTGTCTACATACAGAAAACAACGAATAACAAAGTTACATTAAACAAATAATACAGTACTAAAATCTCCCAGTAAATTAGTCCAAGAAGTCCACTTGATAAAGTATAAACATTTTCAAAACCGTACAGTGGGCTGCTTATGCAAATCCAGCAATTCTCGCACATGACTCCTTAGCATGTTCTGGCACTTCCACATCTCATTCAGTGCTCTGAAAAAATGGGGAAAAAAAAGCGCAAAGCTTCTTCATGACAAGAACATGCAGATGTTTTAATAAACAAGACTGTTTATTTATCTTAGAAGTGCAACACCTGCTAGGTACAATCAAAACCTACTGAGTATTAAAAATAACTGTTCAAAACAAGGTGGAACTGATTTTCTCTTTTTACAGAACATCGTCTCTCTTGCAACAATGCAACATATGCAGGACACCCACACTATTTCTTAAAACCACACAAATAAAAAATGGGCCACCATCAACCAGAATTCAGTTACAGGTATTTTCATCATGGTCCCTAACACAGAGCAAACCTAGAAGTCAGCACTTGCACACTTTTAAGTCTGCATTGTTCTCATTTGATGAAAATGAATGGATAATATTTCTCAAATATCACAGGATCTTTTCATCTAATAGACGTATCGAGTTTGTATACAACAGGGAAATGTTTTGAAATACTGTGCTACTTGCAAATAATGCTAAGCATCCATTATTTTTATTATATAATACAAGTAAGATAACAAATGTTAGAAAAGCCTGAGAAAGCAAGTATTTGTTGAATACAAACCATACTCACTTGACAGCATTTGGATCCAAGCTAGCATACAAATAATACAAGCACTTCATTCGCTCTTCTGTTTCCAAATTGTGTGGAACAAGATACTGAGCAAAGATTTTCTCTACCAGTAATCTGCAGGAAAAAAAGAAAATAACTGTACATGTTGAACAGTAGTGATACCTTTCAGACAAGCTGAAAAGGCAAGAAATAGTGGAAGTCATTAAAACCAGATTTTTCAACAAAGAAAGAAGACAAAAAAGTAGTGGCCTTTTTTTCAGCTGTAAAGATTCCTTCCACTGCTGATAGAAAGATTAGCAAGAACTGCTCCTTGAGAGCTTTTCCACATTGTTTCATCTCTACGAGGGAGTAAACTGTCACCATCCAAATTCTCCTTGTGTTTAGGATATGAGAATCTCCCTTTGTTTATTCTAATATTTAGAAGGAAGGAACACAGTAAAAAGCTCAAATAAAGGAGAAAGAATAAAAGACTATAACTCGAAGGGGAGGAAAAGTAAAAATCTGCAGTATCCTTGAGGGAATGGTTAAGATTGAACTGTAGCACCTGAGAATCTACTCATTATTCTAATACACAAGCTAAAAATCATCACTAAAAAGGTGGAGATGAAGGAATGCCAAAACATACACAACTAAAGGGGCAAAAGGAAAACTAAGTGAGAACAAACCGAACCAGCAAAAGCATTCTCCAATTATCTTTTTAAAACACACATTTTTACAGTTTTACATTAAATACCAACTTTGAACTGTAAAATACAAATGAGTAGTTAGTCTCATAATAGCCCCCCCAATGAAAGAACATTCAAACATTAATTTAATTAATCCTAATGAAAGCTGTGCACAATGTTCAGCTATAGAATTTGATATTTATGGACAAATACTGTGTGTGTTTGAATTTTAAAACTTTTTCACTAGTACTAGCAAGTACTCTGGGAGTGCCTTGTACAGAGATCACAGCTGCACAGATCAAACTTTATTTCTGCTCATGCAGCTTATTTCTGTTCAAAGAAAATTCCAAGAGACAAGATGGCAAGGCAGAGAAATAAAAGGAGGACCATGAATATGGATACAACTATCTCAAGACAGCCCATTAGTAGTAAAGAAAACTTGGCTTTGTCTCTTTAAATGTACACTTTTCTACTGATAACTCCAAGAACTAAATTGTTTGGGGAACAATATCTTCAGATCTCAAGGGACTCCATCTGTTTAACACACTAGGAGATTGGAGGCATCAGAGTTCTTACCAATTTATGAACATTGCTCCAGCTCACGTCTCTATAGATACATGTTCTAGAAAAGCTGTCAATACACATGGAGAGACTGTACCACCCCTTCCCTGGTCCCTGTTGGTCAGGGTCAAGATTTACAAAGAGGGAATAACTCCAAGCCACACTTCTCTCCTGTGAGGAAAGTGACTGGCTAGAATATCAACAGTTGGTAACAGGGCACTGTTTCAGATGTGGTTATTTCACTCCATTCCCTGTGTATTCGTTGTAAAACAGAGAAGCTCAGAGAACACATGAGAGGCAGCTCTTATGGTTAGAAGTTTTCAGTCTTGAATAGATGTGTACATCAACATCAACAGAAACATTATCAAGTGACCAAGTTAACAATGTGTGGAAAAAAATTGATTCTATTCCACTTCATGACTGAACTCTGTGTGATACTGCACTATTATCTTCTGAAAGAACTGCTTTATCCCATGCACCCTCTGGAAAATACTCCAAGGCTCAGAGCTGTCCACTGCTACTTTTTATCCTCTCTGCTGCATTACTGAAGGAACATAGGCCAGAGTTGGCTAATTTTGGCCCATGCTTGTTTATGTGTTTAAAGGATTGGATAGACTCTGTCTTAAAAGATCATAGCATTTCTACAGCTCCTCAGGTGCTAAATCTTTAAAATCCTGACAATAATACCGAAATACATTTATCCCTCCACTGAAATCAGGAAAACAACCTGATCATGTGACTGAGCAAGAACTTCATTATCAGCCTTAGAAACTAGCAGAATTTGAGTTAAAATTCAGGGTACCAAACTTACCTAGAAGGACATTAAAAAAATCAAGCCACCAATCTTTCTGTGTGGATGCCCAGAAAACAAACAGGATACAATCCATGCCTCCTCATGAAAAAGCTAGTCTCAATAGCGTAATCAGACTTTCAGAAGTCATGTCAGAGAAAAGAAACTCAGCTTTGATGACACACTCTTCCCTTAAATTTCCTTGCCTCAGTTCCATCAGTGTTCTGCACTTGCTGTGAGCAGAAATACAGAAAACATCTGCCCCATTCACTATACAACTTTGATTCATTCTCTGTCCACTATCAAACCTGTGCACTGACAATGAGTACACATCAATGAGACGTGAACATGGTAGAAAATCCAGAAACCTCTCAATGCAAACTACAGTATATTTTTATGTACATGCTGAATTAGCTTTGTATAAACTATGTGAAGATTTCCTGATTTTCAAAAATGGTGGCAACTAATCAAATATGTAACTCTGGCCCGTTTATCATCAGCCAGATGAACGAGAGCCTTCACTACTGCAGTGGTTAAAAATTTAGTATCACAACTGGCAACTGAAGGAGGCTATTAGCCCATTCAGACTAGTCACCAAGACAACAAAACATACTGAAGAAGCAGACTGTGTAAGGAAGGTGCTAAGAAACACTATAAAGAATTTTCTGAGTCTACCATACTATAAATCTAGGCTGAAATTCTGCCTTTGTGTGATCTCACAGTTTCTCTCTTTCTGAAAGGCTACTAATAATCGTCCAAAACCTTGGCCAAGACAAGTTTTTCATCACCAAAATGGTATTTCAAAAAGTCAAAGGGACTGAGTGACAAAATAGAGAAGATGAAACAAATGTGAAAGCTCCACTGATGTTTCTTCAGCTTTCGGTCTACCTAAAGGTCCATACCAAAAGGAGAGGTCTGTGCATGTACTGTGGTGTGGACAGGCGTAACACTCACAGATCATGGATTTTAACAGCCTGGCCTCTGGAAAGCAGTAAGGCAAACAAGAACTAGCATAGTAAATACCAAATTTGACAACTATTTTTCTACATGGTACTTAGTTAATGAAAATCTACTACCATCATAGATCTAGTTCCACCAATACATAAAAATGAACCCATAAACAGACAATGCAACAATACTGAATATCTGCATACATCTTAATGATTATTAAATACATCATATATCAACCCACAGATATAGTATATAACAGCTTTCACAGGATAAAGACATATTTTCAGAGTATCTCTCATCACTATACAATTAAAATTAGAAAGACTTAGATTGACTCACTTGTCATCAATGCTGTTTTGATAATATATGTGCAAAAGTTTATCCTTTATCCAGCTCACTTTCTCTGCAGCATCTTTTCCAGCCTCAGCATGAAGACAATACTTCTTGTACAGCTGCGCAAGACCCATCATAGCTTCTTTTCTTACTCGCCACTTGAGAGGGGAGAAATGAAAAGAAGTTGGGGAATTGGTTTTGATAAATAAATAAATAAATCACATCACACATACAAAAACAGTAAAGATGTAGAAGCATGAAAACCAAAATAGCCATTTTCTGATCTCCTATATTTAGACACTTCAAAAGCTAAAAAGTGCTGTTTAAAGCCTCTAGATGAGAATTTGCAAAGCCTATGTAAGGGCTTTCTTCCCAGTACTATGCAGATTAAATATTGTCAGTACCCAGGAATCCAGTACTTCTCTGTGCCGAGCAAAGAATATCTGGGAGCTAGCCAGCAGAAAAGATGTTAAGTACATCTTAACATGTACGCCTGAATAAGTGTCTTACTGAGTCAGGATTTGGAAGACTTATCTATTCAGAGACAGGCTCCAGAGGTGGCAGACTTCTTTGTTCCCATTGCCTTCTTCCCATCTTATAGCAGCCTTGCCTAGAAACGGAAGATCTGGAGACTAGGCTGAGCCAAACCTGCTAGGGCTTGAACTCTTAGACCACTTTCGAGGACAGTGGGAGAGGCCCATTTTGCTGAATCCTTGAAGCAGTTGCTCTACGACTTCAAGGATTAAGGAAAAAAAAAAACCAGAGTACAACAGCTACAGGAGGAGTTCATGGGTTCTCATCCTTGCTTTTGGTGGTCATACTTCATCCGCTCGAGTAAATAACAAGTATCCCATTATTGAACAATTTACCAGACAAAGTCCATAAGCTCTCCTATGCTGATTTGTGTAAGGAATCATACGAGAACTGACTTGAGGATTGATTTACACAGCATAGTGTCTCATGCTGAATGATTTACACAGAAAACCTCAGAAGAAACTTGTTTTCCCACATAATTTAAAAGAAATGCATGAAATTCAAACTGAAAGAGATAATTTCTTCCAGAACACTCTTGGTATCACTTTTGGCCTTGAACTCCCAAGGACTAACAATGCTCAGATCATTTCACCCTATGAAGCATAAATGTAGATACTATTACTCATCTTGAAGATAATATGGCTTATGTCACCACAAGACACCACTAGCTGTTGGAGTAGGTTGTAACAGTAAGATGGAAAAAATAAACTTGTATTTTGTTACATATTTCTTAAGTATTAAAACCGTGACAGGTCAAGATAGTAATGACTTTGCTAGAACACAACATAATAATTAGTTTTCACAAAAGAGAAAAACTTTAGCTACAAATAGATATTATTGTTTAACTTTTCTGCAGGAATTTGTTCACTCCCATTGTGATCTAAAGCACATTTTAAAGAAAATAAAGGCCTAAAAGGGAAACATTTTCAGAAAGTATTAATATTTTTCTGCATTAAGATATACCCTTCCAGTGTGGGTATATCTCCTTCATCAGATCTCCTCTACGAGACAGGAAAGATGGCAAAACTTGTCAGAAGACAATAAAAAAAAATTGCTAGAAATTATTCCAGAAAATTTAAGCCTAAAATGAAGGAGTAACAAGCGTTTACAAAGGAAAGGAGGTTTGGATTGCCAATAGAATTCTGATTACTGAAATTGCTGTAGAGTAGATCTCAGAGCATGCAGAAAGGCAGTTTCAGACTGACAACAGGAGACACTGGAATGCACCCCTTAGAGAATGTTTTGAGACACCATGGAAGCAAACCACTGAACAAGAGATACATGCAGGGAAAAAAAGAGTAAGATGCTTCTGAGAATTAAAGCTGAAATAGCAAATAAACATAAAGAGGAATGTAATAATCAATTTCAAAGGCAGTATATGAATAAACACAGCTAACAGAATTACCACCCTGATTTAATTAACTAAAGAATTTTAATAACCTTAGCTTCCTTGGTTGACCAACATAATTAAATTCCTCCACTGATGACTGCTGGACTGTTTTGAAAAAAATTGTTATTGGAAGTTCAATACAATCCTTTACCCATTAGAACAACTAACCTATTCCATTCAAAAACATCTTAAAATCGCTCTCCTTCATCTGGGAAAAGCCACAATGGTTTTCAGTACAGTTAAAACTAACACACATGCAGAAAAATGCATAAAGAGGAACTGAAAAAGGGAGTCTGTTTCTATGGCTCCTCACTCTATAGCTTTTGACTTCAAGCTGATGATGTGCAAGTCACTTCTCATGAAGGGCCTAAGTCTCTACTCCATAAAGGCTGTTGGGAGAAATGCCAATGAAGTCAGCTGTCAAAACTCTCTTCTTAACTTTTCAGGTTCTTAAGATTATTCCAGTAAAACAGGAAACAGTATTTTTGTTTTTAAAATGTCTCCTAATTATTCTGAAAAGTGAAGATGCTGGAAAGACTCTTGAGATAGTGTTCTAAGGGAGCTTTGCTCAGACCAATTATTACCAAAGACTAGATTTCAGTTTTTGGGAAGCATCTGTTACCAGAGTTACTTTTTCCATCTGGAGCAATATAAACAGATTTGAAAACTACTGGTGGGAGTGGGGGTTTTGGGGGGTTTTTTATTGTTGTTTTTTAAATAGTTACAACCATCATGTCTATATAAATCAAGTCAGCTACGGACATTCCTTAAAAAATTAAGTAGTGTCTTTTAGCCAGAAACTTTTACTCTACAAAGTGTTTTGACTATCTTAACTAACACTGTGTCAATCAGAATATGGTCAGGAGAAAAAACAGATCACTTAAATGCAGTACCAGTTAGCACGATTTAAATTTTTTCCGTTTTATAAAGATAAAAGGTAGAATTGAAATGACAGGTTGGCACTTTACTTCAGCCTGTTGGACAAGCATTCTTTTCATAGTAATAGCAATACTCATTTGACAGATGACTGCAAGCCTAAAAATATGAAGTCAATCAGATGAACAATCATCTAGGAGTCTGCAGTAGATGTGTCCAAAAGAAACCCAGCTACAAAGGGTAAATGCAGCCAGCAGAATACAGAGTTCTTGTAAAGAAAAAGAATGATAAAAATAGGTATAATGCACTCTGCCCGGAATTGAGAAAATCCTACATAGAAAACATAAAGATAGTTACATGGGCATTATCAATGCTCCTCTCCCAAACTGGAGAAAAATCCTAAAAATAATAAAAAAAAACAGATGAAAGTTTGCAAGTCCTTGATCTTAATTTTATAACACTAATTATATTTACAAAGACATCCTATATTGCTGAGGTCTACTTCAAATGCTAAGTATTTGTTGTAGACATTTCTAGTCTCATTTCAGTGCTCAATTTTATTTTCTCCTCAGGATATATTTTCATTAAAGCTCTCTCCAGAGATTTTTTTAAGAGAAACGTCACGTGCAGATGAAGTTATTCTTCACTGATCGCCTGAAAAAGCACCTAACCTTGAAATGCAATATATCAAACCTATCACTGGTGTGAAATGACTCAGTCAAACATATAAGGAACATAAGTGCTGCCACACTGGATTAAAAGCCACACAAAAAAAGACCTAGCCCTGCAGAAATCAGTATTACAGCTGTGCAGTAATAGCTGACTGCCTCTTACTGACAGCAACATGCTACGGGAGAACAGAACAGAGACACTGCTGAAGACACAGTAACAATCATCCCATTCTCTCTAGGTGGAAGACCTAGTGGGAAGTCGTGGTTATACTAAAAGTTTTTAAATCTCACAGATGACCTTTTAAGCATGTTTAGTGGCTGAAAAAGAAGGAAGGTGATCTTGATCACTCCTGAGAAACATGCAATGTCAAGCTGCAAGTACAACTAATTGAAGAGCTGCTTTATAATAGTGAACATACTTAAAATCAGTATTTCTCTGTGTAAAGGTGACATCCTTTTCTCAAAATCCATTATAGTAGCATTCTCACTTAAAAGGGGAACAAAGCAACGTAAAATTATTTTGAAATAATTAAAGTAACTAGCTAGAATGACATAGGGGGCATCCTTTCTACAGCCTATTAAAGAAGAACAACAATAAGGAAAAAAATATCAACATGGCTACATAGCAAACAGAAGTCTGCTATTAAACATCACCCTCCAAAGAGCATGGAGCCACATCAGAAAAAATGTAAACAGGAAAGAGTATAAGCTCTGGTAAGTTGAAAGTATATCCTTGATGAAGCATGGGCAACAGTTTCAAAATGAAGTTATTAAAAGCATACTAACTAAACATCTTCATCAAAGCTTCCAGAAGCAGGAAGCCTTCCAGACCCTTTCAAAATGGCTGAAAGAAAAACAGATTTATTCCAGGAGAGAGATCTGAAGAAGTTTCTTAAAGCATCATTAAGAGACATTTAAAAAAAATTAATAAAGCAAGCAGGAACAAAATCATTAAGACCAGGTGGTATCCCATCAATGACTTTTAGAGGAATTTAGACATTATTTACCGAATACTAATTATTCTATTATTGCAATCTACCAATGAACAGACTGAAGACAACAAATGTGAAAGAAACCGAAGGGTCTAAAGAGGAACAACGTGTCACTCATCAGAATATCTGATTTTGAATGGGCAAACAGGCTGAAATAGAACAGTAATGACAACAAAGAGCTGACACAACTGAAAAATAAATTATGGAAATGCGTCACTGAACTTTATATAACAGGAAGTTTTATCTAAGAAAAAAATAACTTTTTACAGACCCAGAAGTACATCAGTAAAATGCATTAGCATCCCAAAAAAACTTCCAACAAAGTCTCATACCAGAGGGCCTTAAAATAAAAGTTCTGTTGTAAATTAATTATTAACTAAAACATAGGGGACAATGGGTGGAAATAAACGACCGATTTTCACAAAGAAGGAAACAAAAGGAATCTACAGACGGAGTCAGAAAGGAATCTCTGACACTTAACATATGAAAAATTATTAGAAAATGAACAGAACAGTGTGTATAAAATTTACTGAGGTAGTTAGATGTAACATTATAATGAAGAATTGCAGAAAAATGTCACACCACTGAATTGTTACAATATGAAATGGAAGAAATTCAGATTAAGGCTAGGTTTGCCCACCAGCATTAACTCTGTACGTACAGTATTTGGCAGTATATCATCTAAAGTTATTCAAGAAAAACAGTGAAGTCAACATGAATGTTTTCCAAAACTATCAGCTCAGTGCTCAGAAATAGTGTAAGAGACAGACAGAATGTTTCAGAATAAGGAAAAAAGTTATCATCAAGAATGTACACAACATGGTGTGAACTGTGAATGCCATTACCAAGTCTGGTCACCTTAGTCCCAACAGGATATAGAACAGGCAGACAAGAATGATCAGAAGTATGCAATAATCAATTTGTGTGGAAGTTAATTAGGTGATTCTTTGGAATGGAAAACAAAGAAGTGGAGAAGATATGGTATTCACATTTATTAAAAATAAATGAGTCAAAGAATATTCATTATTTTATGTAATCCCAAAACTGTGAGATATCTGGTCAAATTATCAGACAAGTTTAAAAACAAACAATTGAAGTTACTTTTCCCAAACATGCATCAAACTTGAATTTACTGATGCATATGCCACAGAGGCTTATAAAGTACAAATAAATTCAAGAAAGAACTTGATAAATACACAGAATAATGTTCTGTTGAAAGTTATTATGAACGTGGGCCAGCAGACTTAAGAAATCCTTAAATCACAACTTGCTGGAAACCAAAACTGACCACTGTGAAAATTATAATGGGTTACAGAGACTGTTGGCTTAAACATGTGTGACCATTCTTATGTTCTTAAAATATGATTGTGTTTATCACAAGTCAATGACCCTATTTGCTTGACAACACTTGATTGATGCCACCATAATAGGGAATTTTCATTATGATGTTCTTGTAAGAAAATATTTTTTTTTCCCTGCAGTATTCTTGTTAATAGTCAACTCTTAAGATTCTTTTATTCTGTGGCAATGTTTTTTTTAATTTTAGTTTTACTAAAGTATATGAGAAGCAGGTAATTGCTGAAAATACAATATTAACACTTACCCGTTTGTCCAGCGTTCTTTCCCTTACAAAGCCAAGCAGCTGGTCATTGACTAAAGAAAGATCTCTCTTGCCCGCAGTAATAATTGTAACAATAACATCATGTCGAATGGCTTCTTCTGGGTCATGTGATCTAACCTTCAAATATTCTGTTATGAGCAGAAACAACAAAAATCTTGGCTTTTTTACATAGGTGTGATGTATTCTGATTTATTAATAATGTTAAAACAATTAAATGTCAGTCATATATCACAACCATGTAATCTATTAAATATAGAGCTACCCAGAGGAAACATCTGTTCTGATGTTTTCTATGTTGAATATAAAACAATTAGATAACTGTAAGTATCAGAAGAATATAGAATAGCTTTTATGATAACTTCATTTGCAAGAAGCAATAAAGTCAAATATGACTAGAATATACTGTAAGTAAAGGAGGTGGAGGAATAAGAAGAAATAAAAAGAGAAGAAACTCTCATTCCCAAAGAGTGAAAAATGTAAATAATAAATGAAAAATACTGACAATTGTTGTAGAATAGCTCGCATCAACAAATAACAGTATTTTCAGTTAAGACTGAAAATCTTCTCATAGTTAAAATGATACTGTAGTGAAAGAAGAAACGTCATAGTTTAAATCAGCAAAAAGGCATTTTCTGAACTCAGTGGAAGAGACTTGTGGGGAACACAGTGACTGGTTTGGAAAGTCAGGATGTTGCACCAATATTTGTTTTGCCTCATCAAAAGCTTCTTTAGAACTTGAAATTATTTTAAAATTCATTCTGCAATGGGTAGCTTCTAAATGTCTCACTCTGACAAAGTCCACACAAAATCACACACTCCTCTCTTTCTAATAACTAGCACTTGTCTTCAACAGAAATCAATTACTCAGCAGACACCTCTTCTATCCAGCATCAAGCATTGGACTTGATACATTTCAGAACTACACTGCTATGTATAAAAATAATTATACAGTTCCCATATTATTTTGTAGATTATTCTAAACCCTTGCACGAGCATCTCACCAGTGAGGTCTTTTGCTAAGTCTGGATGGTTCATTAAACAATGACTGGCGAATTTCACGCTCTCTAATCTCACAGGGACATGGATATCATTGAACCTAGAGGGATAGAAGATGATGAATGTTAGTTTTTAATTAGCTTTGCAAATCAGTATTACTCTCTGTGTAGTAACATGTGTTGATAATATGTTCTGTTAACTATTAGAATACTTTTATATGGCAAAATTATAGAATATAAATGTTTTGAATTTATCTCCATAATGTACCTCATACAAATATTTGTTATTTCCTGTGAAATTCAGTCAGGACTAAAATTAAAGGATGAATACGCTGCATGTGGATAAAATGTTGACCCAATGGATTTTGCCCACTGACTTCTGAACACAATTCTCCACACAATGTCAATTGTGTGCGTGCATATATATACACACACATACACAAAATTATAGAAATGTAAATTGGCATCTAACACATACCATTTGAAAACATTCACTTTAAAAAAAATTATAAACTTCTACATTTGCTTAAATGGATGTATCTCTTCACTCAGAAAGGTAAATGCCAAGCAAAACAGAGTTGCAGGTACAGCTGCACAGTATGAAATTTCAGACAATGCTGGCATAGCTATTGCGTAATTTCTGTTATGCATACAACGTGCTGTCTAACTTATATGCCCATAGCTGACAGCAATATAGCAGCAGTCCTTCAGGCTTCTTCCTTCTAAAACAGAACTGTATGCAGTTTTCCGCTTTGAAGCTCTAACAACGTAACTTGTTCAAATACAAACAGCTACATCCTCTAAAACCACAATGAAAAATGCAATACTATAAGAGAATTTACAACAAAAAGAACAGAAATTCGGAATTCTATCCCATTTCTCTTACCGTCCAAGAAAGCACTGCCAAAGAGGTCGATTTTGCGTGGCCAGATCAGAATCTTTGGAGCCAAAAAGTTTAGCCAGAAGTCGAACAACAGCCAAACGTTCTTCTCCATCATTGCTCTAAAAATCAAAACATGAAAAAGGAACTGTAAATCATTATCTGTAATATCTTAGTAATAATTTCTGGCTTCCTTTTCCTTCTGTTTTTTGAACAGTTAGATTTAAAACTGAGTTTGAAAATATTTCTGATAATCCTCATTCTCCTTAACTATCTTACTGGATTAATATGAAGCAAGATATACAAATACCTATTAAGCTAATGTATTACAGACACTGAAGAGATGGCTGTGCTTGGAAAGTACCTTCTCTTTCAGGAGTAAAAACCCATACACGGTACTCTGACTAACATATATTTGACAACTTCAACAATTAATGATTAAAGACATTCTTCAAGACTGTTTCATGTGTGTGGAAAAGACACCAATTAAGATGTTATAAACAGAGATGCACTAATGAAAGCTACATGTAATTTCACCAAATACCCATTTCTTGGTTACTTTTGTTTGTTGCAACCATTGCCTACATGTACATCCACACATACAAAATTATTTCTCTTGTCCACTTACAATTTTAGGAAAGACAAACAGCATTTTAATTAAAACTCCCACAAACCTCCAAATCAGGATAAATTAACTATCTTCAAGGATTCAAAAGCAGTCAGCTGACTTGTTAGCTGATAATAACAAATCTGATAAAATATTAGGAAATACTTCCTCTTATTATTAAAACATTATTTCATCGAAGAAAACTCTGCAAATCAATACTGAAGCTGACACATTTGCATTTCATAAGATAAGCCAACCACAGCCTAATTACGTTATAAATTTTGGGTGTAATCCAAAGATTAAGTACATAAAGCTTTTGCCTTAGACTGCATTAATTTATCATTATAATGGTTATATATATTTTGTGTGCATAATACATGTTTGCAAGCACAATAAGCACATAATTGTATACAGATTTCCAGTATCCCTTCTTTAATATTACATTTATCTTCAAAATAAAGCAATAAATACAGGATTTTTATCCCTCTAGTAGAACACTTATTAAATCTACAGTTCTGCACTTTTAGAATCTCCACAAATGTTACTGATTGTCCAAAGCTACATTGTAACCCACCTTCAGCTTGAATTCTAGCTGTGGCATGACAGACAGCAGTAAGTGAGGATCTATGGCAAAAAGCTCTTGTATCAAGTCAAACACATGCTCTGATAAGTCACTTACTGAAGACTTTCCCAGTACCAGAACCTGGTTAAAAAACTAAAATACAAACAGTATTATGTAGTATATTTTCCTTCATTAATGCAAACATTATTTAAAAAATTTATTTTAATGTAGTATCATTAATGGTTTTATACTAATGGAAGACACTCAATGCACAATTTTTTCATTAAATCAAAGTATTTCACCCTTACAATTTCGGCTCAAGCAAATTAACATCCTCAGTTCAGTTCTACTAATTCTATCCAGATAGTTATTAGAAATTATCAAATTGTCATGTTTTAAACTATCTCCCAAGCAAAATTAACAGGTAATAAAAGAATTGTTAACTTAAAATGCATATTCATCCAGTAGAACAATGACCAAAAAAAATTTTAAAGAATTTTCAATTTTCTTATAATTGAAACCCAATTTAACTGAAGATCATTGAATGCTGAAAAAAAAGGGTTCTCTGCTTCAAATACATTTTAAAGATGTCAGATGTCTTTATGTTATGTCTTGCAATATTTGATGGGCAATGCATCAAGGTCATTAGTGATCTAACAGAAACAAACCGAAGTAGCCTAAATTATGAATTACTTATTTTTGGATTTATATAAGGTATATTAAAATTTAATACTTCCTATTAGATACAGTGGGTTAATATTATTTAAGCAGTGCAAATGCAACAGCAAAGAAGTTACCACACACTTGAAAAAGAAAGTAAGGAGAACAGTATTAAATCAACCCAAAGGTTACTTTATGTAGTATCCTGTTTCCAGATATGACTAATTTAAAAGCTTAAAAAACCAAGAGAATTGGAACATGGTAACTGTTAGTGAGACTCCCTGAGCTTTTAAATACTTACTGATTAATCTTTTATGACTTTGCCTAATTCCCTTTTAAACTACTCTGAATTTTATGAATTCTACTGGCTTCAGCACCAAGGAAAGGCAACAGAATGGATCAGACCACATTCACCAAAGACTGCAGTAGCTGTATTAATAGGCAGAACATACAACACTCATATTCGACAAGAAGGAATTATAATTTGAAGGAGGCCTTGTAAAAAGCATAGTTCTTTTACTCTTTATGACTAAAAGTCACAGCAAGTTTAGGGTGGGAAAAAAAATCTAGCAAGGAGCTCGTGGTTTGAAATGCTTCATCCTAAAGCTTGGTATGAAATGAGGCTGTCTGGTTGCTGGACATAGGAAGTATTAATTCCTTTTGTTGTAATAGGATTTTTGGTGGTCACCTATTTTCACAGCCTAGATTTAGGCTGAACATTAGACTGAGATGGATAAAAACTAATTTCCTCTTCATTTACTTGAAACACTCCACATACTTAACAACCAAGCCAACAATATCCTATTTTGAAAATAGTATTCTTGTAGCTGTATTACAAAACGTAGTTTCTACAAACAATACTTAAAAGAATAAAAACCCCCACCATATCTCCAATAATTCAAGACAGTAACAAGAACACTTGTTACTTGCAGGTAACATGGATTAATTAATTTACATACATTGGCAATGCACGGTTCAATGGTCTGGACGGTCCTTTTCAACAGGACTTTTGCAAGATCAAACGCTTGTTTGTTAAGGTTCTGAAATAAAGAAAATACAATAAAATTTTATAGAGTTTTGACATGCAATAACAAATTTTGAAGGAACATTATCATACCTCCATACTCTGAAAAGTAACGTGCACTAAATTTGGCACTGAAAAATGAATGAATTTAAATTAGTATTTAAATGTGGTTTTTGCCCCTCACATACTCACTAAGGGTACACTCTGTAGCAGGTTCAGCCTTGTCTAGAGGGTGAAACTGCACTGACTTCTCCACAGACTCTACCCTATGCTCTGAGACAGCCCACAGTGAGACTACAGAAAGCACTTACACTTGGGCAGAGTTAGCAGTTAACTTTCCAAGTAAGCATTTGATTGTAAAATGACAAATCTGAGCATTGTTTATATTGCTCTTGAGCAAGAAAAAGAATGTAACTGCACATCTGAAAAATCTGACTGTCCAAGTCTGCACAAATCCCATATGCAGTATCTCATACCATCTAAGGATTAATGCAGCTTGGAGGGAAAAGAAATAGAAATGAATGAGCTGATTGCCCTGAAAATTACAAATCACTGCAGACAAAATGCAGGTAAATCCTTGGGATGACTGGTTCTTGGAAAGATGGTATTTGGCAAGTCTACATTGAGAACAACTCCCTCATGTTCTTTTAACTAATGAGATGACAAATACAGTTCACCAACAGATAGAAAAGAGAAACAAGTAGCCAAAGGCTCAAACAAATATATCCTCAGTCACTGAAGCACTAAACTGATGTCTCATTACAGAAGACAGATATGTATAAACTCTTCTCAAAAAATATCCTAACACTTTCTTTCCAAATCAAGCCATGATTAAAATCCTGTTGACTGGTATGCTGGTATTAAACTAAAGGACTGCCAACCTCAAACTTTAAAATACATTTCCTATGGATCTTCAATACAGCTTCTTCCACACAACCAAACCAACAACCCAAACACACACACAAACACAAAACACCATAATAGCGAAGAACCAAAACAGCCTAGAAAAGTAAGGTGTATCTTGATAAAATAAATAGCTATTAATAAATAATAAACAAATAATCAATCTATTAGGAGAAAAGAAATCCTGTGGGTCTGGATTAGCCATGCTGTAGAACATGCAGAAGAAAACACAGATTTTTAACACATGAAAATGTTTTTAAGGAATAACTTAAGTAAAAGTGTGAAGAAAAATATTCACTGAATAGCACTGCTTTTGAAGTAAATAAAAAGGACTACAGTTTGAGGCCACAGGTCTGAGCAAAATGTGACATAAGCTACTGCTACTGAAAACCTGGATTTACTAGATGACAGTCAAATTAGCACACACAGAGAATGATGTACACCACCATCACTTTACTAAGAGTGGACATACAAATTAATATAATCTAGATTCTGAGGTAGACTGTACATCATATCTAACTAAAAACAAAACCAGACCGCATTATCCAAAACACATTATTTCAGCTTCTTTACATCGACAAACTTCCATCAAGTCTCGCCAGACCGATACTTTTCTTATGTCATAGCAGAGGATGACTGGTATTTGACTGCTTTGCACAGACCGAAAAGTATTGCTATTGTATGCATTCTACAAGAGAATAAACTGTGCTCTTAAGGCTACAGTGCTTCTGATTTACATATCTAAAGACAAACAATATAATTACAGAATTTTCTAGGAGACCTAGAAAGGTCTATGTTCATGAAAGGAGAACATAGTTACAACAGTCAAACTCTGCTAGGCATATCAGACAAAAGAACTGTCTGGTTGTTTTTTTTCTTTGAACTACCACGGTAAAGCAGTAGTTTAAGTGCTGTTGTTACAGGAAACAAAGTAACACAGACCAACATACTGACCAAATCACAATACTGAGCACTAACTTATTTGCTCAGTCATGACCAAGAGCCGGTAAGAGTGGCACCAGTCCTCTAAGTGATACTAAATATGCATTACAACCCAATATTTACACCAAGTTTATCTCCCTCTTTATCAGAATCTTGCTTGAGAATTTTCTCCACTAGGCAAAACTGTAACAATGTTAATGCTAAAAGATCACATTCACTTTTACTCTGCCTAAACCAAGTAGTCACAACACACTGTTACGTTGTACAAGGTTTTACTGGGCCTTTGTACCCTCAGGGCATGTCCACCATGGTTAATGGCATCACCCGACATACATATCGCCACTCTCTGCTTCCATTCCTGATATCTACTGCCTATAATTCATTAGAAGCAACTTACAAAGAACTGTGTATTTTCAGAAGGACTCCTGTTATAAGAGGCCTCTCTGTGTCAGCAGTTTCAATAAGACATTACCTCACTGCTGTCAATAAAAATGATTTGATAAAATGGCATTCCTGTCTCATGATTACGACAGAAGGAATGCAAACTCATCTCAGACAATAGATACTTTCATATGTCTGATGAGATTTCACAGGTAAATGACAATGGCCACAGCTTACTCAATCCGATGCTACGCATTTCCATGAATTCTCCCTCTTTATGCAACCAAAGGAATAATCCCTGCTTTTATATACTAATTTAACTTTAATTATGTAGTCATGGATGGATCTGCCTTAATTTCTGTTACTATTTTAAATTAACAAATGAACAAACAGAAACACATACTTAACATGTGCACATAAGAGCACAGTTCATCTACTGTAACTAATAACTGAAACTTATAGTACTCCACATTTTTTTTGGTAAGTACAAGTGTTTTAGCAAGGGAACTTTCTTGGTCAATGTAAGGCATCACCAGCCTGCACCTTATTTTCCCTTATTTCACAGCTAAAGGAGTTGTGTTTATTCTCTTTTCAAATTTATTAAGGCATTACAGTGAAGGTACTTTAAAAGCTCAAGTGCAGATCCAGCGATCCCCTCTCTGAGGAGGAGCTCGTATAAAATTCCTCTAGGAAGGGGAGTCTGTGCATATGTTATGTGTCACTTTGTCCCTTTTAAGTGAATTAAAGGGAAAAAGACAATGGAAGGGGTGGGAAGCACAACTAGGAAAGTGGAGCGAAGTCTGACTGGCAAGCTGAGGAGAACAGCAAGACACCACAGAAATGCTGGGGATATCTACCCCCTGCCCACTTTTTTAAAATTAAGAAACATTTCACATCTTCTCTATTAAAAAACCCCCGACATATCCCGAAAGCAAAACAACCAACTACCCACAATCCTCAAGATATAATGTTTTCCTATTATATTTGCTTGAAAACACTTTATTTATGTTTCAGTACAGAGATCGTGAGGTGGCACAATCTCTTGATGTCGAATAATCTAGACACAGCTAATGAACAGCACCAGGTAATTCCCAAATGAATGTGAGAAAATAAAACAGTCACGATAGCTAAAGTGTATAAAGAGATAAACAACATGCAAAAGGTAATAAGACTTATTGTTATTATAACAGTATACTATAATAACATTTTATTTGGCAGACCTTGTGTGCAGGAATGAGGTTAATCAAAATTGAGTCCAGCAGCTCCTGAGTTACTCCATCGCCTTCCATGATGATAGAACTCATCAAATCCAGCATATGCATTTGTACCTTCTGGTTGTGGCTATTACTAAGATCATAAAAATATTACCATTATTAAATTCTCAGACCCTGACAAATACTAACAGTACAATCAAGAAACAATATCTGATGCCATAAATGTATGTACAGTTTGCTCTCCCTCACATTCTTCACATCTCAAAACTATTTTATGTGCCCTTCCTCTCTTATGGAAAGGTTCAAAAACCTAGAACAACTTAGCTCTGCTTTAAGAGAATCAAAATAAAAAAGGACAGTAACACCCAATACAAAAATGTAGACAAACTAATCAGAATGAAGTATACTGTTGTAACATGGACAACGAATTTTAAAACACATCTACTTTCAGACACACACCCCTCCATAATGTCAGCAGTTCATACTGATTTTCATTCCCTGTAGCTCTTCACTTAGAGAAATAGACTTCTGCTCAGACATATTTATCTGTAGACTATGCTATGATTCAGTCTACCCCCAAACCTGATGATATTTTGATAGTTTAATGTAATGGAAGTGATTCAACTTACTTGATAACTGAAAAAAGAGTCCTAAAAAGCTGAATAAAAATTTCATTGCAATCTTCCAACTCAAAGCAGATGTTGTAAGATTTGACCCAAGCTAAATTCTAGAACAAAAATTAGGATATTTAGGCTAGTACAACTTCACATTAAGTCACATAAATATAATCATGTTAGTTATATTTTTTTTTCTATTTAAGGAAAAATAATATACAATAGATGTAAATGCTTTGGGGAAAGAGACTGGATATTTGCTTTGCATATAAAGAGCTCCTAACACAGAGGGGCTTTGCAAGATATAGCCAGAAAAAACTAAATATGGAATAATTTGATTTCTTAAGTATAAAAGCCAATTGACAGAATGTTAATATAGTAAGACCCTATTTTTTCTTCACGCTGTGAAACAATACAATTTTCAACACTGTGTTTTAAACATCAAATATCTTGTTTAGAAATGAGATACTATTTCTAAAAGCACACTGAACCCCACCACTCAGTTACTCTCAGGAGTATGGTTTTGCAATGTTTTTAAAGCAAAAATCTTACATTCCTTCTCCCATCAGCAGTACAGGCACACATTTGCATTTTAACCAGCATTTGAAATTTTCTCTCGATAAAAAACCCTCAATGTATGGAATTTTAAGATAAAGGCTAAATGTTAATAAATACCAATTGTTTTAACATGTCCTCAACTACAGACTGATGAACTTATTAAATGCCAACAGCATTATAAGTACTAAAAGAAGCAATTCACTGAACTTTAATGAGACTGGTGTGATTTACACAATAAAAGAAATCTGCCAGGCATACTGGCACATCAGGAGAAAGACTGATTACACTTCTTAGGCTTACAGAGCTAATACCGTCTACTGAAAGTTACAACTATTGTGTTACCTCTAATAAGTAAAAGTATCTGTTAAATTGAGGGCTCTTCGTGTCCTCCAAGCCTTTTAATTGTCTTGTAATAAACAAGAATATGTCCTGTCAAAAAACAAAGTTTACAAGCTTGATTCAGCAGAAAGTAAAAATACAACCCTTTAGTAGTGACATCTACACATATTTTCAAACTCATAACATTAGAACATTAAATTGTCTTTTTTTGGCACTGACAGAAATCTACCACCAACACAGATACTGGCCATCTAGCATTCCTTTACACATCTCTGGCCCTTAAGTATTACACTGACTTACAGGATTAAAGCAACATCTCTTTAATAAAGCTGAAAATCAGTATACATGGGAATAAAAACATTTTTTCTGTTGGGTTGGGGGGGGGGGGCGGATAGACTGTTCGGTTTGTTTGGGGTTTTTTTGGGGAGGGGGTGGTTTATATTTTCCTCAGTAAGAATAAGGTAGGAGAAAAGCCTTTAGTTTATGAAGCATTTTACCTTAAGTTTGTCATGGGAAGTATATGGAGCTTCAGGAGCATAGATACGAAAGATATCAGCCAAGCAACATGCTACAAGGAGGCGTACATCTTTATTGGGATTCCTGAGGAAGAATTCAGATGCAAGGTGCAAGGCTAATGGGAGATACTGCTGCTTCTCATCTTCTGAGTCCTGGTCCATATCCATGAAGGTTTTTACCACCATCTGAAAAACACCAGAAAAAAACCCCAAACCTGAGTTCTTTCTGCTTTTATTCCTTATACTAAACAAGATTTTTAAAAGGATGCAGTGCTATCAATACATGTCCTGCTGCATAATCACAGTTAATACTTGAATTTTTTTGTTAGGACAAATATCAGAAAAAGGGAAGTGTTAATCTGATACTTCAAGGTTTATTGAACTTGATATTTTAGATTAAGACACTGAAAATCACTTTTCAGTTCTGCTTATTTTGTCAATCTTGACCTGAGGTACAGCTCAGAAACTGCTGTGCTCAGATGAGGTTGGAGATGGCAGCATCTCTTCTTCAAAGCAGTCCCATTGCAATTTCAAGTGAGGACTCACCTCAGTATAAACAGTGAGAGGAGCTGTAAGCCATCTGGCCTAACACATGGCTACAGTACAATGCAGCTGCTTTAGAGCTGTGCCAGGACTAGACGAGTCTAAGAGGCCACTCGCAATACTCTGCCTCAGTTGAGGCACAGACCTCAAAAAGTACTTTACATATGCACAATCTTTCTATCTAGTTTAACAAACTAGACACTGGATAACTTAATCCCTTATCTAAAGTAAGTCTTAACACTGCAGATCTACTCTTTCTGCATACTCAGAGCTGCATCTTTAGCCTTACCAACATAATGTAAAAAATTAACCACATGGTTTTCTTGTTTCTTCTAGCACAGCTGAGAACTACTAATTCCTATGAAATGCCACCAAAACAGTTTATTTTTAATTATTATACAACCCCAGTTAACGGAAACTTCTCAACATAATGATTTGGCAAAAATGAAAGTAAGAATTTAGTCTGAAGAAATAAAAAGTTGCAGATTTAACTTTTGGAACAGCGTTTGTTAAAGGATGAGAATGACTTTGAGGATGTCAGCATGAACAGGCAGACGTGTCAGAGACTCTTAGTATGACCTTAGCGAAATCAGTCTTTGTGTTCCATTCCCCCATGTCACTTGAGCATCCTTAAGAGTTAAAACTGTGAAGGACAGCCACACTGCATACCAACAGGATTTGGTATGCCCACTACAGACACAGTATACACAGTACACACAGTAGAGATACAAGAGAGAACACAGAATGATAAATCTTGATGGGTCAAGTTTGCCTCTAAAATAGTAAAACACAAAAGAAGACTGAGCTCACAGCTAATAAACAGATCTCTTAATCTAACCAGATTTTTTTGTTATGGTGTCATTCTAATGATTCCAGGGCTGCTTCTCCATTATTAAGCATGTCCCTGCTTCCAACATGCAAGTGCTGTCTTTAAGCTTTCTCTCCTTCCTGAATTTTGAAATATAGTTTTAAATCCAGTACACTTTATAAATGAAAATAAATGTTTGACAGCAACCTTTCCTACAGTACATTACTTAAAAATCCTCCTCCATTTCTATAAATGTACAAGTATAATCCAATTTGCCACAAACACAAAAAAGAGGAGACAAGAAGAGAGAGGAGAAAAACCCTACACAACAACAAACAGAAAAAAAGGAGAACTTTACATCTACAGCCCAGAAAGATAAAAATTGTATTTTATTGGTCTGTTTCCTTAAAAATATTCTTAAGATATGTTTCAAAGCCCTAGCCCAAAGCACAAAACCATCCTTCTACTGACAACTCAGGTCTGCCTGTTACAGGGCCATTTGTCACTGTGTCCTGGGGTGCATCAGGCACAGCACTGCCAGCTGGTCAAGGGAGCAGATTGTCCTGCTCTTCTCTGCACTGCTATGGCCTCACCTGGAGTCCTGGATGCAGCTAGAAATTGATCTGCTAAAATAATCTGCTAATGAAAATGAAAACCTAAAATAAACTCTAGATACAAAAGGCTGAAAGGCCAAATAATTTAAGGTTTTGAATGTCCAAACTGGAAACCACTCATTATCACACTAAGACTGTTTATATTCCTGAAAAATGTGATCCAACTGTAACAGGAACTCACTAATTTTTCAAATTACAGTAGTACTGTCTAACTCAAGTCTGGCTGTAGAGTTGAAACTATCTAGAACACTAATATTCATTTATATAAAAACATACAGACTTAGCATCTTTCATCACAAAAACCTGTTACTGGACTCTGTCCAAAAAGCAGGAGAGAAAAAAGTATTCTTTAACAATATTAATGTAACATCATCCATTCTTTTCCAAACAACTAAGCAGTCAATTTAAACATTAATTCTAGCAAATGTAAACAGAATACAGCTATGCACATTTATGATTAATTTCATTCTGCGTCGCTCTTGATTGAATGCATGTCCATTCATTTGTCACATACTGGTACTTTAGTTAGCTTGAAAAAACAGAAGTATTGTAACTATTCTAGAAATTGACATTATTGCCATTTCTACCACATTGCCCTAAAATTCTAATTATCAGAGCAAGATTTTACTCTCGCAGGCTCTGCAAACATGTACGTGAAATGATCGGATTATAACGTTGAAGAAATGCAAATGCCTTCATTCAAACTAGTGAGAACAGCTAAATGAAGACTGCGGAAGTCACTCTCAGCATGTTATGAACATATTGAAAATTGAAAAGTTAAAGCTTTCAGGAAGGTGTTCATCTGATTGTGTCAACCATGCAGCGTGCAAGTCAGTCACTCTCAGTTACGCTTTCACCCACTGGAGAAAAATACACAGACCCCGAGTTCAAGCACAGATGTCTATAAAGACATCTACAGGCGTTGGCTCAGTTTTGCCCTGGAACTCTCCACCAACCGTGAAACCGGCTCAGTGTGACCAGAGGCCTGAAATGAGGCGAGAGGAACAATACCTGCAGCTTCTTGAGAGACTGTCAACCTTTCAACAGCACTGAAACATACATGAGAGGTTGCCAAAGGGCTGTTCACACACTGCCCACATCTCATATGCAACTTACATGTGGCCTGTTTCCAAAGACAAAATCAGCACGGTAGCTTGCCCTTACATGACTCAGCTGTGGCTCTTGTGCAAGACCTATGCCTCAGACAGGAATACCAACTTTTGCTGTTCAGATCTGCAGGATTTAGGAAAATGGTTTGTTGGATCAGAAAGCCCACCTACTGCTGAAACATACTGATGACTCCAGTACTATAGGGAGGAGAGCTATATAAACACCAAGAGAGGACAGGGTAACCAGTAGAGATAGCAAAAAGATTCAAACCAGTACTTGCAAAGAGGAAGAAGCAGGCAGATCTAGAAAAGCCTTGGTGCAGTTGGCAGGACAAGCACAAACCTCCAAGCCAGTCACAGCAGGGGGAAGGCGTGTGCATGTTGCCTTTGTTTTGCTGTTCTTACACCAGCTTATTCATAGGGTTCCAAAGGAGTAATGTTTAACAACCCTAGGCTTGTAAAAAGACTAGGGCAAGATATTCAGTATTTAAAAGATCCCTTTGCAATCACTGAAAGAAGAAATTCAACAACTGAGAGAATTTGATACCATTTGTTGTAACAGGGATGATACTCTAAGTTAACTTCAGTACTAGGATTAAATGCAAAAGATATTTAAAAGTAAAACTTAACCAAATGGATGTGAACCCAGATGACACTTCAAGAGCTACGACAATTCAAGGAGAGATGCCAAGAAAAGGCTGAACTCATAACAGACCCAAATAATGCAACTCTGCCATCAGAGTGTTTTTACATTTTTCCGCATGATTTAAGCGGTACTATAGGTGGTTCTTGCCCTTAACTATTAACAATAAATTATATTTTTGTCTCAGATCTCAGAGTAAAACATAGCAAAATGTTTCAGAGACATGTGTCTCTGAAAAAAATACTTCTATGCGGTGCAGATTTAGGATGAGAAGTCTTCGTCGGCCTCAGATATAGTCCTATCTATCAGCCAGAAGCATCAAATAAATGTGGGGAAGAGACTTTAAAGCGTGGAGAAAAAGAAAAAGAAAATAAATAAAAACATTCAAATCAGCAGGACCAGATTATTTTTATTTCAAAATCTTTAAATTCCTGACAAATGAAATCACAAATGTAGTAAGTCAGGTTTTGTTGGCTTTTCTTTAAACAACAAACAAGCAAAATAATCCCAAACTATACAAACATGCCACTACCACCACCCCCCAAGCTAACACTCAAGCAAGGGAGATACCAAGTAAGCAGAGAGCACAAGAAATGACATCCTGCCAATACATCCAACAGGCTGACATCAACAGAATTTTATAATATAAACCAAACCTGGAAAGGGTAAATAAACCCAGAAATCAAGAAAAACGGGGTAACACATAAAAAGCAAATTACTTTGATAACCCTCATTTCAAAACAGCTCATGCCTTCAATAAAGATAATCAATACTCTACACAAGACTGACCATGACAAGAAACTTGGTTTGAGTGTCAAGAACAGCATCACACTGAGCCATATCACACTGAGCCACATGGAAACTGAGGGGCTTGAAAGAGATGAAAATTAGGCCAATATTGTCTCCTTAGTCCCTTCCTAAAGTGATGAACTGAGAGAACCTTTTGGAACTGAATGAATTTATGGGTGGAGAATGGTGTTATAACTGACCCTACTTCCATAAAAAACTCTGGTACAAGAAGTAGGAATTGATGGTGATGACACAGTTACAGAATGGCAGTAAAGGACAGGATACTCTATGAGAAGAACAAAAATACCAAAAAATCACCATTTGTAAATCGTCATATTCTTAGTGCTTAAATGCAAGACCTTATGCTATTACGAGCTTATCTGCTGTAAACAACAGAAGAGGAGAAAGATGGACATTTAGCAAGCAATTGTAAAAAATTTATGAGCCAACAACAGGCTATTTATGTACATGAAAACAATGAAAATGCAATTGCAGGATAATGTCAGAAAAAGGAAAGGAAAAACATCAATACAACTCATGAAATGCTAAAAATACTAAATGCTGATTGGAAACATATTACTTACTCCTGATTGCCTTCACTAATTAAAAAAAAAATTGAAAAAATGAGGTACAGAAGGTATCTGCCAAAGGAGTCTCAAATGCCCTTTCTTGTAAGGAGACATTTACCAGACTGTGCAAATTAAAAACAACAGCTGAAAACCTCTCTTTGGGGCCAGTCCTGTTTAATATCTTTATCAATGATCTGGACTGAGGCATTGGGTGCACTCTCAGGAAATTCACAGATGACACCAAGTTGGGTGGGAGTGTTGTCTGCTGGAGGGCAGGAGGCTCTGCAGAAGGACCTAGACAGGACAGACTGATGGGCCAAGGCCAGTGCTATGAGGTTCAACAAGGCCCACTGCCAGGTCCTGCACTTGGGTCGCAACAACCTCAAGCAGTGCTACAGACGGGGGGCAGAGTGGCTGGAAAGCTGCTCAATGGAAAAGGACCTGGGGATGCTGGTGAACAGCTGCTGAACATGAGCCAGTGGGTCACCAGGGGGCCAAGAAGGCCAATGACATCCTGGCCTGTGTCAGCAATAGTGTGGCCAGCAGGACCAGGGCAGTGCCTGTCCTGCTATACTTGGCACTGGTGAGGCCACACCTTGAATTCTGTTTCTGATTCTGGGCCACTCAGGTAAGACTTCAAAGTGCTGGAGCAAGTCGAGAGAAGGGCAATGCCCCATTTTCACTACAAATTCTATAATCTATACTCTCTGACAAGACATTTAACTGCCTTTGGATAACTTGGGGAAGGGAAAAAAGAAAATGAAAAGCTGAAGAAAAGATGATATAAAACATATTGTACACTCTATGGGGCAAAGACTATTTGTTTTCTTCTTTATATCCTGCTCACCACATGAAGCCAATTAACAGGGTTTCCAGATGTGATTACAAATGTATCATACAAGATGTAAAGCTGATGCAGCAACAGCAATGTAGCCCTCTGATTGGGCAAACAGTTAAACTGGCTATTCTTCCCCTGGGGACTGACCTACACTAGGCTTTTCTCTGGAGTTCCGGCCAACTGACCAATCACAAGGAAAGAAGTTACAGATTGGTAATTTACCACTATCTTCGCATTGGTGAAACAGCACATTCTGAATTATTTTACTTACATCAAGCAAGTCAGACTATTTTCCAAGAGCCTAGATATTAAATTGATCTGACATACGAAAAAGCAGAAAGAGTGACTACTACTTGTAATAAAAACAGCATACGGAGGAGATAGTTCATGGATTACTTGAAGTAACTTCCTTGATACACATTTTTAAGTAATTACAAAATGAATTCAAGCATCACATAAAATAGGACAAGTATTGTTACCAAATTGGGAGAGGGGTTGTACAATTACCCACATATCTTCATAATCAACACACAGTAGAATTCCAGTTCTGTTGTAAAGTCATAAGATTCCTCACAGTTACATGAATGCAACAGAAGTGGGGGAACAAGGCAAATAAAATGAGAAAAATCAGAAGCCTTAATCCAAAATACTTTTCATGGCACACATTAGAACATGCTTTTTAAACTGCGCTTGAATATTCTGCTCCGCAAAAGTCAGTCATGTAACACTGACATCTTGGTTACAGCAACTCATATGGACCGCTGCAAGGAAAAGTTCCAAGAAAGTACACTTCCAAAGATTACAATGGTGTACAAGGAAGTAAAATTCTGTCCTTCCTGCCCAGCAGAAGATAATCCTAATGCTGTTATCATTGCATGTAATAAATCTTGTACTCTTTAGCCATGAACAAGCCCATGGGTAAGATCAGATTCATAATGTGCAAAGAAAATACTACACGCCTTTTCTTATCACTACAACCTTGTAAAAACATATTTTGCTCAGAACTGAGTATTTTAGACAATATCATTGATTTAAAATTTTTATTAAAGTAGGATTTGGAAGATTCAAAACGATTTTTTACACCCTCAGTTCCTTCACCACTATATGCAACAGTAATGTCCTTTGTCCTCCAAGCAAATGGTACTTTAAACCCGAGTTCATTTCTTTTGTGTTTAAGCAGGTACCACTATGCTTTATGTAAGAACAACCTGTAAGTTCATTTGTATTCACACTATTGCAACAATATGTAACTTTTATAATCTCTTCTTTCTTTTGAAATGATGACTATTTGAAGTGACCACACGTAACCAAAATCAGAGCCACCTGGAGACAGGTTTGAACTGTGTACTGCTGTGACTACTGGTTGGCAAACAGGTCTGAATTTCTGTCTGGTTTTGGCTCCACATGACATGGAGATCCCGTTTAACCACTTGCAGCCACCATCCCCTTCTCCCTTTCCTATTACTCACCCTGCCCTACTTCTGGCCATGTGATGCCAGCACACTTGTTGAACAACTCCGTGATTAAATTTAATTTACTGATCTGTCTGAAAAGACTCTTGGGAAAAGTCCTGGACAGTTTTTTGACAGGCATAGTTAGATCATAGACAGATCTGATATGTTCCAGAACCAGTAACAGCAAGGTAGGTAGACTTCAGTGGCCAAGACCAGAAAGAGAAGAACTTAGCCTTCCAGTGCATAAACTCTTAACAAACAACCCAATAGTGGCACAAATTCTTAACCTTACTAGTGGCAAGCTCAGAAAGCCTGAAATGGGCAACTATGTATAGGCAAATCCTACTAGATCCCCAGAAAATTTACCTTTACCTCTATTTAGTAAAAACTGGCATAAGATGTGATCAACAATCATTTTAAATTCAAGGTCTCAGAAATGTGTTGCCACAGTAATTTTTAGAACTTGCATCCAATGTATCAATTGGATTATACATATATTAACTTATTCATTTTAATTTAATAATCTGTTTCCTGGGTTTTTATTATTACCTGAGACAGCAGAGGTTTCCCATTTACCTTTTTGGGCCATCACTTTCTTCGCCTTCCAGGTTCATATTATCCTTATCTCATACCTTTGGAGGCAAAGGTTCACTCCAACTTCAGTACTGCACAGAGTACACTCACACAGTATGCAAACGAGCATACACATCTGACTCATACAAGGGAAGCATAAGATAGTATTCACCATCTGGCTCCTTACCCAGCACTAAATTCTATACGGTTTTTCAACAGAAGCTGTTCAAAGATTTCACTGAGTAGCCTCAACTTATGCATCACAACTCCTTCATGCAGTCCTTTACAACCTCATGAAGTCAGTTTTATTTTCTCTCATTATTCCTCACCGTGCTTTAATCAACATTAAGCCTAAAAGCTCCCACTGAATCAATTCCACTCAAATTATTTGACTGAATACATATTCTGTGAAATTCTCCTTGGCTGTAATGAACAAAACCAACTCACCTCATCACATTTCCCAAACAGCTAAAAGGTTTTCAAGTGTGCAAAGTGCTACCTAACATTAGGTCCCTGTATGGTTTGTCACCACCAAAAATTATTTATTGATAATTACTTCTTATTTACAAGCAGCTTTTGATGCATGATAATACTTGGCTACTCAATCCAAGACCTTTTAAAGTTATTTTAATGCAAGAAACACTGAGAAATATTGTTAGTTTGGCTGTACCAATATTGCAATCCCTAAGGTATTTTGTTATCCCAGTTTTAAACTGGTTCACACAATTTTTCTATGACATAAACTATAGTCACAATCAAATCACACGTTTTAACAATGGATGTATACTTCTCAAATAAGGAAATGAGAGTGCACATATTTATCAGCACATTATCTTTTCAAACTCACACTACTCACCATCTCTTACACATCTATTATTTAAGTGTGGTGTCACAGCACTAATTTTCATTTTATTAAGTGATTCAGTCTTCAGCAGTATCTAATCTTTATTACTGGGAAGATTTGTAATGGTATTCTTTCAGATTTTCCTGCCAAAGACTAATACTTGTTTAAATACCCTAAGAAGGTTTCTAAAGTCATCTAAATTATCAGAAACTTTGCTTCCACCTACATAGATACACAACAGAAGAGTTTTACAGAGGGACTAAAAAGAGCCTATTTTTAAAATGTTTTAATGATAATTCAAGACATCATCAGTTAGAAGCATTTCATTAAGAAGTCCTCCTCCCCTGTGTATACTGGTAAGTGTTATATATGGCTGGGGCAAAACCAAAAAAAATTCCCCAAACCATATTCCCCATGGTGAAGGAGTTTCTATTTCCGTATGAAGCTTTGCAAATACTTTGATAATGGCCTCCAGATGTGAGAGAGAGGATTCTTCATAACCAGCTCAATGCTGTGTGTTAATTCATTTCCTCCTCCAAAGAGAAGCTGGTGCTAGACAAAAGCTTTGCATTTCTACTGTGAATTGACTGTAAGGATTCATTCTGAAGCGATTATTTAAGATCAATTCTTACAACACAATCATGTGTTAGGGTTTCACATCAAAACACACCTAGAGAGCTATGCTGCCAACAACATTGATGTTGTAAATACTACATCCACATCTATTTCTACACTATGGTGCAGGTGCATCCCATGGCACATCATACAGTCTTCTGACTGTCATCCAGAAGCAGGGCATATATTAAAGAACATCATGCTTTTACCTGCTTGCGTTTTGTAGTAGGTTGATCCTGGCTGAATGCCAGACACCCACCAAAGCCTCTCTATCACTCCCCTGCACAGCTGGACAGGGGAGAGAAAATATAGCACAGGGTTCATGAGTTGAGACACAGAGATCACTCACCAAATACTGCCACCAGCAAAACAGGCTCAAATTAGAAATATTAACTGAATTTACTACTAATAAAATCAGAGCAAGGTAACGAGAAATAAAACCTTAAAAACACCTTCCCTCCTATCCCTCCCTCTTTCCCAGCTCTACCTCCTCCCCCAGCAGCACAGAGAGACAAAGAATGGGGATTATGGTCAGTTTGTCACATGTTGCTAGTCCCACTACACAGGAGAGGAGGAGTCCCCCTTCTCCAATGTGGGGTCTCTCCCATGGGAGACAGTTCTCCATGAACTTTTCAAACAGGAGTCCATCTCACAGGCAACAGTTCTCCACAGACTGCTGCAACACGGGTCACTCTTCCATGGGGTGCAGTCCTTCAAGGACAGGCTGTTCTAGTGTGGGTGCTCCAAGGGGTCACAAGTCCTACCAGCAAACCTAACCCAGCATGGGCTCCTCTCTCCATGGGTCTGCAGGTCCCTCCCAGGAGCCTGCTCCAGGACAAGTCTCCCATGGGGTCACAGCCTTGTCTCAGGCATCCACCTGCTCTAGTCTGGGTCTCCTCCACAGGCTGCAGGCGGATCTCAGCATCCCCATGGTCCTCCATGGGCTGCAGGGGCACAGCTGCCTCATCATGGTCTGCACCATGAGCTGCAGGGGAATCTCAGCTCCAGTGCCTGGAGGACCTCCTCTGCCACCTTCTCCGCTGACCTGGGTTTCTGCACAGTTATCCCCTCTCTTTCCCTGGCTTCCATCTATGCAAATAACTTCTTTTTTTACCTTCTTAAATCTGTTATTACAGAGGTGTTACCACCATTTCTATTTGGCCCAGCCTTGGCCAGCAGTGGGTCCATCTTTGGAGCTGCCAGGGATTGGCTCTGCCAGACATGGAGGAAGCTTCTGGCAGCTTCTCACAGAAGCTATCCCGGTAGCCCCCGTCCCACTACGAAAACTTGGCCACGCAACCCCAATATAGGTTTCAACACAATCAGTAAATGAGACCAATAAAAAAATGTTTCTTCCAAGAAAAGAGTTTTTCTATTGCAGCAATCTTGTAAATTGTGGTGAGCTGAACACCTCCAAAAGCAGAAAATTATGTGAAATATTTGTATCTTGATCTTTAACTGATTGCACAGTCTGTGACAGTAAAAGAAAAAAATTAAAATTTCTTTCAACTGTGACAGTAAGAGAAGAAATAAATTAGAATGTCTTTCATGGAACTCGCTGAACTAGTGGCACTTGCACGTAATGCCATCATACGCAGCATCAAAACAAAGGCACCATGGGTCAACAAGAAAATACTCTTTAGTCATGACGTGAATTTTCTGGTTTGTTTAGGAGGCAGATTCCATTGTGCCTTAGAATTGAAAATCGGGGCAAATCATATGAGGCCCTAACACGAACCATATCTAGTGACAAAACTTCACTGAAGAAAACTCTTGTCATCTACTGGAGTCACAGTACAAGACTGTCATATTAACAACAATTATATAGAATGCAGAAGCTGAGAGTTTCCATTCTCAATGCAAAAGGCTGGACAAAAATCAGAATTGTAAAATGGTAAAAATCTCTGATCTTTCACAATCAAAACTTATACTGCCAACCAGTAACAACAAAAACAAACCCCTAACAAACCAGGACATCAAACCAGCTCCTCAGAAGGCACCGGCTGACATGGACATTCTCTGCCAGCAGCTGGTGAGGTGCCAGCTACCGTGCCTACCAAGTGAGATGCACTGCTGCAAAGAATTTCTGTTCAGAGAAATTATCTTTCTCCAACAAAGCACTATTTTACCAGATAATTTTCCTACCTGTTGAGCACTATTAACTGTATCAGAAACACAACACCCACCCACCCCCCGACAGCTTTGTCTTTAGGCAGTTACCTGCCTCAAAACTAAGGCGCTACAAAATGAACTGAACACAAAATGCAAGAATTTTCTTACTCTGTGTGTGTCTGGTGGTTTCATTTTATTTTTAATTAGCCCCATCAAAAACAAAGTTTCTGAAAATTCTTAAAGCACAGGAAAAAATTGATGCAAAAAAATTGCACCTGAAACTTATCTGGAGTGGTTTCCTGGCTCTAAGTCCTAATTTTTTAATAAGGAGGAAGGAAATTATTTCTAATAAATGTATGGAAAGTATTGTATTTGTAGAATTCATTTAGCAAGCCTATATTATTTTACTGAGCATAATGACAAGTACCCCTAAGTAACAGACTGACTTCTGATATATGTGAAATGAATAATATTTTAAAGAAATTTTCCATTTAAAAATTGTCATTAAAATGAAGTGGGAGACTACAGGAAAAATAAAAGGCACCAATATTACTGATATAAGGATAGGAAAGACAAATCCATAGCGCTCAGCAAAAGGATGATGCTAAAGACATAATGATTATGTGCAGGATATTCAGTTTCTAAGAAATAAGCCTGTAAAATCAATATGATACATCTATGCATGTGATTCTAACGTAGGTAGCAAAGAATAATATGAAAAGTCTTCAAGAAATTCATATTACCATCATAATTGCCAGTATTAAAAGTGTGGAAATATTTCAAATGGAATATATTATTTACAGAAAGTATTTTCCTACACTTTACAGGACAGTATTTAAAATGTTGGGTTTAATGTTTTTACTGTTCATTTTATGATACACTACGTAGACTCTTCCATTTTGAGTATGGGAGTAATGTGCATTTGTATGTTCAATGAAAAAGTAAAAATGAAAAGGCAAGGATAAGAGAGCAACAAAAAAAGAGAAAAACCCAGGTTTTCCCATTTGTGTCTCTGTATCATACCTATTTTTATTTGCTGGGTCTTGACATTTACACCAAATCACCAGTAACAGGGTTTCATTTGTTTCACACTTGTTTCTAACTTTTTAAAACATTTTAATAGTATTTTCAAGCAATATAGCTACCTTGAGCTGATTGAAAATTATCCCAAATCCAGAATATTTACACTGCTTATAAAACCATTACTTTTTCTAACCTAGTTAAAGAAAAAAAAAATCAAATTCCTGCTTTTAGAGAGCTCTAATATACCCTTCTGGACTAGCAATATTGTTTTAGAGGGTATTATGTCACATATTCCAGAGCAGTGGTGGCTTTGCTCTGATTTTCTGCAGTTATTTTAATGTAAGGCTAATGAAGTCTTGTCTGTGAATTTTTCTCTAGTATTTTGAGAACTTAAGTAACTCCTTGTTTCCATCATAAGAGTTCTGCAACTGTTTTGCTTATCAGTTCCATCAAATTCCTTCCTCGTAGGTAGCTAGAATATGACCGTAACTGCTGTACCTGTCCCTCAACATTCCTCACATGTAATCACAGTTTTATAGGTACTGATTTTGTTAAGATAAGAAGCAGGCAGTATATCAGATATAAAGGGTTAATGCAAGCCTTCTTTTTTTTTTTTTTTAAGAATGTTTTCAAAAAGTGACTGACATTTTTTAAGAAGTTCCAGTAAGGAGTGTCTTCTACTAAAACTTCATTTATGGAATATGTAAAGCTCAATGAGGTCCCAAAAAATCAGAGAGCACTGCCATTTCCATGCTCTCCTAGAAGGAGACTTCAGATAAAGACATATATATAGTGACAGTAAAACCACTGTCACTGCAGACATCAGGTATCCATCATTAGACAGTTTCCCCAGACTATTCTTGGTGAACCTACTCATATCACCTGTGTTGTGCAGTGTTTACTCATTTTAACCTCTGCATTAATTTCTGCTTTAGTTGGATGCTCTCCAATTAGTAAAACATTTTCATTATCTGTGAATAAATTTTCTGAAAAAAAATTTCACACAACTATGCAAGGAAGAACTCACATCTGGCAGACTTCTCAAAGCTGAAGTCTGGAAAGTATTTAATATCTTTTATTAAAAAATACACATTATGTATTTAATGCTTAATTTATGTATTTAAATACATCATTCAAGTTCAGTCTCAGAATTGATAATGCTGAATTTGGCTGAAAATAACATTTCACTAAATTATGTTGCTGGAACCAGCAACCTGCAAGTACCAAATATAATTTAAATAGCTGCCAGCAATACCCTCAGAAAGAATGCCTAAAACAGGAGTCACACAAAATTTCTGAAGGTCCAGCATACTTAAAAAAAGCACTTGAGGCGTAGTCGCTCTGTATTTGCAAAACACTTTGGCATGTTCATCCAGAAAAATCACTTATCCTCACCATGACAAAATCTGAGACATTTCAATGCCAGAAGTACAAAACCACACAGGAAGTGAGACTTGAAGAGGTTCCTGAGGTTATACCCCTTAAATTACTTTAACATCTAGTTTAGTACATCGTTAGAAATGTTTTGTTACCCACTAAGTTTTACAGTTTGAGTGAGTTATTTATACTCATTCAGTAAATTACAACAGAACCAGTGTCTCAAGACAGAGCATGCACTGCAACAGTGAGTAACTTTTACCTTCACTTGAAATATCTGGAAAATTCATCCAATTCCCTTCTAAGATCAGACAGCTGAAAAAATGTTAACCTGTACCCCAAGCAAGAACAGAAATTTGGTACCCAGTGGCACAGGATTTGGTAACTTCACAAATATCTGGATCTGTGACACAGTGTCAAAGAGAAATTTGAGAAGCTTACAAAGAACGCACAAAGCCTCAGCCCAAAAAATTATGATTGCCCAGAACACGTAAGAAAGTATCTACTTCACCAACAGTACTGGACTGAAGTGGCTGGAAGCCAAAATAACACCTCATTTAAAAACGATCTTTGTTTCTCTGACTCAAAAATTACAGAGATTTCACTTCACTTGCTCAGCTGCAGTGATCTCAGAACAGTAGTCCACATGCATGTGCTGGAGGTTCAGTATGTCATAAAAAACCGAATGATTGGGAAAACTATAAAAAGGAGGGGAAGTGTTACCTGTAGAAGGACAGAACAGATCTCTTTCACATACAAACTCTGCAGGAGAATGACAACTAGTTGACTAGATGACTATCAAAATAAATCACTTAGTCTTTCTTAAGCGTACATAAGGCATTACACATAGGCACAAAATTTAACTTTTCTTATCTAAAACCATTCTAGACTGCATAGTTATTACCTTCAGGTCCTGAATCCTATATAAAAGTATTATGTCTCCTAAGTTTGCATATACAAGACTTTAAATACATGAAGCTCCATTGCTCTTACTCTTCAAAAGCCATGAATGGCTTTTCAAACCATGGAACCTTTTCATTAATGTTCAGTAAGTTGTTTTTTTCTGCAGGTTTTTGAATAGTTTGGGTTTTTTTAATCACCCTCATGATCATAGCATGCAGATCATATACTGGTATACTGAACCCATTCACAAAAAACCCCCTGTGGAACATACTTTGCTGTGTTTGCTTTCTCATCTTCCCATCCTAAAAAGAAAACTGTAACACTGCAATATTTTATTCTGATTGAATCGGTGGTCTTGTTTTGTTTTGGTTTTTTTTAAATTCAAAATCAACACATTTCGCAATTCATCTTCATAGCGAGGAAGGAAAACTGCAGAACGCACTTTGGCCCACAAATTGTAGATGTTTGCAATAGTCTTCAGTAGCTGCAAGAGTTCATTGGATATCCTAAAAATACTGTTGGCTACGATTTACGGTCAGGAAACAAAAGCTGTCAACTACAGTCTTTTGTGCTGAAAACTCAGACATTAAACTGAAGCCACTTAGCACCCTAAAGACAATGGCTGAGACCTAATATTACACTATTAACTTTATTGGAGAGTAGTGGATGAGGAGACAAGCAGATGCTGATCAAGTTACTGATCTTGAGGAAAATGCTTCAGTATTTTTATTCAACAGTCTCAAAATACTGATACATTCATGAGATTAATTACAGAACATTGTTGCAGATGTTGAGAGTAGAGCAAATAACCCTAATCCAGATGGGGCTCAAATTCCTAACCAAGGAGAGAGGCCAAAAGATGATACTCCCAGATTCCACTAATGGCAGTTTCCTCATAAAAGGTAAGTACTGCCTGTACTAAGGACCAAAAAGAAGTACCAAAGGGAAACATCAGGCAAATAAAATTGAAGGATAGAGGGAAATGCTTCCTGTTGCCTGCTTGAAACCATCGCCTTGTTCTGCTTTAACTTTAGGCATCTTTCTTTTGCCAGAGCTCTGACTGCTCACATATAGGGTTAAAAATGGTAAAATCATGGGGTAACATTCAAATCATAGTGGCCATCTGCATATTGTTGACATTGTGTCTACAGTATTTGTTTTGAATTTGCCTAGGAGATGCCTTCAGAGGTCAGAAGACAGCTGATTCTTGTGTGAATCAGGTACTGAGAACCCAAGCAATAGGAAAGTAGTTTTCCACCACTGAATATACTCCTCCAATTCAAGCATTTTGTATCCTATGTGCTCGTCACTTCTCCTGGGTGAGAAAGCAGTATCTCCTAGTCAGCAGTCTTAGAGAAGCCCAGGAATCCCAAACATCTTCCCCTCGATTTTCAGTATGATGGTTTTGCAAGCATTGTGGTCAGGATTAAGACAGCACAAAGTCAGTTTATAGTAAAACGGGTATCAACTTCCATCTAGCTTCCCATAAATGTATCCAAATTTCTTTGTGTTGGTCAAACCTCCCAACATTTGATCCACTGGTCATGAATGGTATCACTTACTCACAGGTTTTTTTCATACACTATCAAAGATGTTCCAGGTAATTACAGATTTTTGAATCAAGAGTCACTCAAGGTCTCCAGAATTTATACACAAACAAAAAGACTGAACCCCAGGAATCCCAATATACTCCTCAGATGTGAATATATGCAAAGCATACTCACACATTCATTCCTTAAGCATGATTTTGAAGTTTTCTGAATTGAAGAGCAACAGAAAAGGCTTACTTCAATAATAATATAAAATGAAACAACTAAACCCAACAAGCCACAAACCAAATGATATGAGCTGAAATCAAATTATTTCAAAGTAAGGATTTGTATGATTGAAATTATCTACATAACTTCATCCAAAAGTTTCTGGCAACATTCCCACACTGCTATTTTCATAGAAGTTTACATATACAAATGAATTACTATTAGAAAAGTAGGCAAAATTCAGTTCTAAGGTTAGCTGAAGTTTGGCAACTAAAGAATTTCAATACATATAACCACTAAAAAAGTGCAAATTCCTTGTAAACACTGTCTCTAAGAAGAATAAACAAAATTATGTTCAAACATATTTCAACAGCAGCTGGATTTTTGGCCTATTGAGGAATCCTTAGTATGTTCTGCAGAACTCTCAGGTCCCAAAGTGCAAAAAATATTAGGTGAATGAGCAAAAGAAGAAGGGTTTTCACTTTCTATGAATAATTCTGGAAGCGCTTCATGTGCAAGAGTAAACTTAGGGTCTATTCCTGATATAAGCCCCGTGGAGTGTTAGTAACTGGCTTTGATACGACACACACACACACAAAAGGATTCTACTACTTGCATTTTATCAGTTCATGCTTGGGGGAAAAAGCTATTTATGGTGCCTATCTGCTGGATAGTACAATTTTTTTTTTTGCACGTGTGATTATCTGGAAATAAAAGCTTCATCTCTATGTGTACATATGTACACAGTTACTCCCCTACAGAGAGATACACATCCTGTAAGTTAGCACACGTCTTTGCTTAAAGAACAATCAACTACAGCAGGCATTAGGAAGGGGAAAAAACAGTAAGAATGAGAGCCAGCATGAAGACAAATCTGTTTGCAAGCACTGGCCTGTACCGCCTACTCTAGTTCAAGTCACAGCACGAGACTCAGTAGTTTGGACTGTGGAACAGGAAAAGATCAGTCTAAACATCAAAGACTGCATCTCATAACCCTAATACTGGTACAGAACTGTGAGCCATCATGCTTAGATAGGCCTGGAAAACACTGAAACCTCGAATTCCTTCTTTTGTACAAACAGGACAGACAATAAGCGGAAAAAGAGAAAAACAAACAATCCTAGAGAAAGGAGAGGTGTTATCTAAGTACTTCTCTCTACTTATTACTACATCAATTCTGAATTCAAATATAAAATCAATTTATTTTGAAAGCAATTATGAATTAGGATGAATGGTATTTATTACTGCAGTTGGTCAGCTAAACATGAGAAAATTCATCGGGGATTCCCCAAGGTTCACGTTTGTTCAAAATTACTGGCACCAGCAAAATCCACACATTTGTGTATAAACACAGCACTGATTTCAATTGTCTGTAATCACAGAACATTCTCCTCAGTTCCTTAGCTTCTTTTTTCAGACATGGAAGGCCAGTACATTACTCACTGCACTGACATTTGCAGCTCCCCTGAAACAAGGGACACACTTCATTTTGTTTAGAGATACTGCATCAAAAATAGAGGGGGTGGAAGGGTGTTTGTAAAATTTCTTAGGGTGCTGCAGTTTCATGGCTGTGTGTGTCAACCCAAATCTGCCAGATCTGTCCCTCCATTATGCCAGCACACATGTGGCTGATAAGTGACACTACTGAAAATTCCCTTTTTCTGGCCAGGTTATTTTTCAGATATATCTGCTTCTTGAAGCAGCTCATTACACGGCTGTAAGAATGACAGGGGAGGGTGAGACTACTTCAGCCCAATCTCAGGGTGCAGTTTAATGACTTAAAAGTTGATTTAGTAAGGTCAAACCCTATGAACACAGTGCTCCAAATTAAGCTGTCACTGCAAGTAATAGTTCACCCTGATATTGTCATAAGAGCTTCTACCAAAGCAAGGAGGGGGTAGTAGGTGACTGCGCAAGTCACGCTGATCCAAATGAAAACTTACCTGGAAAAAGAGAGGTGCTTATGAATAGGATGACTTCCACAATCCAGTATCCTGCAAGCCACAGACACATCTGGATTGGCATGGGGAAAACTACGGCCCACAAGTAGCCAGAGTATTTAACCGGCTCGAAATGCTGGCTTTGGTGTTTGTGCTTCCATACACCAGGGTTTGATTCAGGGCAATCCTCTACCTACTGGTATAGCAACTCCATCCTTTCCAACTACAATAGTTTTCCCCTTTCCCTACAGTCACTATGTGCCTCTAGTTTTTACTTTTTCTCCTCTTACTCTTCACAAACTTGATTTGTTTCTATGACTTTAAGAGCGCTGGTGACACAAATAAAGAAAATTACTTTGAACCATTATTCTTCCAGAACAGCAGTGGCAGCAGCAGTGAAAATGAGCAACTGTTTTTTCAGTAGCAGCATCAACCTAAAAGTACTCAAAAGTAGTCAGATACAACAGTGCCAGGATGACAAGCTTCCAGAACATAATTCTGGCAGACTATTAGGAGAACTAGATTTTTTTTTTAAATTTTATTTTTTAGATAAACTAAATTGATTTTGACTATGTTAGAATACTCACTATGCAGGTCAGCTCGGAGTACTAAACTGACTTGCAATACTCTACAGAACCAACCTGTCATTACTTACTCCTTCACCTTTTTACCTTCCTGATGAAATTATTTTTGCCCATAGCTTTGTTTTTCAACAGAAGATTGATAAAGATGATGAAAAATAATGGGAAAACTCTCAACAAATCTTCTGAAAACACCAATTAATACTGTCTTAATTTCTAAAATTTTGAGGCTAGTTTAAAAATTAATTTTCTGGGGATGTTGCATGATGCCAGGCTTTTAAATGAAGTGTTGAGAGGCATCAATTCAGATACTGTACAGAAACAAATGCATGACAGCCCTCATACAGACTGAAATTAGACTAACTCTGAGGAGTCTCGAGACAGCGTGAATTAGGGCACAGCTCCACAGTACGAATTCTCAGGAGGCAGAGCGTGTGAGAGAGAGTCCCTCCAGACGTTTCTCAAACCAGCTTCACTGCTAGATAAAAATCTAATGGACAGCTCCATCCTCACAGACATACACAGGTATCAGAAACCAATTTTAGCATCAGACATGGAGTGACACACAGAGCTTCAATTCCAAGATGAGTATCCTTTAATCTACGTAGCATATCCAACTCAGACCAGAATGTTCCAATTTGCACAAGAATCTAAACTAAGAACAGCATCTAAAAATGTCAAAGTGAAACAAAATTAAATGGCAGCTTTTTAAGCTGTAATCCGAATGAAGGTGATTTAACCTTTAAAGGGAAACATAGGCTAGTACTGAAAGACTGTAACTTTGCAAAACCTTACACACCACCCCTGCTTTCCCAGCTGAGCTTTAGAAACATAGACATTAAACTTGGTTTTTACTCCCATTTCAAAGTGATTTTTTAACGGCTTATCAAGTTTTCTACTGCCCTACTTCCAGTTCTATTAATGTGTATATATTCTGCAAAGATACAGTTTCTGTACTTGGTGAACCCTCCATTTCCTAAAGTAAAATTCTCATGATTTTACAGCAGTCTAGACTACCAGTTTCAAGTGGAACAAAGCTGAAATCTTATTTCCAGATTTCCCAGTTTCCCTTTGGCCACAGTTATGCCTACTTTCATATTCTACATACATTTTGTAAGAAAAAAATGTTACTAACAGCTCACAAATGCAATTCCTAGGCCTTCATTTAGTGACTTCACATGAGCAAAAATATTACTTTTAGCCACTGATAGTTTATTGGCAATAGCAGAAGTAAGAGCTTTTGAGAAGAGCTGGATTAGAATTGTTCAGGAATAATGGCACATGCCAACTACATTTATAAAGGATGAGTAAATCAGGCATTTAAATAAGCATTTATTTTCAGGAGAAAAAACTTTAAAGCTGCCTTGCATTTCTTCATTTGCCTTCTAGGTGAATGAATGTTAACTCTGCAGCAGTTCAGTGATGAGAAAGAAACACCAGTCAAAACCCACAAATGCAGGGCCACTTTTTCCATCTCTCCCAGATCATCACAAAAAATAGTTTTTACCATCATAACAAAGTACTGAGTTTACTTGCTTTATTCTTATTGCTCCAACAGCTTAAAAATTAAACTCCCCTTCATGTACTCCACAATATATTGTGCCATTGTGCAAACAAAGCAGCATAATTTTTAAATTATTCCTCTTCACTACTTCATGTAAACAAAGTTTTAAAAGAAAAATTATTTTCTTTATGACTGACAGGAATAAGGCCCACAGAAAGGCACTGCAGTCAGATTTAAGTGACTGAATATCACGTTTTACACTCTTAAATCACAAGAAAAAAACAATTTTTATATTCCGCAAAAATTTACTTTCAAATAATTCCTGAGTAAATTATTAATAGCTTGATTAAATTTCAGTAATGAATTTATTACAGAGAACCATTACTGCATTTGGATAATTAAGTACATGCATGTATTTTCAAATGGTACCAGAAGAAAAGCACAGTTAAAACACACAATTATATTAAAATAATGGGATACCCTATGGACCAAAAGACAGTAAAAATTTTAAGGTGAAATAAGCAACCACATCTTTCTTACATTGAATTTGTAACAGAAGTCAATTAGCTTATTTTTTTCAAGGACCAACTTATAACAAATTTCTTCTCACATCCACATCACTATTGGCATCATCATAACACTCATTCTGCAAAATTTCTTTATATTAATCACTTCCTAAGTTCAACTATAGTTTCATTGCACACATTCTGCTTCGGCATTTGTACCATAATCTTGATTCCAAGTAGCCAAACAAACCTAAAAAAGCTAATTACGTAAAAAAAACCACTACAGAAAACATCAACCAAAGAACTTACTGCTTGTTTTTGAGATTTTAAACTACATTTGAGTGATTTGGGTGTGCTGGGTTTTTAGGTTGGCTTTTTTTATTATTGCTTTACCCTTTCAGTAATATTATATTGCATAAGCAATTTTCATCAAGATGTTAATGGAATACAGGTATCATATTCAGTTGTTAAAAACCACCACTTTTAAGTTTAAAAACTAGTCATATTCTCAAGTACCATGAACCACCCACTACCAGTTTGTGGGTTAAGAGAGTATTAAAAAGATTTTGTGCTTTATTTTATTTGTTTATCTCCTGTACTGCTGCTATGTGAAATTGATTTTATCATAGGCAGCAAAATTGCCACTGGCTGGTTTCCAACAGCTCTCTTCCCCATCACTCTCCTCTCAGAGAGCTGCTGCATCCCTTGCTCTCATCCTCCCGCACTACCTGCCCACTCTCCTTTGGGTGCTGTGTCCAGAAAGCTGGGGAGGGGGCAGCAGATCCCCTAAACCATTTGAAACACCCATGAAATAATTAGTTGCATTTATTCCAGCTAGCACATGGGCTGCTGCCTTTTGAAATCTTTGAAGTGCTGCGTCCATGCTCCTTTGTGTAAACAGGATTCGGATGTCTCTATTCTGCTCAGCACCAGTTAGACAAGTGTTCCATCTCTGAAACCTCTGTCCAACTGCCAGGAAGTTCTGAACTAATGTAACTGCACGGAAGATCAGTAACTAAGAAATTAATCTTAATTCATTAGAAAAGCAAGGTAAAAACATTTTTCCAGGCAAAGTTCTATCACATATACAAAGTAAATTCAGACCCACAAATGTTTTCCTCCAGTTTTTGAGAGACTGATTTTTGGGTACTTATAACAACAGTAATAAGATTTTCATAGTAAGCACAAGTTTACAGTTGGTCTTCCGATGGGCTTTCACATTAGATGCATGATAAAACAGTTTTAAGATCAGTAAGGTACATAATATTTAAAGAATATTGTAAACCTGCAGATGTTAAGCTATTTCCTCATGGTCAATCAGGCTATTTCCACAGAGAGCCATAAGAAAGAGAAAGACAACAACTGCAGAGGAAAGGGAATTCTTTAATGACTGCAAGCAAATTCTAATACGACTAAGTACTAATCTAGCTACTTTTTTTTTAAGCATGTGCATTTTTCAGGTGCTGTAGACACCAAAGAATGGTGTGTGGAAAAACTCCAGAAATATCTGACTTCTCCAAAATCCTTTTAAAAACTGTTCTTTCTTCTTCTCTTTCATCTTCAATATCCGTATCTGTTCAAAAATTATTGGTAAATAGATAAGACATGTCTCTTTAATGCTTATGAATGGATTTTGCCAGTACAAAACTTTTTCTGTTTCAGTAGTTTGGAAAGTTTTGATAAATCTCATGGAGATAGATGTCATAATTTCTAGCATTAGAAACTAAAGACATGAGGCCTAAAATGCTAATGACTTTCAAACTGTATTCCAGCAAAACGTGACAGGCTGTACTCACAGAAGACAATAGAGTACCATTAAGATTAGGTAATATAACTGAACAACTAGAAAGAAAGGGGAACTCACTTGAGAGTAAGCCATTAAAAAGGCTGATCAGCCTTCACAGTAAATTTGAAAGAATTTTTCCCCCACTGTGGCTGCAAAACTGATCCTAACACTGAAGCTCTGACACCTCCATCAGATAAGTATGTATCTTCTGTCTCACATAAATAAAACGTATGTTTAGAATATCCCCGTGCTATCCAGGTACCAGAAATTTTTCAGTCTTCATTCCTGAGCAGAAACTACATTGTGCCAATTTCATCTTTGTTTATCCTTAGCAGTATTTCATCATGCTTAAGAGATCTTTTCAACAGCCAAATTCTGATGTCAGCACAGCAGCGGGAATACAGTTCATTAGTTTACTGCAGCTGCAAAGCCAGCAAACACACATTGCTTTGAGTGACACCACCAATAAGCACGTGTTTTAGATTTCTAGGTAACAGTGGGGATTAACAAGATATTGCAGTCTGGAAAAAACCCTCAGATATGAAGAATGTTTAACATAGACTGGGGACTAGACAAAAGTTTGGTTTCCTTAACTCCCAAAATGGCTAAATGGCTGCAATATAACCAAGGATTTGCTATTTTGTCTGTTGTTTTTCCCTTTTCATAACAGAAGATGCACACTGACATTAAGCAGACAAAATTGCATGAATGGATTCAAATAGACAAGGAAGAAAAGTAATCACATATATGTTTAATTTCCCTTTCTATCAATCATCTCCATATTACTGTCTGCAAGCCCAAGGATAGTTTTTCTTTCACTTCATATCGCTGGTAAGAAATTAACACTTCCTTTATGAATCTTTGAGCACAGCTAAGGCTTCTGCTGTTTTGCAAACTTAGGCATACAAACTCCTCATAAGAATGCAGCATGTCATGGATTTTGTATCCAAACTTCATTTGAAATATTTAAATTCACAAAAAGTCTCCCACATTATACACATAAAAATACATACTGACTTGCATATCCACCTAAAGTGATTAATATGACTAAATCACGTCACTTATACTGAAGACAACATCAGTAGAGCTCTGCTCTGCCGCAGACTTCCAGTATGCCCCAGAGTAATATTTAGCCTTCATCACTTTGTTTCAGTTTTAGAAGAGGAGGACAAACTCAGAAATTTGTAATTTATTATTATCACAACAATTCTTATTCATCTCTTTTCCAAGGTAAATAATCCTGTATTTCTCAAACTTCTAATCAGTCTTTGTAATACTAATGTTAATACAGTACTTGGTAAGTGATTACACATACGCGTGCACACACACACACACACACACTCATGAAAGGGAACACCACAACCAAGCCATTGAAGCCATTACTTGGTTCCATTCACATTTACAAAACTTGTTCTGGAGTTAATCAAGATTGTTTGATAGAGAAGCATATTGCTCAAAGACCATCTTTCTTATTTAGTGAAGTCGGACTACTATAACTGAAGGAAAATACTTGAAGAAACGGAATATTCCATGCTGTATTTTGAAACAGTAAAGTCTAAAGACTTGCATGCCAGCCTGCCACCTATTACAAAATTTCTATACAATGCTTGGCAAACAGCCTGTAACACAGTTTTCACAGAAAACATTAGTCATTTTCTGGGTTTTTCAGGAGAGATGATGAGGCCTGATTTACAGAAGCCCTGGGCACTCAGAAATGTAATTTAAATCAAAGAAACTTGCAGTCTGAACACAAAGTGCAATAGAATGCACTTCACTTCGGAAGTCACAATTTAGAAATACCAAATCAGGCACATGAAGCCAACTCGTCCTTCTGGTATTGGGGTTTGTTTTTTTCCTTTTCAGTAACTCTTCAGTTCCCCATCTTTTAACTGCGATTAACATCATGCAGTCACCTCACAAAAAAGTATTAGCAAAAGAATAAGATTAAAAATTCTCTGAGGTTTATAGTAGAAAAAATGAGGCCATAAAGACTTCTCAACTAGTCTGTCCATTTCAGCGGTCAGACATCAGAAGTTATTACTTCTAAGTCAGCAACCTTTTGGGTTTTTTCCCCCCTTTCAAATGGGAGCTTCTTTTGCTTTCAGAACACATTTATCTTAGTGTTGCTGGGAAACCATTAGAATAATATTGTACATGTGAAATTGCCATTAATTACTGACGCACTTGTAGCAAAAGAAAATTATCAGATACAAAAACAAAGGGTGTCATCATCAATCAGTTTGAAATTCAGCAACATCTGGGCGAACTTGGCAAGCCCACATGGCCTGTTCCTCTAAGGACTGACAAAACTAGGACATTTACAAAGCAATTGGTTAATATTCCATTGGAAAAAAAAAATCAGAACACAATTTCTTCTTCTCTAACTAGTGGCCTGTCCTAGTTAATGAAAAACTTGACTGTTACAAGACTCAAACTAATTAAAAAGATTAAACTAAGAGCAAAATCAAATAAAAAATTTGGCTTTAGGCTTATGTGGCCAGCAATAGCTCAAGTACACTGCAACTGCAGTCTGCAGTTAAGTACAATTAATGAAAGTTTTAAAATTGTTAGAATAATTAACTGTGGATCATTTCTGTAACTTGGCTATATGACCTCCACAAAATTACTTATAATTCTTAAATATAAGCATGTAAATACATGCAAGTCACCTATGTCATCTATGTCTTGCCAGCAAAGAGTGTTTATTAGTTAATATACTATCCAGCCCACTTTATATATATATATATATATACACACACACACACACCTTTTCCTCTCAAACATACCAAATTCTTCAGATTTTCTTCTACCAGATGAGATTTTAATTTGTATTTTTTTGGTAATTTTGTATTTTTTAGACTTGTCTAAAATAACTACCTAGGTAAAAGCCAGGTCAGATCAAAGGTCCATCTAACTACACAACCTCAGAGAGTGGCCATTAACTTACACAGAAGTATCAGGGTTAGTTAAGAGTAACTTTTTTTTCCTCTCACATAACTACAGCCTGCTCCAAAATATTTAAGTAGCAACAAGCAACCCTTCTCAATTTTAACATAATGGAACAGATGCCTAAAAAACAGCTGTACATGACATGACAAATTATTAGCATTAGCTGTTTCTAGTGGTAGGAAGATAGAGACACAACAGGCCAAACTACAAAGGGGCCAATACCTAATAACCAGAGGAATGTGCAGAAAGACAATGGAAAGAAGAAGAGGGAGAGTGTTTGTTTTGTTCTGGCACAAATACATATAAGATAACTAAGAAATGCCAAGGGACAAGATAGGAAGACTTCAAGGCACACCTGGATTGCTAACCTCTCCAGATGACTACAAGCTAGGCCTTGGGGTGGGGATGGCAGTGGGAGAATTGGAGAGAGGATGAAAGGGTGCGGGGGGCATTGAAATCAAAAGTGACTTTCACAGCAAATGCCTTGCCAAACTATCACCATGGGAAAAGGAACAAGACTATTGGTCTGACTGAAAAACAAAAGGACAATCACTCTCCAAAAAAACCCAAACGCCCACAAAACAAAAACCAGAATCCTAACCCAGCTATGATAAAGAACTGTATCTCCCTCACTAAGTTCTAACCTATAAAACTTAATTTCCCAGAAACATATTTAAACATTGCCTGAAACCTGTGTTAAAAATCTCCATGTTGAAATTAATTTATCACTTATTTTCCTTTGAAAAGTTTCAGAAACTTTTCTTTTACTTTTTTATATTTAGTGTCTGATTAAATGTGCTTTTTACAGATTTTATGAATTAGTGTTGCTTACACTCATATCTCCAGGTAAAAGAAAATGCTGCACTGTAAGTATATTTTTTCTACAGACTTGTCTTACACTTTACCAAACTACACAGTTTTTAGTACAAAGCTGCATCTGAACTCACAATCATGCATTATTTCTTTTACATTAAAAACCCTAGCAGGCCTGATAGTTTTCCAGAAACAATGCCAATGTCCCCATCACTATGTCAAAAGAAAACATTTGCTAACTTTCACATTCAAATTGGCTCTGAAATTCCTTCAACATTCTAAGGTAGGACTGCCACAAAAATAAGTTCGTTTTCCCCCTGTGCCTGCCCAATTACTTGTGAGTTCTCGTGATAAATTACACAAGAAAATGGTTCAGGTTAAAATTAACACATCTGGGGAGGGGGGGGTGTTCTGGTGTTGGTTGGTTTGGCTTTTTTTCCTGCTAAGTTTTAACCCGAATCTGTCAACCCTTCCATTCTGGTGTGCAGCAAAACAAAACGTTTGTAAAGAGGGTACAGAACAGAGGTTGGGACAAGCACGTGAGAGCCCCATGTATTTTGGTGGCAGTTCTGGCTTTGCCTACAAGGGCTGTTGATGTCACTCACTGAGAAAATCAGTCTCTATGCATTTCGAATTGATGGGGCTATTTGTAATGTATCTGACAATTAAGTACACAACTATTAATCTTACTCATAATGACTAAAATGTTTTATATAAATGACATTTAAATATTCTCTTGTGATCAAAGTTGTATCTGGAATTTAATAGCTTACTGACAGCAATATACAAGCCTGGAGTTTAACGAGGCAGTAAAATGCAATCAATCTTGAAAAAATTTCAACAGTCCTAAAGAAGTTTTGCAGCAAAGCAGATGCCAAGTTTCTAGAACTTCTTTTAAAACCTAAACTATCTTATGGAAAGAAATATAATATTGCTAACACAATTGCTCTCAAGTTTTATTTAGTTTCTGGCTTGATCTTGGAACTGAAGGAGGGCTTCTTGAGTGCCTCAGAATTGTTTGTTTTCCCCTTCTATCACTTGGTTAAGTCAAAGTTACCATCCCCCTTCACATGCCTTACCCAAACTGTCAAGCATCTGACTTGCAGCCCTGAAACCAATCACTATGTAATTTCAACATCTGCCCTGTAAAGAGAAAGACTGACCTAAAAAAAAGGTATTTTCTAGTCAAAAGTACAGTAAACTTCAACACTCTGCTACATGCCAGCTGCCTAGTTTGCTTAAACTTAGTTGGATCTATTGAATGGACACTTGACCCCAGCCACAGCACACCAGTTAAAATCACTGCCTCAACAGCTGGAACTATACATCACATACTGTCCCACTTTAAGAAGGCACCAAACCATCTATATAATCTAACACACCAGAAACTACCTTTGACTCAATTAAGCACCTGAACTTGTGCTTCATTTGCCATACATATGCAATCCTGAGGCATTTCCTTTCTACATCCCTCAAAAGATGCACATTAATTTTAAAATTCTCAATGTTTTCATTTTCAGGACAGTGATAATGTTATCATACAGATATATCAAAACACTTCGAAAGTATCTGGCCCACATTTTATTACCCACAACCCCAAGCAAAAGGAGGGAAAGGATATAAAAACATTCTTTTTAAAAGCCCTTGGCATAAAAGCTGCTGCTCAGGCACTCTGGGACAGGTGCCCAGAACGTCTCAAGTTCCAATAATAAGAAAAGCTTTCATTAGGAGGTCTAGACACAAAAATACAGATGCGATATCAGAAAACTTGCTAATAAGGACACAAATTTGTAACCAATTAAGTTGGCCATGACTTCAACAAGCTAAAAGAACAAAAATTTGCAGGAACTGACCCATAGCCTGGTGGCCAAAACTCTAAGCTGAACATTTTCTGTAAGAGGTAAGAGCATCTTTGGCTGACGCATGGCCAAGAAGACAAAAAATCTACAGTTTCAAGAACTGATTCATGCCTAAGTTTGTACATTCTGTTTAAGCTGGCTTTTATCATTAAATCATATTTAAAGTTCTGGAAAGTTATCTTTTGAAGAAAACTTGAAGAAATTGAACAAAACTTTTTCAAGCATTTCCATCTCAAGCACAGCATCATCATAATGTTCCACATGTCCAAATGAATTTGCTTTTATAAACTAAGTCAATATAAAGAAGCATAGACTTCATAAAGAACATACACGGTATACAAAAGCATAAAGAAAAATATATTTGTTGGTTTAGTTCTAGAGCGTACAATACTTCCCATTTTCTTGATCCTTCAGTAAAACCAATATCTGACAAAAAAAAAAATTCCTCTAACTCAGATTAAACAGTACCAATACTGTAAGAAAAATCTTTATTGTTTCAGTGATGCTGCGTGCAGTAACAAAGTATTTGTTCCCATTTAAAGTTAGTCTCAAATCTTTTGCCTGTCTGAATTCTGTAACAATAATTCATTAAAAAATAACAAAAAAGTCCGCTCTTAGCCTGAAAATGATGTCTAATACACACACATGTGAATTCAGCAAAACATGTATAGATGATTTTGAAGTTCTATTATTCCTATTATATAGGAATGACATAGTTCACCATTGCAAGTCCACCAGCTGGGACAAAATAAAACACCTGTTCCAAGGATCACCTCAAAACTGCATTCCTCTACATTCCACAGACTTTGATCCAAGGTATCTGTCTAAACAATCACAACTCTAGCATCTTCTCCTGTAACTGGCAATATTCCACTGAAGTTTTGAAAATACTAGACTGGACTTGTCCATTCCATAATTTTCAAAACTGTAAATGGACAACAAGGCTCGTTTTCAGAAAAACCACTATGTGCCTTGCTGCTTAAAAAGCAAAACACAAAGCCTACATTCTCTTCATATTTATAGCTAAAAAAACTTTTCAATGTACTAACTGACTAGCCAAGACCATGATTTCTATTTTTCAGTCTTTGTGGGGTCACTGCTGTCATGGGAAACAGATCATCAGATGACAGAATATTTCTGATCTCTAAAACTTATTACTGCATCTCCACCCTGGGCATAGGACCAAATCACAGGTTACAAAAACCTTTGGTCCAAAGACCATGGTGTTAACAAACGAGCTGTGTCAATATTTGATCAATGCTCAACTTAATTCTCTATTTTCAGCATGGACTTAAGAAATAATACTACCGTATCACAATAGCATTTAGGGTTTTTTTTCCAGGGGAAAAAGGGATTAACAAAATAAAAAAGAGAGGCAAAACTCACAGTCCCGCAGGATGCTGTCAAACAAGCAGAGAAGATCCAACAACACCTTTTGCTTATGAAAATTTAGAAATTTTGTCAGTTATACTAAATAGGAAAAAAATTATATGTATTACACTAAATTGAAAAATCTGAGGCAGGTTTTACATTTGAAACCATTTCAAAAGGCCATCCATAAACTCCAGAAATTAAGCTTTGCCTTTTGCAAACAGTGTGACCTTTTCAACCAAGAATACCCTTATGTAGATTTACTTGTTTTCCCAACTATATCACAATCAAATGCCGGAACTCAAAAAACCACCTAGCTTGCCAAATAATTTTGCTAACATATCCTGTAATTATTACTTATGATTCCACTTCAGACCTCTCCTCTAAATTGTGGCTATGTTTCATGTACAAATTAGCAGTTAATGTATCAACTCTGGCATTGAGAGAACTCGCAAGAGAACAGTAATGAATTACAAAAATGGGTCCTCCTCTTTTAAGGAAAAGCAGCGAAGTCCTAATCCCTTAAAGGTCTGCAGGCAGGAAGGACAACAAAACTCTGGCAGTTCTCCATTCCAGTGATAAAATGTTTACTCTAACAAGCAAAAGTTGCAGGGAAGGGGGTGGTGGTCAGAATTGCTCACCTTTAACCGTTTAACCACCTCATCGTTGGTAATTTTGTCCGTAATCTCCTTCACTCCAGGAGGATAGTAGATGATTTTACCGTCGGCAGCAGGTTTTGGTTGGGTAGCAGGGAAGTCCATCCTGGCGCTGCTGGTTATAAACTTTCCTTCTCCACAGTCCTCTACCGGCCTCTATCGGTCAGAAAACAAAAGTTCAACAGAATGGAAACGACTTTCTAACCCTCTTTTTCCATTCCTCACCCTCAATTCGCTGAAGGCCCCGGCTATCGCCCCGCCGGCCGCGCCCCCCAGCGCTGCCCCCGCCGCATCCCGGCGGGAGCGAGGCCCGGCGCGCCGCCGCTCNGCGGGGGCGGGCCCCGGCCCGCCGCCGCTCCCTGCGACTCGGGCCCCTCCGCTCCCCTCCGGCGCCTCCTTTCATTGCGGGGCTGCTCCAGCCCAACACTGTTAGTTCGCAGCCGACGGTTTTACAATGAAATTTGGGGCCCAATCGAGGGGTACCCCGCGGCCGAGGGCCCCTTACGGCCCGGGGGGTGGGCCGGGAGCGCCGTTCCCGGCCCCAGGGGGTGGTTCAGAGCCGGCACACCGGCCCCAGAGCCGGGAGACGAGGCCTAAACAGTTAGGCCTCAAAACTATCGGGAGGCAGAGAAGCCAACAGGAGAGGGGGAGGGAGGGAGGAAGG
>VZTH01013988.1:698689-717699 GCA_013397815.1 Aleadryas rufinucha
GGGGAGGCTCGGGCGGAGCGTGCGCCGCGGGAAGCCAGCGCCGCTCTCCGCCCGCCCAGGGAAGCGCAGGGCGGGAGGAGCCTTCGCGCCGCCGCCGCCCCTTCCCCTTCCTCTTCCTCTTCCCCTGCGCGCTCGCGGCGACGCCCCGCCAGGAGCCCCCAGCCCCCGCCCCGGGGTACGGGCGAGGCCTCCCAGTAAGTCTCGCACCGTGCGGAGCCTCGCGCTGAGCGGACAGTACCGGGCGCGGCCGGCGCAGCGCTGCCTCAGCTTGGCGCCAAAAACCCCGGAGCGGCCGGGCTGGGCGGACTCCTCCAGGGCGGCGGGGGCACGGCCGGCGCCGAGCGGCGGTGCCCGACTGCCGGCAGTGTCAGCGAGCGAGCCGGTGGGTTCCCGGCTGCAGGGCGGGAAGGCGAGAGTTACGTTGGTGCTTCCTTACGGAGCCTGGGCCGCTCATGGCTGCGCGGGCTTGTCTGGCCGGTCCCTCAGGCATCTGGGGCCTGATCAGCGTGATAGAGAAGAAGGTGTGGGGAAACGGTGTGTGGGGTGGCATGGTGAATGTGGTGGCAGGCGAGAGTGAACAGTGCTTCTTCAGGCAGATGAGGGGAAAGAACTATCCACACTTTGGTTATAAATCTTAAGAAGAAACTTGAATATGCAGACCAAAGGAGCCCTCGCCAGCCAACTCAGGAAATCCTTCCGTGCAAAATGTCTTTGTAATTTAATATTCATGTTTCCAAGGAATGGGATATGTCTGGAAAGTCAGTAGCAAAGTGGGATATATCTGTCTGTTTTGAATCTGTAGTATGTACCCTGCCTGTTTGAAGTATAGGTGGCTATGGAGTGTTTTTTGGGTGCCCGTGCTGCTCGGAGAATGTGTGTGACAGCTGAAAGATGACTTTTAACTGATCAAGACTAATTTCGGGTCTTCAGCTGGTTATTTTTGTTATTCAAACCAGCTGAAAGTACTATTTTTCCTGATTGTGAAAATCTCTAATGAATTTTCTTTAGAGCAAATTGAAGGCAGGAGGTCAGGACCAGTCTCCATGGAGGGACGTTTTCTCCGTGGGGGTTGCACAGGTATGACAAGACCCTTGCTAGGCTCAGCAGAGTGACTGACATGGCCTGGCAGTGGCGACGGAAAGATGCAGGAGGATGAGGGGATGGGAAAGTAAGATTATGGTGAAGTATGCCAAATTCCAGCTTTACAAGGGGTGGGTGGAAAATGTACAAAGACTGAGAAGCTCTCTGGAACTTCTGGTGTAGTAGCATGTGGGTGGGAAATTGCTCTCCTACACTTGTGTTCATTGTCTCCCTGCAGTGTTGTCATAGGGGTGTTAAAGCCTTGAATGTCCACAGCCTCTATGAAATCAGTTTAGAAGGATTATAGTGAAAATGACTGAGAGTTGCAAGGGACATTTGGAGGATCTCAGACACTGATTTTGACATTTAGAGGAGTGTAATCAGACCAGGCATTTAAATCTGGCTGTGAGTCCAGACTTAGATGAAATGATTCTCTCCACGCTTAAGGATCGATGGATTTGGGCATTCACAATGGACAGGTGACCCTAAGGTTGTACTGATTAGTAAATAAATAAAGCCAATACAAAGCATGTAATCTTTTTTTCGTAATCCAAACTAAAAGGGCCATTTAGATTTGCCTTAGAGTTGAAGTACTCAGACTAGCTATCAACTTTAATTTGTTGTCAGTCAAATAAGATGTACTGTCAGAACTAATACACATTGAACATATATGGGTCTTCTCTCCTTATATTTGTTACATAAGGTACTTCCTTCTGTAATCAAATTACTAATATAAACCATTTGGCGTAGGTTCCTTATTTTTAATACATTTGTATTAGCACAATAAATTAGAAACAAATCCTAGAAGATTATTTTGTAACTAAATAAAGTATGTATCAAAAACCTATATGAGCTGGTTTCAGTTTAAATAGAAAAAGACAGAATCTAAGTTAGTAAAAGTGATGCAAGAAATAAATTTGAAGTGTCTGTTGCTAAGGTTTTTTTCATGAACTAAAAAACTTTTATGAGAAGCTAGAACTAAAAGTTTCTAGCTTCTCATAAAGCTAGAAAGATGTTAGGCAGACTTCTCTTTGGGCAGAATTGAAGTAGTACGGGTGTTGCATTCCAGAAATTTCACCTAAGTCTCTGAACTTCCTGGGTTTTAATATTTATTTTCAAATATTCTTTAGTTATTATTGAAAAGCACTGTTTTATGTATATCATTAGTGTGATCTACAATGTCATAACTTCTTGTCATAATCTGGTAGTTACAAGATTTTTTTTTTTCACAAACTGACACCATCTTTACTTAGAAATACTTATACAATGGGTCGTGAAGTAGGACTAAGAACGTAATGGTAAAGGGCTATGCTCCCACAACTTGCTTTTAGTCTAAGTTAAGGAGAAACATGGTGCAAAGCCTGTAATATACACTTCTAATCACTTTTTATTTTTCACCAAAGAATAAAATAAAGTCTTGCCTTGTAAGGAATATGTACATTGAAAGTAGCATGTAGTTAGACATGACAATTCAAAGATTTTACTTGAGAGTGCCAGGCAAGATTTGCTCATTCAATTAAAATTCTGTTTCATCTTATGCAAGTTCTTTGTGCATCCCCACACTGAAGTACTCTTGGTTGTGGACCCAGATCTCTCTTGTCTTCTTGGAGATTTGAGATAAATAGTGAAGTTAGAATAACACACAAAGTCTTGAAAGTCATCAGTGGAAGGTTGACTATCAAGGAGTTCACACAAGATTCCTGCTTTTACGGGTAATGGGTGATTAGTCAGCAATATGTTAGCCAGATATGTGGTGTTCTGAATGAGTCTTGGACAAATCATATCAGTAAACTGGCTGAGAGGAGTAGGTGCTCATTCTGTAATCATGGGCTGATTAGGCAATGGTCCTATCTTTTCTCAGAAGAGAAGCAGTGGGATTTGTACTTTTGCACCATTTGAAATTCTAAAGGGCTAAAACAGAGCATGTGGTTCTGACACCACACCCAATTAAGGGAGATATGAATGAACACTTAACTGCCAATTAGCTTGAATATATGCATGGCATTTTCAGAATGTAAAAACATAAAAGCTTCAGATAATCCTACCTGTGGTAGTCTTTAATCTGAATTGTCCTGAAGTCTGCTCTCATCAGATATGACTACAACTGCTAGTGTCTAGTTTGTTGCTTTTGCTTGTTTGACCTTCACCCTTCTAATTTCAGCAGGCAGCTGAGATCTGACTTGGACTGTGCTTGTACAGCTGTAGCCAGGTTCACATGATCCCTTGGGTTTTACTGGATGGCTCTGTCTAACAATATGACCGAATCCCTTAGTCTTTACCCAGATTTTACTGTTTCCATTGGAATTTTATTAGCTTTACTCACATTATTTTATTGGAATGTATTTACTCAGATCTGCTCTTGTTTGTTTTTATTATATCTTGGTCTATGATTGCAAGTGTTATTCATGAGCAGACTGAAATAAAGGGTGCTGAACACCTGTGGGGCAGCCTTGTGAGGTGCTTCTTTCTCTGTATTGTGATAGGACAGGTTCAAGGAAAGGATCAAGAAAGGAAAAATGTGGTGTTTTTACTGGTGGGGGAAATAGTGCAGCACAGGGTTTTCAGAACAAAATGCATTTCAGGTGAAACAGAAGAGAGTATGGAGTAATTACTTCAAGCACAGAAAATCCTTTAATTCATGTTGATTAAATTAAGCTATGCTCATGTGTTTCCAGGAACTGTTTAGTGGTTGTCCTCAGGTCTTTGTTAATACAGTAAACATGGATAGTAACAATGACTAAGAAGTAAACAATCACATTAAGACATGACAGTGTGTTGTGAACTGCCATAAGTAATATCTGTCATTCAGCTGGGCAGACAAGTAAGAAATCCTATCTAGTGGGTTAGGAAAGCACTTGTCTTCCTAATAATAATTAGGAAGTTAAAATTAAAGTCCAGTTAAAATTATAGCCTCTAAGTTTTCTGCACTGGACCTTCAAAGTTATCCCTGATGTTTCTAATTAAATGTTTCAGTATAACATATCTTTGATAACATCACCTAATTGTTTTAACTGCCTATTTTAATAGTTGATGTATTTTACATCTGCTGTAAATTGAGTGGGTCAGAGGTGGATTTCTTGACAACGTGCAGTCCATAATGAAAAAGCTCCAAAAGGTGTTCCATTCCAGGGGGTATTTACAGTGAAATTATTCTTAGAACAGACCAGGAAGCGAGCTTTGTCCAACAACCAGGGACTTGTGTGTCTCCTGTTTTCTACATTGACAGGATAAAATCTATAAAAGGGTGCAAGAGGACTTACGTGTATTACATCATAAAGACATAAAGACAATCAGATGGAGACACAAAGTGCTTCTGTGGAAGAGTCCCACAACTCACTGGGTCTTCATGGAGTAGTACCACTTCTGAATAATACCACTTCTGGAATGACCAAATACTGTATGGATGATAAACTCTTTTGAAACTGATCCCTAGCCACGATTTGTCTAAATGTTATTTTTGCTCTGGTTTTGGTAAGGAGGGCTTCCCCCTGTGCTGCCTAAAAATGTCCTTATTCTGAATCATGCTTAGAAATAGGGCAGTTATCATAGAATTATAGAATAGTTTGGGTAGAAAGGGACCTTTAAAGGTCATCTAGTCAGTCCAGCCCCGCTGCAGTAAGCAGTGACATCTCCAACTAGATCAGGTTGCTCCAAGCCCTGTCCAGCGTGACCTTGAATGTTTCCACAGATGGGGCATCCATAACCTCTCTGAGCAACCTGTTCCAGTGTTTTAGCACCCTCCTGGTAAAGAATATTTTCCTTATATCTAGTCTAAATCTACACACTTTTGGTTTAAAACCCAACCCCTTATCCCAACAGGCTCTGCTAAAAAGAACATCACTCTTGTAAGTCCCCTTTAGGTACTGGAATGCTGTTATAAGGCCACCCTGCAGTCACCCTTCTCCAGGATGAACAACCCCTGCTCTCTCAGCCTTTCCTCACAAGAAATATGCTCCAACCCTCTGATCATCTTCACGGCCTTTCTCTTGACCGGTTCCAACAGGTCCATGTCCTTCCTGCGCTGGGACCCCAGAGCTGGATGCAGTGTTCCAGGTGGGGTCTCACCAGAGCAGAGCAGAGGGGCAGAATCCCCTCCCTGGCCCTGCTGCCCACGGTGCTCTGGATGCAGCCCAGGATATATTTGGCTTTCTAGACTGTGAGTGCCCATGGCTGGGTCGTGTCCAGCCTCTCATCCACCAGCACCCCCAAATCCTCCTTGACAGGGCTGCTCTTGATTGCTCTTGATTCGTTAGTTCCTCAGCCTGTGTGTGTGTATATATACACATATATATACAATTGCCACTGAACTTTTGTAGTGTCCTGGTGCATTCAGAAATGACAAGGATTGTCACTTTACATTTAAGCCATTGTGAAAAAGTATATATTTATGAATACATTTGTAATTTACAAACCACTCTATTGACAGAATGATTGCACTTCTTTCACTTCCTTGCAAGTGAAGTAAAATCAATTTATTGGCAGCTGCAGATTGGTGATTTCACTGGAAAATTTTTAGAAGCCTTCATGATCCATTGCTAGTTTTGAACATTCAGAAACTGAAGTTACAGCAGCCTACTGCATGTCATCTATCCACCTCCTTTCTAGCTGCTCTCAATAATGACTTGTCACCATTCACTCCATAATTACATTCTCAAGGTTATTTCCATCTCTGCTCCTGATGTGTCCAAAGCACATACATTTTCACCTATTCATTTCTGACAACCAAGTCTACTTTTCTCCAATAATATATTCAATATGTGCATTTATCATCTTTTCTTTCCAGAAGATGTCTTTGCTTGCACTATATTGCAAAAGCTTCAATTTTCTTTGTCACTATCAATAATTTCTCAAAAGTCACATTCAGAAGTTGCTACAGGAAAAATTAGGCATTTCACCAGTCAGATCTTTCTACTTTCATGGTGAAATTTTTTTTCCAGGCTTTTATAAGGGAAGCCATGGATGGATCAACTATTCTTCAAAATTTTCCAGTTTCTATTGGGCAGGTTCTGATTGGGTAGATTTGATCCCAGGTAAATGAATTTATGAACAGTCTCTATAGCTGGACCACTAATCATGAAGCTAGCTAATACACTGTTTTTATTAATTAAGTAAAGTTATTTTATTTATGGCATACTCAAGAATACCCTGTGTTTTTTATTAGCCTTTTATTGTCTCTCTAATATTTGGTGTACAGCACAAGTGCTTGTGACAGTGCTATGTCATCTGCTGAAGGTCATTTAAAAGAAGTCAATTTCAAATTTCAACTTTTCCATTCTGTGAAGTCCTTCCGAGATTTTTTTTTTTTGTCCCAGCCAGGCTACAAGGAAATTTGCAATTACCTGTAGTTTTAATAGTAGCACAAGGCTCTTTATATTCACTTGGTATTTTTTCAAATAACAAGGCAGATTTGGGGAAATACTGAGTGTATGGGATTGCTTAGAGGAAACACTGCTGGGGAAATTGGGAAAGTTTGGCAGTATGTTTAGCCCATGGCAGCTGTTTTCTGGAGGCAAGACAATGAATCTCTCCCCCAGCCCCATTAAATAAGAACTATACAATGATCTATTAAAAAATGAGAACATGTGCTACTAACAAGTTCTGATTAAGAGGCTCATTTCTGAAAAGTATCAATTATATTTACGATGCTGCTGTTGCTAATTCTTCCAGAGATATAATGTCTGCTGCTTGCAATAAAGAAAAGAGTGATATGAAACTTTACAAATTAATATGAACTTGGAATTTACCATTATGGTCAAAGAAAGACGTTTCATGAATGGATGTGCAGCCTCAGAGCTGTACTGTAATGACGGGGTCATTTCACGTTGATGGATAGGTTATGTGGTTTATTATTCAGAGGCTTAAAAAAGGGTTGCATTTATCAAACTTGGGGAAGCATCAAAGGGTGTGGGTATGACTGTGTGAGCAACAGGATCATTACAGTTTGCCTTTGAACAAAGTCAGGAAATATATTGATCATATGGGTTTATGCACTAGGGGAGCAACTAATGATGATCCAGTCAATGTGTTCTGTGAACGGCTCAAGGGGATAATCATTAAAACGTTACACCACTACACCATTTTGGAACCTGAATATGAAAGTTGGAATTTCAAACCCTCATAAAGAACAATTTGCATTTGAATTTCTAGAATAAAATTACTTCTTTGGTTTGTGCTGCTCCAGTCACTTCATCATTACAATTCTGCTTCAGTTAATGCACTGGACATTTGCATCCAGGTCATTAGCCATCATGACAGTAGCAGCACACTGACAACGTAGTGATCCAGCAGCAGGGAATACTGAGTATCAATGGAAGAAGATTTTCCTAAATTCAGGATATGTTGCAGCAGAGAAGCTAAATAAGGTTATTTGAGCCAGTACTTGTGTGGGTGCTTGACAAAGCAGACATCGAATTGGGATCTAAAGAGAGCACAGAATATCAAGTATTGAGTAGACAGAGCCAGAAGAAGCCTAGACAGGGCAAGAGCAAACACAGAAATGAGAAAAGTATAGTCTTGACAAAAATGCTTAGTAATACAAATTGTGTTAACAATATTCAGATTTTTAGCCATAAATTCTTCATGATGCAATATAAAAAAGTCCATGATGGTGGAGTGATCAATGGAGGTGATACTAATGCCAGCAGAGGGATTACTCCTTGTAGAGTGGTATGTATCCACTTAGAATTTCACCAACATCTAATACCACTATTTTTATCCTCTCTGAATTTGGCAAGGCAGCTCATGTGTACTCTCTGTAATATACTATAACTACACTGTATCAAGCACATGAACACTTGCTTTCTTAAGTATATCTCTGTTATGTGCTTTTTATCTTCCAGACACTGCATACTTACACCTAATCATTTCTATTTTCAGGGAAGCACTTGCTAAAATTGTAAACTTCCTTCATCTAAGTCCTTTAATAAGGCAGAAAAAGACTTAGCTGCCACGTGAACATTTAAGTCACTATTTTAGATGTAGTCAGGTTTTGTTTATGAAATGCCATTGACCTGTATTTAATGAATAACTTTTAAACCTTCAAGATCTGCTCAGCAGCCACCTCCAATCCAGAAGAAAACTGGAGTGAATCATATTTTTCATCCATTTTCAGTATCATTCAGCTGCCTGGATGCACTCTGTTAGGCATTAATTTTTCTTCAAAAAACAATAACAATATCTTCTTTTACACAGCTTCACAGTAAAAAAAAATGATTTAAATGAAAAAATATGTTGACAAGTCTATCAGATTCTGAATATAATAAGACAGAACAGAATAATGTTACTTCTAGGGGAGAAAAGCAATAGATCCTTAAATCCCCTAAAAAAGCTGCTTCATACAGCAAGTACAAAATAACACTATAAGAAGTACACAAGTGCTGACATAATATATGAGTAGGAAAAACCCCAGAGTCTCTATAGTTTCCTGAATTTAAGCAAGCTTGCAGTAGTATTTTGTCTGTCTTACCAAAGCCTTATTTTGGTGTTTGTCTCTCTGTTCCTTTCTAAAAGATTTGTCCCTTGACCTGCTGCTTCGTGTGGGAAATTAAAACACAAGAAAAGGTATGAATGAACAGGAGAAATGGGATGAGCAAAGATGTAGTAGAAAATCTGCAGCTGGCTGGACAGTAGGAGTTTCATGTGAGCAAACAAAAAATGCAAAGATAGAAGGTGAAATAAATAGCACTGAGTGAACTGTAAGTATCTTTTAGATATCATTATTTGTGGACTATAAGTACAATTTTGCCCAATTCACGATGAACTGGAGAAGCCAAATTTTGAGAACAATATAATTAAATGTTCTGTTATATATCTTAAAACAAGTTACACCTACAGTTCTATTTACTTAATTAAAGGCTCCTTTCAATTTTGATTTTGGCTTTGCATATTTAGCAGCCATTAAAATAATCTCTTCGGAAACTAGCTGAACAAACTTGCAAGAAGATTTTTAAAAACAGAACATACTATTAAACTCAAAAAGGAGATGGTTGTGGATTTCTTTTGCCCCTTGTTTACATATGAAGGGGAATTTCAGGTCAGCTGGAGAGCTACATCAAAATATATTGGGAGCTTTTATGTCTGTGTGCACGTCCTGCTTGCTGTTTTGCTGCTGCTGGTTAATCTTCTTGCTGAGGCCTGGGAAGACCATACGTGTGATAGTGGCTGCAGTCACACTTGAGAGTGACACAACCTGCCATCCCCAAAGTGGTGAACCTGTCAGTGTAGAGTTTTGAAAAGTAAATGAAACAAGCTTAAATTATGGAAATGTTTGTTTTCTATTTCATCCCATTAATGGGTTTAAACATAATCTAGGTATAGATTTACTTGTATGTGCCTTTTATAATTGCTGAATTTGAAAAGTACATGTATAACCAGAAACAATTAGGAAAGTCCAAAAACGTGTGTCTTTAAGAGTCATCAGTGTCACAAACTACATAATGCTGCTGTGGAAAATAATTATCAGCACATGTATGGATGTTGTGGTTTAACCCCAGCCAGCAACCAAGTTCCACACAGCCACTCAATCTTTTTCTCACAGTGGAATGGGAAAGAGAATTGGAAGGGTAAAAGTGAGAAAACTCATGGGTTGAGATAAAGACATTTTACTAGGTAAAGCAAAAACCTCACACACAAAGAAAACCAAGGAATCCATTTACCACTTCCCATGGGCAGGCAGGTGTTTAGCCATCCCCCAGAAAGCAAGGCTTCATCACCTGTATTTGGGAAGTACAAACACCATCACTCAAAATGTTCCCCCCCTTTCTCATTCTTCCCCCAGTTTTAAATACTGAGGATGACACTGTATGGTCTGGAATATCCCTTTGGCCAGCTGGGGTCAGCTGCTCCAGCTGTGTCCCTTCCAAACTCATTGTGCACCCCCAGCCTCCTCACAGAAGATGCCTCAACTCTGTGTAAGGGCTGCTCACCAATAATAAAAACATCTCTGTTGTATTATCAATCCTGCTTTCAGCACAAACCCAAAACACAGCCCCATACCAGCCACTGTAAAGAAAATTAACTCCACCCCATCCAAACCCAGCACAATGGATGAGGGGGAAATTGGCACTTTGTTCTGCTGAATATGTAGCCTTTTCTACTCTTCTACTGTGTAGTATGTTTAGGTTATTTTTTGTACATGGAAAATAGGCAAGTTCTTAATAAAAACTGATATAAAGATAAAATTCTTACTTAAGTTTTGAGGTACACATTTTTGTCTCCTAACCATCACCACTGCACAGAAGAAGAAATGCTAACTCAGAAATTGAAGAACCACAGAAAATAATGAACTACTGCCATTTAAATGTTCTTTTGTGTCTTCTTTCTTCCAGGTTTTGGGGAATGTAATCAGAGGAATAAAGCAGTTGAAAGAGTTCAGTTTTTGATCATCTATTTGAAAAAAGCTTAAACATGTTTTCATGCTGGTTGTATCAGCTGTTTTGGTTTGGGGGTTGGTTTGTTTGTTTGTCTGGGTTTTTAATAAGTTGTCTATTACAGATGGGCCCAGATCCAAATGACACCTCCTCTGCTCCATCCGGAATTGTGTGTATCAGGTTGCAGATACCAATCTGAATGTCATGAGCTAGAGCAGGGTGGAATGGAGTTTGTCTTAAGATATGATTCCCTCATTCTTTGAATTTGGAATTGTCATGAATTTGACAGGTATAAGCTAACTAATTTTTGCCTAGTCCTTAAATAAATGGGAAACTGTAGACGGTCCTGTTAAAAGGAGTTACTGTCCTTTTATGTCTCTGAAACTGTAAGATGGTCCTTAGCTGCCTGTGGCTTTCTAAATTTGAGTTTCTTTTGTTGCTGGTGTTATTCACTGGAAAAGAATGTGGCCCCATTTCCAGTGAGAGAGGGTATGAAATGTTAAAAAATAGAAGCAATAGGTGGATTTTAAAGGGACTAAAAAAAACCCCCAAAGACATCAGAATTTACAGGAAAGCAAAAGAAGGCGTTCTTCCTCATTCAGCAACAACCAAGTAGCTATGGAGTTCATTTCCTATCTATATAATTAAGTTCTATCATGTGACAGTTACAAAGAAGCACATAATAAACAAAGGATTTTCTTAAAAAATAGTAGTCTACACAGCTGTTTTTAAATGCACATTGCTCACTCCCTGCTCCCTTCCCCCATCTACTTGGCTTCTTGTTTCAGCATAAGACATCTGGCATACAAGTTATTCAAGTTCAGAAATTAGTCACTGAAATCTAATTAATAAATGAGTGCTAGTGGGTTTAGACCATAACAAGTTCCCTAATTCATTTTTACAAGCAGTTGGAGTAATCCACAGATGTTTGTGACAGGTGTCAAGCACAAGGATTGCTGTAACTAGCAGTTTTTGTGTAACAAATGGTAAGTGAGGAAAATTGACTCTAAGCAGGATACCTGCAAGATATTTATATATTGTAGAATTTTGAAGCCATTGAGTTGTGGTATCAGAAAATTTTTTAAAATATTCATGTCTGGATAGGACATGTATTGTACGTATCTGTACTTGAGAATAAGGCCTTCATGAAACTATTTTGGGAAATAAATAAAATAGATTTTTATATTGTTTTAATCTTATATTAATTGAAGGTCATTCACTTGGAGGAAAACAGGTTCATAAATTACTTGTGATTGGCAAGCAATTAACTTCTGATAAATGAATTGCATGGGCAATGGAGTACAGTCTGTCTTGACAGGTAAAAGCATTTTTTCATTTGAGTAACATTAATAAATGATTGAAACTTGCCTAAAATTCAGGCTTGTACTTAACATTAGATCTACTTAGAAATTCCATCCTGCAACAAGGTCTAGTATTTTGACATTTAAAATTTCTGAATTGGCGCAAATGGCATCTCAAAATTTTCAGTATTATGAAAGTACTGTTTTTTATTTAAAATCACTGAAGAGTTTTAATGATTTTTTTTCCCAAAACTTAGTAAGGTGAAATGGATTGATAACTTAGTATCACAAAACCCATAAAATACAAAAATATATAAACTGAATTTTACTTGTACTATTACATAGTCAAAAGAAAATAATAATTGATAGCTTTTTTGGTTTTTCCCCTTTTCTTTCAAATTGACATTTTAAATGGTTTGTTTCCAAGTGTTTATTTCTGCATCTCAGTATGATGTGGTCACATTAAGTAAACTTGGGAATTAATATATTTGACGAAATGCATCTCTTTTGCTTTACGGAAAACATTTACTTTAGGAGATATAGAGTACCTTAATGTGATAAAATCCTAATACGAGCAAGGTAGTTTGCAGTTATTATGTGCTATCTTGATGAAGGTAAACAGATAGGAGCATAAGATTATTTTAACCATCTAACACATATAATGAGATATTGTTCTAACTAAATGAAACAAACTTCCTTTCCTTTCTGCCTCTACCCTAATTTTTCCTTAGTGAAGACAAAGTCCAACGTGGAATTCTTTGGACTTAGTTGCTACCACTTATGCCAGGGATTTGACTCTTAGTAAGATATCCCAGGAGAAGCTCAGGTGCCCAAGAACGTAAAACGCTGAAGTGTCTCTGCAAATTCTTGAATTATGTTAGTTCTGTCTTAACCTAGAATATTTTAGCCCAGTTCAAAATCAGTGACATTTCTTCTGCAACTGTGCCTGTCCTCTTAACAACTGCCTGAAGGCAGATACCTTGCAGATTTGAAACCTGGAGATTTTCTGTCCTGTGGCAGTTTTGTTCTTACGACTCTGGCTTTATGAATGAATGGAGGCCATTAATGATACTGTTCCATGGAAATGTCCTCTATCCTAATCAGCATACAATAATTGTTTTGTAAAAAACAATAAGTAAACTTTCACATCCTCGTCAAATTCCAGTTCAGATAACAACACCCTGCTTACAGGGGTTATCCTATAATTTCAGATGGATAATAACTGCCTATTAACCTACTCTGTGGTATTGCATGGCATAGTTAAACAGCTGTTGCATTTTGTTTGGTGTAGATGTATTAAGTGAATCGCCCATGTTTTTGTTGTTTTGGTTTTTTTAATGTAACATGTTGGCAATGGTAGAAGTTGCAGAAGTGTCAACCATTATTCATTTTGTTCCTGTTAAATCTAATTCCTGCAGTGGTATACATGAAATCTGTTTTTTAAAAAGTAATACAGGTAATACAGCAATTTTACTGCTAACCTTGTTCTTAGGCCACTTAAATACGCTGATCTCTAAGATATCTGATATTAAATTTACCACAGGATAGGATCAATGCAGTTTTTAAAAATAAAGTGATATTCAACAGATAAAAACATTCCAGATACAATGAAAGTTAGCTTATTACTTTTTATCATACACCAAGGTGGCATATTAAGGATTGTTTGTTCTACATTTCTGCAGTTTAAACAGATTAGGCTGGATTTTTGGTATCTATTGAATTTGACATATCAGATTAATAGAAACAGCAGAGCAGAGAACATCCAATACAGGAATCAGATTCACCACAAATTAAATCTGAAGTGTGAGCTTGTTCCAAATTCAGAAAATCCTTGTAGCAGTGAGGATTCTATCAGCTATATAAGCATGACCTCATTCTATGCCTGCAGAGAAAATACAGTTAAGTATAATTCTTCAGTTCTTGGATAATAGCACTTATTGTCATTATCTCTCTGCACCTCCGTTCCTAAAACCCAAGCATCTTTATTGTTCATGTATTCCAGAGATGTTTAGCATGGCAGGTAAAATGAGCAAATTTTATTTCTATTCTGCTATATATCTGGAGTATCTCAATAAAGTAGAGGTACTTTAAATGAAGAATAGTAATATGCTGATTTAGAATGCATTTAAACAATAATTTGAAAATTTGCAACTATTAACATTCAGTGGTAATGTTACAAACTCCTTTGATAGTTTACTGATGGATAGGTGAACCAAAGTACTGATTTGTTAAGTGACTTATTTAATAGTCATTAGTGGTAATGCAGGAATAAGTGTGACCTGTTTACTTAAAAATGCAATCCTATTGATATCAGCAGAATTTTTGCTATTGTCTTTGGTGGGGCAAAAATTGCCTTAATGATCTAGATTTCTGCTGCTTCTAAATATTGGGTTTTTTTCCTGTTTAAAATAATGCTGAAATAGAACCCGGTATAAAGGGAATTAAGGCATTATTTTAATATAGATATAATAAATCTGCACTATTTGGAATTTAAAAATGAATGTGTGAAATAATTAACATTACTGCAGCGATACTAACCTGTTTCTTCAGTTGACTATGGAATCGATAGCTATATGGAACAGAAAATCAATATCCTGAAAGTATAGGAGCCAGATATGGAGCTTCTTAGTGGAGATAAAACACCAATATTCACTATGCATTTGGCTTAAGGAGGAGAAGAGACAGATATGTGAGTTACTCAGCACACATTTCTTTTTATAAAACTTCTCCCTTCCTCTTTTTTTTTTCTTAAGGAATTAAATTTCTACTTCAGAAATCACATTCTGGCAGAGGAGAAGAATTATCTTTTGTAGAAACACAAACTCTAAGACCATGGACTAAGTAATATTAACAGGAGACACAGACATTCCAAGAAGCCAAGTTAAACATCTTAAATCAGCATTAAGGTAAATCAATTTGAAGAAATAGGGAGGGATAGCTAACACTCTTTAGCTTCTGCAATGGTAAATGAAACCTAAAGCTGGCAACAGAATGTGGAGGCTCCTTAGGAAGACGGTTACAGCAAGAAGGGACTGGATCAACTTTTACAAAAACAGTTTCTGCAGGAACTAGATGAGGGCTATTTTCATCTCCTTTCTGAAGGAAGGAATAATCTATGACAATTGCGGCTTTAATTACATATATTAATGATCCAAACTAAAGTTCTGAATAATGATAAAGACTTTACCTTAAGCTCCTGGAAAGATAACTTATTTCAGATTTACTGCAGCAGGCATTAATTTTTAATGCACACTTATTCCTCAGGCCTTTTCCTACTGTATTTATTATTGTATATTCAACATGTTACTGTAAGTAATAACAAGCCTTTAAAACTGGCAAAGTTAAACATGTCTTCCTTGCCACACCAGTATGCTCTTCAAGCCAAAAGTTTAGCTGCAAATTGTTCTTGCAAATCAAAACCTATTTTTTTTTCTTTAACTATAAAGACATTTTGAATGTAGAGGAAAGGAAATCACAATTTGCTGAGTAGACTTAGGGTGTATATAAATAGAAACATTATAAGGGACTGACATTTCCTTGGTTTATGTCTCAACTCTGGTAATATTAATATTTTTATGTGATTTATAACAAAAGCAAAAACATACTAAAGTATTTTTACTTTAAGAAGGTGGCACTGAAAAAACTAAAATGGAAAATCTGTTGTTAACGTATTCAGTGAAGACCAGACTAAACACTGTAGCCAAACAGCACAGATTACATGCTGTATGTTCAAGCCACTCCAAGTAAAACCAAGCTGAGTGTAGACATAAGGAGAAGCAAAGGAATGGAAAAAAAAACCCCAACCCAAACCAGCATATATAATAGGTGATTATGGTGTTGTTTGAAAAAGTTGTGTGAAAATTCAAAAAAAAAAAGGACACAAATACTTTGAAAGAGCCTCTATTACAGTGATTATAATTTTCTAATCAAAAATCCCTCCTATTTAAATGAAATCCCTCCTATTTACAGTGTTAACTGTGGTAGTGAGAAATCTGCCAGTGCCCAAATTAGTCTGGTATTTTCATGGTGTCAAATACTGTAATATGTACAACTGGCAAAGAACAACATAGTTTCATGCATCAAGTGCCAGCAGCAACACCCCTCTAGCAGTGCAGTTTAATGGAGGCTATCAGAGTAGAGCATACTGCAAACCTCTCTCTTCCTCTTTTTTTGGCAACCTTAAAAATACAAAGACACAGTCATTACACTGGAATTTACATGACCTATTGTTCCAAACGTATGATTAACACATTACCAGCATCACACCCTTAAAGAAAAATGATTTTGTTTCTGATACTTGTCCAGACACTGAACACATGAAGTAAGGAAACAGTTCCTTGAAACTGTCACTTGACACCACATGCACACACAAATTCCGATCAAGGCAAATTTTCCTCCAGATTTTTTGATACATACAATAGCAGTGTATTGAATAATTATTTATTTTGCTTTTGTGAGCCACGGCAAGAGACAGCTTTTTTGAGGCTTATGAGCACATCCTCTGGATGAGTATGTATAGGCTTTATGTATTGTATTAGAAGTGTAAATGTTTGTCCTTGTTTATTTAAATATTGCACACTATATAGCTACAGGGTAAGTACTGAAATGGCAAAGTCACAGGCAAACTAGCAATGCCTAAATCAATTTATTTCCTAAAACATTAAACGTTTTGAATACTAATTTCAAACTTTCTTACATTACTTTTATTGAGGAATACATACATTGAGTAACCCTACATAAAAACCCTAATTTGCCTTTCTGTTGCTATGCTACCAAATAGCCAGCACTTTGAGATCGTGATCCCTGCAAGCTCCAGACAAATTACCCCGAGCAGCCTTCTGCAGTTTTCACAGGATAACTATGGTGAGCTACCCATGCGTACATAGTTCACTCTAAAACTAGCTATTATTTTTGCATTTGCTTATTCATTATTGGCATTAAAATTAAAAGTTACATCTATAGTGGAAACAGTTGGGTCCTGGTGGCAGGAGGAGGTTTTCCAGGCCTTTAAGAAACTGGAATGGGAGTACCTGTAACTGAGACACAAAGCTGGCTGTGACTTCTCGGTCTTTCTTGTGAAGCATCTAAGATAAGGTGCTAAATAAGCAGCATTTTAGTAGTCTGCTGAAGGCCACATCTTCCATGTTTCCCTCTTTGAAGGAAAATGAAGGACAAATGAAGCTCAGGGATGCTACCTCCTTTGAATGGGATGAATCACACCATGAGGGATCTGCGGGTTGGGACACCTTGCTCCCCTCGTGGAGGACCAGGCATAAGCATGTAAGCATGTTTTGTCTCAAACATTCTGACTGTTGTGACGGTAAAGTTGTGACTATAAAAGAGGGTCCTTTGGAGGTGGGGCTGTACTGTATGGAGCCAACTTTGTTTTCTAACTTGAGACTCATGCTCAGTGTGCCTGCATTAAGACGGGGGTTGAGTCCCTCACTACAGGGCACCTCATTACAGGGGGCTCCAGGATCACCACAGACCTCATTTCCTGGAGGGCTCTAAAGGGCTGGCTATTGCATGCACGAACAAAATGGTACAAAAATCTGTTCTACATCAGACATGTACACAAGATAAACTATAAAAGGAAGTGGATTAGTCTGTCTCTCTCTCCTCTCTTACCTCCAATCCAGACCACTAGGGAACCTGAAATGTTAGGATTGGGAGCATATTAAATTGTGAGCTTGTTAGCCAAGAATTCCAAGACCTGAAGTTTGTTGTGGGAGTTGGGAGCTTGTTGAAGTTTGCTGTAAAAATTAAGGGCTTGTTAGCCAACACTTTTGAGACTACGTAGTGGGCTATTTGCTGGAGTTAAGATGATTATACAATAAGACATAAGAGTTCGCTGACACATGAATTGGTGTATTTGTTCATCGTGATGAGAAGTTATAAAGAACATCGAGCACCCTACCAAGTGGGTTGTGACACCCTGTTGGGAGGGAAAATGCTTCTCCCCTTTCTCAGGAGTGTCCTGTTTCTGTTCCCTAGAAGGATCACAGCAGGACACCTCCAGCAAATGTCCTCCTGAGGCATTGAGCCCTGATAGGAGGTGGCTGCATACAGATGGCAGGGAGGTATCTCAAGACAATGGGGCATAGGAATCCATCTCCTGAGAATTGGATGTACAAGCATGAAGTAGTGGAGACCCTGCCTATTATCTTGGTGGGACAGGCAGGGAGACAGAGCTGACAAAGATGTCTGTGGCAATGTAATGAAGTCCTATTCTCAGACATCAATAACGGGTAAACTTCATATGTAATTTTCCAACTGTATTTTAAAGCCCATTTGGTGACCGTGAAATTTCTCAGATCAATGAACTTCTATAAAAACTACAGAAAAGTTTTCCCAGTAGAACCATCTCATCCTGAGTGTTGTTTGGGTTTTTTGTTGGTTTGGCTTGGTTTGTTTTTTTTTTTAAATAATTTTATTTTAAGAGCTCTGCCCCTAAAACCCTTTTGTATCAACATGTGCTAATAAATTCAAAACTCTTGTTCAGATACTTAGTTCCTTTCATGGTGACTTCACAGCAGTTCTAATTCACGGCTACTTATCATCATCTCAGTCCGTCAAGAGCACATCTCATTTCTTTCTTTCCGTAATCTTCCATTGTCCATCTCCATCAAGTGTCCATTGCTGTTGCAGATAACGAAGCCCTCTCCTCCTAATCAGCTGCTCCTCTGTTGCAGTTCATAACTTCCACAGCAATCACTGATGCCAGATCCAGCAGACACTCCTCAGTTTTCTTAAAATCTCTCAGTCTCGTCCGCCGTTTACATGCCAGCTCCCCTTCAGTATCACTCTACAGGCCCACGGCATCAGTGTGGGACCTATCTCTTCTCAACGTTAAAAATTGCTTAGTAAAACGGGGCGGCAGCAACAGCAGAAACTAAACACTCATGCTTTTTGTTACAAGTCGGAAACCTGTCACTACACGGCTGAGACATGCCACTCTCTCGGGGATCCCTCGCTGTTCCTGACCTCACCTCCATACGTTATCCAGCAGCGCGGCTCCCAGCGCCCAGCTCTGCCCTCCCTCCCACGCTGGTTTCCAGTCAGCTTCTGGGGCGGAGCTGCCCTCAGCCCTCAGCGGGCCGGGGCGGGGCCGTGGGCCCCGGGCGGGCAGGGGAAGGGGCGGGGGCGGTCCGGCACCTCCTCCCGGGCTGCGCTTCCTTGGGCTGCCGGGGAGCGGCGCTGTGTGTCCGCGGCGCACGCCCCGCCCGAGCCTCCTCTTCCCGCGGCCGTAGCCCCGCGCCCG